>JAQQTO010000046.1:24152500-24267500 GCA_029884595.1 Ormosia semicastrata | reverse complement strand
ACTGTAGTGTATCCAAAAACAAGGAGTTCAATGTGGCTCACCGGTTTTCACGGAGACTTGCTGGTGTAGAACCTGACCAAATTAATCGATTAAAATATTTTCTGGCCATTAATCGATAATTTTTTATGGTCCTCCCTATTGCTGGGCAGGGGGTTTATGGTTGCCGATCACGTATATGACATACTAGTAATATCCCCTATCAATGCAGCATTTCAGAGATATTTCTATATTTATATACATATACATAATCTCAAATATTTTTAAAACTTGTGTTTAGTAATGCATTTCTAACTTATTTCTGAAGTTTATTTGAGTTTTTCACAATTTTATTATTAATTTTCTTAGAATGTTGAAGACTGGCATTCATAGGCTGACTAATAGGTTTGTACTCGGTAAGCAATGTGGCATCGAATCCTAGCTTCTTTTTCTATTTGTTTTCACCTTCAAGTATTTTCTCATATCTATTTCTATCTCCATTGGCTGATTGCCTGTTCTGCTTTCTTCCCCGTGCACTTTGTGATGCAGGACAACTGATGGGTTAGATTAATTAATAAACTTTATTAAATAAAATTAATTAATAATTTAATTAAAAAATAAACCCAAGTTCTGTATCTTGGGTCCCCAACAATGTTTGACTTGACAATGATTATCTACATTGCTAAATTGACATAAATTTTTTTTATTTTTTAATGCAAATGAGTTGTTAGTACCTTTTCCAGGTCTAATGTATCATTTCATTTACAGTCACTATTTTTTCCAGCCTTTGCATTTTTAATGTTCTAGTCTATTCTTTTTTTTCATTGTCTTTGTGAAATGGTTCTCACATTGTATTTTGGACACTCAGATGCCTACCAGCATCCAGCCCTCCTTCTTGTTGATGGAGTGTCTTCCATTTGTGCTCTTGATTTCTGTATGGATGAATGGGGAGATGTGGCCCTAACTGGCTACCAGAAAGCTCTCTCCCCTTCCCACTGACTACCTGGAATTCTACAAGTTGAGAACCTATTGGCCATACACTTCTTCCATTCAGTTGTTGTACGTTCTGAGAGCAGCTCTTGATCTGATTTTTGAGGAAGGACTTGACAATGTGATTGCAAGGCACAGTCATTTAGGCAAAGCGTAATCTGCTTATTTAAAATCGTTGTTAAGACCACAGGTAAAAATGGTTAACTTTTGACTAGTGAGCAAAGGTGTCTGAAAGTTGATAATAGTTTTAACTTTTTGTTATATTTTTAAGACAACGAATCTGATAGGTCCTCAATATGCTAAATACAGGCTTGCTGTAGAGGCACCACAGGGTTTGAAGAATTGCACCCAAAAGGTTAGGTACGGTACCTAAATTGCAGGAAAATCTGAAGAAGCATTTTAGAGAGTTCAGGCATGTCCACTGCTTTCCTTTAAAGCAGGTAAATTAGTAAACTAAATTACTTTTCCATTATTTGTTAAGATACTTCTCTTCGACCTGAGTCATTATGTTTTGCTCCTCCAGAATGATTTATCATCTTGTGCATTCTAGTTTTACTGCTGGGAACATACTCTTATAACCTTCTTTATGTTTATAATATTTGGAGTTTTGCACACTGAAAACATTGACTTTATCCTATCTTTTCTTCTGATAAAAATTTCGTCAAATATACATGTTACAATCGAATGGCAAAGGATCAAATTGCAGGTAAATAATAGTTATGAATAGTTATTTTGAGAATGGAAATAAATAATTTCTGTTTAATTAAGTCAGCATATTATCATGGGTACAGAACTATATTGATGTGATTTACCATATTGAAACATATCATATATGGTCTGAAATAAGTTTATATCTTAACAAACTAATCATATTTTGATAAAAAAAAATTACATTTTTCGTTTCAAGACTCTTATGACACCATGATGTTAAAGAAGTATGGAAAAGACTCTTCAATTCATCCTATGGTTGATCAGGAGGTGTGACTGGAGGTGACGGGTCCCAACAAGAAAGGATGAGTCTAGGGCATGAGTCACAGCTTAGATATTGACATTCATAAATCTAACTCTACTTCATCCTCACAGGTTGCTGGTTCCTCCAGCACTGTTCCGACACAGGAAGCCATAAAGGACGTTGTTAATGAAACAATGACTTCCTTTGTCCAAACGCAGCTGGTGTCTATGTTGGAACACATCCTATATAGGCTTGTTGGCTTCCAAGCAAGAAGTGTTTTGCCACAGGCACCATCACAAGGCGACACAGTTGGGAAGAATCATGAAGTTGATGATGATGGGACTAACTTGAATTGATTAGTTGTATTTATTGATGATGGGATTAACTTGTTTTGAACTTTTTTATTAACTTAGACTAGTTGATTTACTATGCTTTCTTTGTAGAACATGTTTTGAACTTACTAATGCAATTATGATATTTTGTTACTTTGCAAAACTTATTTGTTGGGTTTTTCTGTTTGGATTGAAATATTTATACAGGTATAATTTTAAAATATATTAATTATCATTATAAAATTAATTTGGGTTAGCTTCAGAATAGCTACAGAATTGCCAAGAATTTAACAACACAATAACTAGAAAATAACTACGAAATTGCTACGAATTTAGCAACACAATAGCTAAGAAATAGCTACAGCTACGGATTTGCTACAAACTTGTTACACCTAAACATTAGCTACGGAATTAGCTATGGAACTAGCTACAAATATTTCATAACTAATTAGCTACGGAAACGAAGTAAGTTTTAAACCAAAATTAACTATAGATTAGCTTCAGATTAGCAGCGAAAATTTTTGTAGCTAATTAGCTACGCAAATTTGACTACGGACCAATCCGTAGCTATTCCATAGCTAAATTGATTAGCTACGGATTAGCTATGGATTAGCTACGAATTTTTCCGTAACAAATTGATTAATTTCTTGTAGTGCAACTGTGCAAGATGGACTCCAACATAGACACCAGCTATGTCCGGTCTGGACAAAGGAAGTTGTTGCTTCATTAACAACTTCCTTTATGGCCTCCTGTGTCGAAGTAGTGTTGGAGGAACCGACAACCTGTGAAGATGAAGCATAGCTAGATTCATGAATGTCAATATCTAAGTTGTGACTCATACCATGGACCTGTCTCTTCTTGTTGGGACCCATCATCTCCAACCACACCTCTTGATCAACCATAGGATGCATTGAAGAGTCTTCTCCATACTTCTCTAACATTGAGGTGTCATAAGAGTCCTGAAACGAAAAATGTATAAAACGTTATCAAAATAATCAACAACTTAACAAATATGCATTTTCTCAAACCAGCTATAGGCAAACACTCAATCACTTCTTATTTGTCTCGGATTCTAAAACACCAATTACTGTTACAGGACAACAGAAGTCTACATTTTCAATTAAAAAACAATCAATTCTAAAATGCCATTAAACAATCAAGTTTATTGAGGTTGTTTTCGGATAGTAACTGCCATGCACATTATTTGGGAAGGAATAGCATACTGGAAAGTGGAAACTTAAAGCAACTATATAGGAATATAATATTTAAAAGAACCAATGGTACAACATATGTTTCAGGTTGTCAATTGTACATTAACTTGTATTTATTACTACCTTGCCCTCTGCAATAACTCCCAATGCAATGATCCAGTTGTCATGTTAAATGCCCTAGAATAGCAGAGCAAGTGAGCACCTGAAGTCAAAAGCTGATACTGTAAGATTCCCAAAACTTAAGAACAAGAAAAATAATAAGAGCAGTGCCATGCAAGTTTGAAAACAAATAAATACAACTAGGCAATTAATCTCAAGCGAAGCTTACAGGTTACAGCTTATACAAATAAGAGGAATAATTGGCAGGTAACATAATAAGGGGAATGAAATATCATACCAAGGAATAAGGATTTGAAGTTTCTTTTAGTATCCGTGAAATAAGAAAAACACTAAGAGGCAGTGTTGCCCAGAGAAAGAGTAAGCAGACTGCAGAGTTAAATGTCACTCACTCTGGAATTTATAGACAGGATGCCAATTGAGCCAAATGAAATGGTTTGGCAGACCTTGTTAGGAGCATGTAGGATTCATGGAAATGATGAGTTGGGGGAAACTGCAATTTGAAAGATCCTATCCACTCAACCAAAATATCCTTCAACTTATGTTCTTTTGTCCAACACTTACATAGAGTCAGGACTATATGAAGATGGGGTTAGTTTGAGAGATGTGATGAAAGAACGAGGCATTAGAAAGGAACTAGGATATAGTTGCATTTCAATCAGAGGTGAGGTTCATAAGTCTTATGCTAGAGATCAGCAGCATCCACAAAAAGATAAAATATACACTGTGTTAGGAGAGTTGATGATGAATATTAAGTACATGCGTTATGAACCAGAATTCAGTTTGATATCCTAACATATGAACCAAACTCTTTGATTAAATAGTGCTTAAACAACAAGGAAAAGAAAGGATTGTTAATTTATTCTAGTTATGCAACTATCATTTGCAATATGCTGGAATACTAATTTTTTCCTATTGCCAATGATCACAATAAATAAATAATCTACAAGAATAATATAGAAGAGAAATCAATATAAAGAGTGCCATGTTCTCGATCATTTACCTTTATGACTTCATACTGGCTGAAACATAAATTCCATTCTATAGTGTTGTGTGTTAGAATATAAATGGGAATCCCATTGAATACAACATCAGTGAAAGGAAGGGCAACTTTTGTAAACAATTTGGGTGTCCAAGAACAAAATTTACTTGGGAAGATCACTCCTATAATGAAACCAGCAAGTACCCCAGCAGCAATTACTACAACAACTACAACAAGGATGCCTACAGCACCAACCAAAATGAAATGAGTGACACAAGGCTCTCAGAGAAACTTCAAGCATTGACTTTGTCACATCAGTAAAACTTCTCCTAGTTCATGTATTATTAAATTACCAATTCTGCTAAAACACTCAGAGAACCAACATACAAAAATGTTAAAACAGATTTTGGCAACTCACTGACCTTCTGCTCAGCTTGAACAGAGGAGAAGGAAATTTTGGCAACATAGCAGGCATAAAAGCAAAAATAAATAAATAAATGAAATTTAAATAATAAAAAGGCATAATAGAGGAGAAGGAAAGGGGAAGAGTGTTACGCTGGCGCGGTCAGAGCGGCAGCGGCGCGGTGGTGACGAGATCTGAGTGCAGGCGGCTGGATCTAAGCTTAGCGGTGCAAGACGAGCGAGCAAGGACGCAGCAGGAGCAGGACCAGCAGCTCCGGAGGAGAAACGCAGCGTCGCCAGAAGATAAATGGAGCGCTGGCGTCCCGGCGTGTTGTGGAAGATACAAGAACTATACCTGGATCTGAGCGCAGGCGGCGTGTGAAGAGAGAGAGGAGAGGACCGGCACGGTGGGTTGCGGCGAGGAAAAGAGGCCGATTTGGGGGAGCAGCGCAGATGGGAGAAATGGAGGCTCGATCTGGAGATCTGGGGGGAGTGTGGGAGAAGGAGGAAATACACGTCGTGAAGAAGCACAAATAATAATATTTTCAACTGGCGATCGAAAAATGGGTATCTAATTTTCTTATTTTTTTTTAATTCATATTTTGATTAGCGATTGCATTTTATTTAATTTTTTTTAATTATTAGTGACTAAAAAATAGATTATTACTTATTACTATACTTTTTTATTTTTTAAATTCAATTGACAATTAGTGATTGAAATATCGGTGATTAAATTTAAGACAAAACTTAAGTAAAGTTTCTTAAGTGTTTGTGATCTTTGATCCATAAACATAATGACAAGATATTTTTTTATAATTTATTAATAAAAATTTTGAAAATAATAATTAAGTAATTAAAAAATAAGGCATACGTGTACGTTTTATTGAGAAACAATATCACAAGACAAGGAATTTTATTTAAGATTTTTCCTTAAATTTAACGCTTCTCCAAATATTATTATTATTATTATTAGTTATTTAAATTAGCAACTGATAAATTGATGCTAATTAGCGACCTATTTACAAATTTAATTTAATAAATTATTTTATTAAAAAATTAAATAATAAATTAAATAATTTTATTTATTTTATTATTAAGCTACAAATTATATTTATTATATTAAAAATTATATTACATTATTAGTATTATTTTTCTTTTCTTGTTTTTACTATTTTTTTATTTTTCTCCTCCTTTTTTCTTGTTTTTTCACTATTAGTCAAGTGGGTTATATTGCTTTCAGCGGCATTAGGTGGTTAAAATTCGTAAACGACTTCCTTTCTCACTCTTAATCATAGTTAACGTCGTAGTGGGTGGTTGTTAGTCGCAATGGTGGGTAGTCGAGGTTTATCTTCCTCTCTCATATGCGACTTGCGATGGTAGGTGATTGAGATTCACGATTATGTCTTCTTCTCTCAATTAATAGAAGCTTCCACAATGAAGAATCTCTTCTTCTCTCAAATTCAGTAAGTATAAGACTTGGGGATTATGGTTGTCTTTAGAAACTTAGTTAGATTAAGTGTATATTTTATTAAAAGAATAATATTATTTAAAATTAAAAATTTATTATATTAAATAAATATTATAATGTTTTTTATCTTTATTTCACTTTGGTTGTTCTTTTTTTTTTTTCTAAAATTATCATTATTAATTACTAATTTAAAAATTCAAAGATAAATATAAAAGAGGATAAAATTATAATTATATTTTATTACTAATTTTTTGGTGCAATCTTATTATTAATTTAAAGATTTAAAAATAAATACAAAGAAGATAAGATATAATTAACTTCGGATTAGCTAAGCTTTTCCCAAACTAAATTCCTAACTAAAATTAACTTTGCGCTAAATATTTTTGGCTCCCAAATAATTCCTAGCTAAATCAGTTAGCTAAATCATAACTATTTTGTAATTATTTGCTTGATAAAAAAATTTCTACAAGCATCTGAAATTTAGCTAAGAAAACTTATTTCATAGTTAATTTGTAACTAATTAGCTATTGATTAGTTACAAAAAAATTTCATAGCTAAATTTCATAATAAATTTGTAAAATTCTTGTTGTGGTGGTATAAGTCAAAAGTTAATTTTTGAAATGGGGCAAAGTAAACAGTGTAATATAAAAAGTCATATCTATAAAACACGACTTACACTTAAATAATTTTGTCTTATTTTTTAATAATAAGTCGTGGCTCAGAGGTACAACTTACGCAATGATAATTTTTATTATTATTATATTTAAGTAAGTCATGTCTTCCATCTACAACTTACTTTATATATTTTTTAATTAAATTTTTGGGTAAGTTGTGGATCTTTTTTTTTTAAGTGAATCCATGGCTTGTATTAGGACTTACAGGCTGAAGTTATATCTTATATTTAGAGTTACATTGTCTAGATCATATAATGCTACTGAATGAATATTTATCTCAATAGCAAGGTTAGCGATCATAGGACTTAAAATTATATAAGGATCATTATATTCATAAATATCACTAACATCAGTAACAAATGAACTACGAGGAGGGTCATATGATGACATCTGTCAATTTAAGTTTTTTTAAAAAAAGAAAATCTCATATCAATAAACTTAAAATAGTTGTAATAATAAAAAAAGTATAATTAACATTTTTAATAAATACTTATAGTAGAGAGAATTAAATAAGAATGGGCTGAGTTTGATACAAAGTAGCAGTGGTGGAAAAAACTTGAAAAACATAGAAATATGAAGTAGAACCGGAAGAAGATGGTAGAATTTATAGACATATGTCAAGACTTAATGCAAGTCATGAGTGTCAACAACGACTTCATATAATATTTTTTTTTTAAAAAAAGGTAAGTCATGACCTTGGGAAAAAAATCCCATAAGCCTCTTTCAAACCTTGGGAACAATGCTATGACCTTGTTGAAAGTTACCTCTCTTGCAATGCAATGGAAGCGATAGTGTAGACCACTGCAGAGGTGAAGATGAAGGAGAAGATGAGGAGGAAAGTGAAGTAAATGAGCTTGAAGAGTCAAAAAGTGGCCCATTCAGAAGATATCATGTCACAGAGCTTCTTGTATTGGGTGCGCTATGCGGGGTTTCCATCATTTCCTCTATGTTGATCAAAATCTTCTTGAAGAGGACGTTGGATACTTCTATCTAACTCAGGCATATGAAAGAGAGGGGGAGGATTAGAGTTAAGGTGATCTGGCTAAAGATCTTCCTCCATGAAAGTATAATTTTGTAGGATTCTTTGTAGACACCACAGAGCCCAATAAATTGCATCTCTTCTTGTTCATTGTCCATGGCTATGTTTTTCTTCAGTGGACTTTTGGTTTGCGGTGGGGGGGGGGAGGATGAGTTGAGATTAAGAGGAGGGAGGAGACTAATAACAAGAGAATGTGCCCCAAACACCCCTACTTTTTAAATGAATATGTTATTTGAAAAACTAAGATTAATGGCTTATTTATTTTTTTCTCCCTCTAATAATGTTTAAAATTATCTAATGAAAAAGAAACAAATGTGTTTCAACGTGTTTTCAGTTTTCTAATTTGATTCAGTCAAGAATTAAATTTATTTATTTTTTCAATGATAATAAATAAGTTTATACTTAAAATTTTCTATAAGTTTAATGTTAAATAAAGATATTTGATCTACAAATGATTCTAAAAGAGTCACTAATTTAATGATAAATTTTAAATATTTGTTTATTGATAGATCTCCTTGGGTGATGCCCAATGAAAGCTTGTAAACTTTTGACACTTATCACATTTTCAAACAAATTCAAAACAATATGCTTTCATCACCTAGCAGTAATGTCTTGCTCTAAGGATTTTTTCGGCCAGGCAACGTCCCACGAGATGACTGCTCAAACACCTTCTTGTATTTCTTTCATAACATATTAGGTCTACGCTTGATCGATGCATTTCAAGAGGGTAGTGAGTATCCAATTTTATAAAGTTGATCATTGATCAA
This sequence comes from Ormosia semicastrata, assembly GCA_029884595.1. Lineage (NCBI taxonomy): Eukaryota > Viridiplantae > Streptophyta > Magnoliopsida > Fabales > Fabaceae > Ormosia > Ormosia semicastrata. The sequence continues at coordinate 24,258,590 of JAQQTO010000046.1, read as the reverse complement.
AACATAAAAACTCATTGACCTTCTGAGCTTTTTTTGCTTCTTTCTCCTCGATTACCAGGTCTCTATTTGTCCAAAATCAATTGATTGGTGTCTTTTAGGAGCTCGGATCCTCCTAAACATTACATATAAATTCTTATGTTCCCATGTTCAAATTTTCAAATACTTCCAACATAACTGACCTATTGTTCCCAGGCCCTTTAGTGTTGACAAGCTTTGATAACAAATCTACTTTGGAATTCTGGTCCTTAAGAATGTGTTTGATCTCAAATTGCTTGAATTTGTTCAAAATGTCTTGGACTTTAATGAGGTATTTGGCAAGTTATGCATCTTTTGTCAGAAACTCTCCTTTCACTTGCCCCGTTATCAGTTGAGAGTCAATCTTTGTTATTACACTTGTTGCGCCCATCTTAGCCGCCAAGTTCAAGCAAGCTATATGAGTGTTTTGTAATCAACATTATTAATGTTGGCTTTGAAGCTAAAGCATAAGGATTGCTTAATCAATACTTCATTTGGTCCTTCTAGGATTATGCATGCACTACTTCCTTTTATGTTGGATGCTCTAACCATAAACAAAGTCCAAGAGTTACTATCTGAGCTATTATTCAGGTAAAGGGATAGCTCTATTACAAAATCATATAATTCATGTGATTTTATGGGCCCCTAGGTTGGTATTGTATATCGAATTTTGATAACTAAATTGACCAAGCTATCATTCGTCCAACCAATTCTAACTTTCTGAGTACTTACTTAATTAGTTGGTTTGTTTAGACAGTGATTTGGTGGCTCTAAAAGTTTTACCAAAGTCTTTAGGCTGTGGTGACTAGAGCTAATGCTAACTTCTCGATCTTTTAATACCTATTTTAAGGCCTTTTAAGACTCTACTAACAAAGTAAATTTGCATTTGCTCCTTTCAATCTTTCTTTATAAGAACCGAGCTTATAGCAAGATCTGTTATCGATAGGTAATGGAAAAGCTTATCTCGGGGCTCTACTCTAGTTAAAGTTGGAGGTGATGTTAAGAATGTTTTGAGTTCTTGGAAAGCTCATTCGCATTCCTTTGTGGCTCAGAAGCTAGAGAGAAACTCTCAAATACTCAAAACTTACTTCAATTCATTGATGGAAATACAAAGAGAGATTGGCCCTATTTATACTAATCTTATAGGCCAAGTTGCAGCTGATAACAGTTGTAAAACAACAGAAAATAAACTAGAATGCAAGTTGTAAAAATAAAGATTTGTCAATAATAGTGGCTAGGTGGTTTAAGGTCAAGAATAGTGGCTTGATGCATTGGAGAGGCTGCTGAAGGTGAGTTGGGTCTGTTGGAGGCTCATGCATGGTTGTTGGATCATGGAAATCAGTTACTATCTGATTTGTCCGTATCATCCTCCCCGGGTTGGACAGAGCTCGCCCTCGAGTTAAGTTTTGTTTCATCGTTCAAGTATGGTGAAAGATCGGCGACGTTGAAGGTTGCAAAGACGCTATAGGTTCCCAGCAGTTCTACCTTGTAAGCATTGTCGTTGATTTTCTACACTATTCTGAATGAACCATCAGCTCCAAGGGATAACTTGGCATTTGGTTGATTTGGAAATCATTCTTTCTGTAAATGTATCCATACCAAATCTCCCACTTTAACAATTTATTGTCTTCGGTGCTTGTCACGCTGAGCTTTATATCTGGAATTCTGTTTCTTAATCCTTTCTCGGACCGTTTATGCAACCTCTTCATTTCTTTCGCTTTGTGTTCTGCATCTGCACTATACTGTTGTCTTTCCGATGAAGGAGTTAGGTCTAGCGGACTATGCAGACGAGTGCCGTATACCACCTCAAATGGGCATTTCCTAGTAGCTTGATTAGTTGAATTGTTATAAGCAAATTCAACCTGTGCAAGGACAAGATCCCACTATTTCAGGTTTTTACCTACAAAGCTCCGAAGTAGATTTCCTAAAAGCCTGTTAACTACTTCGGTTTGTCTATCTGTTTGAGGATGACTCGCACTACTGAATTGAAACTTAGTACCCATCTTTTTTCACAAGGTTCTCCAAAAATGGCTTAAGAACTTAACATCTTGATCAGAAGTAATGGTTTTTGGAATTCCATGAAGATGAACAATTTCCTTGAAATACAAGTCTGCAACTTGAACATCATCATTGGTCTTCTGACATGGAATGAAATGGGCTATCTTCGAAAACGTAGCCACAACTACCATTATGGAATCCTTCTGTCGCTGAGTTCGAGGTAGTCCAAGGGCAAAGTCCATGCTAACATCTTCCCAAGGTGCTTCTGGAATAGAAAGTGGCATATACAACCTTGTGTTTTGGCTTTTGATCTTTGTAAAGTGACAGATTTTGCATCTTTGAATATGTCTGTTAACGTATCTTTCAAACCTTGGCTAATAGAAATTCTCTTTTACTAAAGTCACTATTTTATCTCGTCCAAAATGACCTGTTAATCCTCCATCGTGGGCTTCCCAAATAATGGCTTCTCGTAATGAGCACTGAGGAATGCATAAAGCCTTCATTTTGAACAAAAATCCCTTATGCCTATAGTAGTCTTGGGAAGATTGCAAATCGGTGGCATTCTAAAACTTTTGGAAATCAGGATAATCTAGCTATAGCTATTTGATAGTTTCAAAGCCAATGACTTTTATTTGGAGAGTAGAGAGTAGCGTATGACACCTGTTGAGGGCATCAGCAACAATATTTTGAACTCCCGCTTTGTGCCTAAGTAAGAATGGATAAGGCTGTAGGAGCTCACTCCAAGTGGCATATCTGCGACTGATCTTCTGTTGAGAGTTCAAGTGCTTGAGGGCTTCATCATCAGAATAAAGAATAAATTCTTTATTCAACAAGTAATGACTCCAATGTTGTAGGGCACAAACAATGGCATAGAACTCCTTATCATAAGTAGAGCACTTGAGTTTACCATTGTTGAGCTTTTCACTGAATAAGGCTATAGGATGACCTTCTTGACTTAAAACAGCACCAATGCCAGTGTTGGAAGCGTCACAACTGACTTCGAACACTTGGTCAAAGTTTGGAAGGGCTAACACAGGTGCTTCAGTCAAATGTTTCTTCAGTTCCTCAAAACTTTTCTGTGCTTGCTCTGTCCATTGGAGCTTGTCTCCCTTTATGCAATCTATGAGTGGGGCAGCAACAGAGCTAAAATTTTTATGAATCTTCTATAAAATGAAGCTAATCCATGGAAACTCCTTACATCATGGATAAACTTTGGGATAGGCCAACTGTTGATGGCTTTGACCTTGCTTGGGTCAACTCGAATACCTTCAGCAATGATAATATAACCCAGAAAAGTAATTTCACTGGTTAAGAAAGAGCATTTCTTCATATTAGTATAGAGTTTTCGCTCACGAAGAGTCTGTAGCACTTATCGAAGGTGCTCTAAGTGTTCCTCTTTGCCTCTGCTGTAGATCAAGATATTGTCAAAGTAGATGACTACAAATCTACTAATGAAGGGTCGAAGTACCTGATTCATCTGGCTCATGAATGTACTAGGGGCACTGGATAACCCAAAGGGCATCACAGTCCACTCATATAGGTCATCTCTGGTTTTAAAAGCAGTCTTCCATTCATCTCTTGGCCTAAGCCTGATCTGATGGTATCTGTTACGAAGATCAATCTTGGAAAAGATGGCGGCACCATGCAGCTGATCTAGCAAATCATCGAGCCTGGGTATCGAAAACTGATACTTGATGGTAATCTTGTTAACAGCTCGACTATCAACACACATTCTCCAACTTCCATCCTTCTTGGGTACTAAAATTACAGGAACATCACAAGGACTAACGCTTTCTTATATCAACCCTTTCTTCAACAGTTCCTCAACTTGACGTTGGATTTCAGCATGCTCTTGTGGACTCATTCTGTAAGGTGGTCTGTTGGGAATGACAGCTCTAGGAATAAAATCAATGGCCTGCTGGATGTCTCGCATTGGTGGCAGTCCATGCGAAATTTCTGTTGATCCAACATCTGGGAATTCAGCGAGCTGTTGTTCAATTTCTACTGGAATAACAGTTTCTTCGTTTAATTCGAACAGTAGAACAAAGATTATGGTTTGGATTTCCTCTGCAGTCACCTTGAATTGTTCTTTTGTTACTAAAGATACCAATGGCCTGAATTGCTTTTTGCTTTCATTAAGTGAGTTAACTTGACATTTACTCCATCTTTGACAAAGAAGTAGGTGTTGGCATAACCTTCATATAAGGCACGACGATCATATTGCCAGGGTCTTCCAAGGAGAAGGTGACATGCATCCATGGGAATAACATCACACCATACCTTATCTTGATACTTTTGACCAATGGAAAAGGTCACAAGGCAGCATTTAGTAACTCTCACTTCACTACCTTTGTTGAGCCATTGTAATTTGTATGGATGTGGATGATTTTATGTAGGCAGCTCCAATTTCTCCACTATGTAGTTTGACACCACATTCTCATAGCTTCCACTGTCAATGATAACATCACAACCCTTTCCTACAGTGGTGCAACGGGTGTGGAAAATATTGTGTCTTAGCCAAGGCTCTTCCTTTGCTGATATTGTGTGTAGGCTTTGCCTAATCACCAGTGATTCACCATGATCAGCAGCGGTGAGCTCTTCATCATACATTGGCTCTACCTCCTCTTCTTCTTTAGGTTCTTCTTGAGTTTCTTCTTCTTCAGATAATTCATACGTTTCTCCTTTGATGATGGTTATGGCTTTTCGGGTTGGACAGTTTGAGGCTATATGTCCAAATCCTTGACATTTGAAACATTTGGGGGCTCTAGGGTTATTCTCTATGGTGGTCTTAGAAGGAAGTTTGTTTGAAGTATTGGGTTGATCAGTTGGTGTTTTACGGGTATAAGACGAATTTTCATTGAGGGAAAAATTCGGTAAGAAGACCTTTTGGGTAATTGTTTCTCTACTCGAATGCCTAGACAGATGACATCATCTAAGGACCAGTATTGTTGGAGCTGAACTGGATGGGCAATATCAGTGTTTAATCCTCCAAGTTAACAAGCTATTGTTTACTTCTCCCTTTCGTGGATGTCGCACTTCATCATCAGCTTCTCAAATTCTTTAGTGTATTCTTCTACAGGCAAGTTCTTTTGTCGAAGATTCTGCAGTTAAAAGCTTCCATATCTTGATAATAATGAGAAGGCAAGAACTTACTGGTTAGTTCGCGACATATTTTCTCCCATGTCTTAATCTTGTTTTTCCCTTCACATTCATGCTTCTTTTTAAGGTTCTCTCACCATATGGAAGCATGTTTCTTTAACTTCACAGCAATGATCTTTACCTTCTTTTCTTTTGGTATCTTTTTGTACTCGAATACTCGCTCAATGGTTTGAAGCCAATCAATGAACTTATCTAGTTGGAGTTTCCCTTCAAAAATCTGGAATTTCTACCTTGATGTCATTATTTCTAAATGATTGTCTTTGTGGACGACGTCTTCTAAACGATGATGAATCACTACTAGATTCGTCATTATCTGATCATATGTGTTGTGCTTCTAACAGGGCTTGTTGGGCATTTACAGTTTCCGGTAACTGTTGGATTTGTCTCCTCAATTCTTCTATTTCAATTTCATGCAAATGCTGTCTTCTTGGAGGCATTTTTTGAGTTAAAAATTATTAAAGTACCGTGCAACTGGAACAGTGACTGTAGTCTGTAAACAACGCACCAAGTAAGTTCCTAAGAAAGAAAGGTGGGTCACCAATAGACACACTTAAATACCAAGTTTTTCCTAGCCAGAACTTTCCTAGACATGCACTTTCACACTACCACAATTTCTTTCGAGTAACAAGAATAATTCTTTTCTAATGTGGAAGATCAGATAATACTGCAACCACAGAGTATACTAAGAATTTTATAATGAATTCAGCACCTTACAAAAGATTTTGAGGTAATTTTGTAAATATAAGGTGAAAATAGGAATATAGGAAAGATCAGGGGTCAAACTGTTATTTTTAGAGATTAGGGGCCAAATTATAATTTAAGAAAATATAGGGACAAAATTAAAAATACTTATCTAATTTTGAAAAGTTAAGGGACTGAATTATAATTTCAAAAACTTTATGGTGACTAGGCTATTGACATTGCACAAGGGACATATGGCAGAAGCTGGGTGGCTGATGTGTCACTAACTGGATAGGTTAGGATTGACGTGGCAGGATGACGTGGTCATCTTCTTCCTTCATCAGGCGCGTGCGGTGCAACGGCGGCGCTTGGGCGGTGCGTTGGGCTCTGGGGAAGGAGCGTGACGGCGCGTGAGGCCTACGTTAGCCATGAAAATTGATATTAGGGGGTTTTTAAAACTCCTGAACACAATGGCAGTGTTGGTTTTTCAAGAAAATGACTCTAAATGGTGGTTTCGAAGAGGGCCAGTGGTTATTGCACCAAACACCTATGGAAAATTCAAAACTTAGACCAAATTTGGACACTCTCTTCACTCAAACTCAACACTAAAGATATGGAAACTTGCTCTGATGCCAAAATGGCTCAAAAGTCAGAGAGAAACTCTCAAATACTCAAAACTCACTTCAATTCATTGATAAAAATACAAAGAGAGATTGACCCTATTTATACTAATCCTATAGGTCAATTTACAGCTGATAATAGCTGTAAAACAATTGGAAATAAAATAGAATGCAAATTGTAAAAATAGAGATTTGTCAATTATAGTAGCTAGGTGGTTTAAGGTCAAGAATAGTGGCTTGATGCATTGGAGAGGCTGCTGAAGGTGAGTTGGGTCTGTTGGAGGCTTATGCATGGTTGTTGGATCATGGAAATAAGTTGCCATCTGATTTGTCCATATCACTTTGACCATTAGAAGTTCTCGAGCTTCTCCAGCATTTGAAAAAAAAAAAAGAGCTTCATCAACTGACCTAGAGAGAAATCTTGATAAGGTCGTTATTCTTCTAGTTAACCTTTGCACTTTTTTTACATTAGTTAGGCTCCTCGTGTCCATTAAGTCTTTATATTTATCAGGATTAGCTTATATATTCCTCTCCTAGTAAGGAGAAGCTCTAAGAACTTTAAGACTTGTACTCCGAAAGCATTTTTTTCAAGATTTAGCCTCATGTTATATTTTCTTAGCTGATAAAAAATCTCGGATAGGTCCGAGTAGTGGTCCATGGTGCTAGGAGTTTTACCGACCATGTCATCAACATATACTTATATGTTTTGTTTAATCTATTCAACAAAGACTTTATTCATCATTAACCTTTGGTATATGACTCCTGCATTTTTTAATTCAAAAGTCATGAGCCTATATAATTTCACAGTATGATGTTGAAGAAAATGATTCTCTTAATTCATTAATTAAATAGATTATGGCAAGGCATTTATTATGCTTTTAAAGATATGACTTTATGAAAATATATAAAGTATGTTTGCTTAGATTTTCTTTTGTGCTTTCTCTGGTACCCATTAACTTAGAAGGGTTTAGGAACCCTTCATAGTTGGACCACCTAAAATAAGACATGTATTGTTCAACTAATGTCCACTTCATTAATGAACTTTCTTTTTTCTTTTAAGTACTTCTTATATTTTTCTTTTACAAATTTGCTTCAGAGATCTTTTAATAAATGTATTTAATAAATTTTTTAAAATTGTCATATTCTCATTATCAAATTGAATCACCATAATTCAATCTCAATTATAAGGATAAATCCTAAATCACTTAGCCCCAAATTTGCCCCATTGTAAGAACTCTAACTCCCTGTCATATTCATACGGTGTCTTCGTAGCTCATCCCCAATGAATAACAAGATATTCCAATGTTTTAGCTTTCCAATCTTCTTTATCTCTGCATCAAAATCATCTTTTTCCAATGCATTCATCTCTCTCGTCCTTTTCACCACCACAGCTACTCCATTAGCCATCACAGCTTTGTAAGACAATCCAAATGCTTCATTTCCTAGCACTTATGAGGTTGCCTTCATCAAATCTAGCAACCCAAAAACACCCTTCTCCTCATTCACCATCACAAGTTCCCCAACCCCCTTAACACGGGCAGATGATCCTTTTCTGCTGCTGGATGTTGATTCTCTCATTAGTTCCATTTCTCTTTTCACTGGTGTAGTTAAGGGGATGAGCTACGAAGACACCGTATGAAGATGACAGGGAGTTACGGTTCTTACAATGGGATAAATTTGGGACTAGGTGATTTAGGATTCATCCTTACAATTGAGATTGAATTAGGGTGTTTCAATTTGATAATTAGAATCTAGTAATTTTAACAAACTTATTAAATATATTTGTTAAAAGATCCATGAGACAAATTTGTAAAAAATAAGAAATAAGAAATACTTAAAAGAAAGAAGAAAGTTCATTAATGAGGTGGATATTAATTGAACGCATGCCTTATTTTTTGTGGTCCAACTAAGAAGGGTTCATAAACCTTTCTAAGTTAATGGGTACACGAGAAAACACCATTTTCTCTACCAAGTTGCCATGCATGTTCTGATTTGGTCCTTTCTTGACCATTCTCTTTCTTCATTTCTTTATCTAGTTAGATAGACGATATTTCTTATTTATTTTGATATACTGGTGTTAATTTGCATGGAAGTTTCAGATTAGGATTTTATACAAAACATTCAAACATTTACCTCTAACGCATATACAATTGCGTTTACTTTTTCTAATTATAAAGAAGTCTTTTCTTCCATTTCTCTGCAGGCCCCGCTCACAGGGATACAATCTACAGATCAATGCAACTTGCTTCTAAATAATATATAGTTATATTATTTAAGCTGATTGATATGCGGATTACTTTCTCATTTATAATAACTATTTCCATAAGAATATGATTTTTTTCGTCACTTGCATTTGCAGTATATATAAGCAGGCCTCAATACCCAATTTCTGATTAACTTGAGTTTAATAGCGAATTTTCCTTTTTTTTTTTCCCTCTATCGTCAAACATATTTATAAACTCTGAACTTAAAGTTTCATCATACTCTTTCCAACTTTATGCATTTCAGTTGATTACTGTTAGTGTGATTATTATAATTGAGATTATAATTAATTAAAATTATTTTTAGAGATAATTACAATTAATTTAGTACAAACTTAAATTAATTTACTATATAATTATATTATTTTTTTCTATACAATAATATTCTTTTATAAATAGAGATTAATCTTCTTAAATATATTCATTCAAAAATATTTATAAATTTATCAATATTTGTCTCCTTATTTTTATTCTTAACAACTACAATGTCAAAGACTGAAAAACTAAACACCAATCATTTGGCTTTTTAATGTTGAAATTTGTTTTTTTTATGTGATAAAATTAAAATATAAGTATTTAAAAAATTATGTGATCCTAGTTATAATCGTATGGTAAAAAATTGTGTAAATATGAAATAATATATGTGTTTAGCATTGATAGGATTTCGGTGTTCATAGATGCAGTGAGAAATTAGTATGATTCAAATACATGTCGGACAGAAATGTCCAATATACACGTCTAGAACAAGCACGGTTCCTCTTTTAAAATATAATCCATCATAGTATCTGTTAATGCAAAAGCTTACTTGCCAATGACTTCCAATTTTAGATGCAGGACGAGATTAGGGCTGCTTGTCCTTCACTTGTAAATTTGCTTGTGATTAATTTTGGTAGGAAAGAAAATATCAATTACTGTGCATGCTAACAGCGTTTTATTTAGAACATTAAGAGACGAGTCTAAACAGTAGTCTTGAATAAAGAAAAATGATGTCATTATATTATTATTATTTTTAAATATTACTTTTTTATATTATTTTTGAATAATTTTGATTAAATGAAAGAAAATAATAATAAAAATAATATAATTAATAATATAAAGAATAATATAAAAAGTGATATGAAAAAAATATGATAAAAAAGTGTATGGTAATAATTTTTTTATCGAGTAAACAATTCTTTTTGAAAAAAGTTGTTTGCACAAGATATATAACATGTTTGCAAAATCAACTTCAACTTTTACATGAAATTTAATGTATTATAAAAACTTTTTAATCTAATTTTTATAATGCTAAAGATTGAAGTTTATGATTTTAATTTATAAATTATTCATTACACTTTGAAATGAAAATACTATTTTATCATCAATCAAATAAATTTTTTAATCATTTTATACCTAAGTAATTTAATGCATAAAAATAAATTTTTTATACTATCCAAACAAATCAAATTAGCTTAAAATCATTTTTCAGTTAATATATTCAAACATTAAAAAAAATCGATTATAACAAAAGTTTTTATATAATAATTAATTTGTTCTGGACCGTGATCCGGGATCCCGCTCCATGGGATCAATCCAACATGCACACTACCGGACTCCTCCTAGCTGGCGTTGAGGAAGACTCACGACGTGTTCCGGACCACGGATTACGGCCCTTGAGCAGTGTTAGTATATGACATCATGGCTGATAGATTCACGCAGAGGATGAATCCCTAAATATCCGCAACTGTCAATCATCAACTTACGATATTATAGGATTTATAGATATCTTTGATGGTTAGATACTTTCCATATCTTAATCCCAGATTTACAGGGACGTATCCTATAATAATGGAAAGATGATCCCCATCATGATACTAATCTTAAATTACCTGCATTCAGTAAGGATTCTATTAGAATTCTATATACGCTCTATAAATACATGGTTGAGCCATCGAAGAAGGTAACTTTAACCCAATCTCTTAAACCTCCTTGTGTACTGCCTGACTTGAGCGTTGGAGTCCCTTTGTAGGTACCCACCCCCCTGTGCTACACGCTCAGCTGCTGCTCGAAGGAGAAATCACCGTTACGTGCCTACCTAAGGTACCCCTCTGAATTCACTTCAGAACATTAGCGCCGACTGTGGGGACCATAAAATTCTAATCCCACCCAATCATGGTGAATACGAGGCAAAACTCGAGAAGAGACGTTGTACAAACCTCTGTCAACCAGAAACAGGATCCTGATATGCAACGTCCACCACCACCACTGCCTCCACTGGTGGCTCAAACCTCCGCTGTGAGAAATCAGGCACCCAGATCGGGAAGCCGACGTGATGGGCACTCCACTTCCTTTTCTGAGGAGTCTCCTAACCCATCACGCAGGATTTCTATCAGGGAAAGACTTGAATTCCCAGCCCAGAGAGGTGACTAGAGCCTTCAAGAGCGCAGGATTCCGGTACACCAACGTTTGGGAATCCCGAACAACGAGTTCGATGACCATGCATCCCACTCTGAACGCACACATCAATCTCGGGGTTCCCAACGCCAATTTCAAGATATATTACAGTAACATATAGACTTGCTCAATGATCAATTCAGGAGGCTGGAAGACATGCAGCGCGCCATGCATGTAAACCAACAGAAGCCGAGCCGCCGTGATAGACGAACCAAAGTGGAAAATAACAAAAGGAGGGCCCACGATGATGAGAGAATTCCCAATACTGGGGACAATAACCGGAATCGCGGAACTATGGAACAACCTTTCTCCGATCAACTCATGGAGTTCCGGGTTCCGAGAAATTTCAAGTTTCCTTTGAACCTGGACATTTACGACGGGACCACGGACCCCCAGGAACACATAAATGCCTACGAGCAGTCCCTATGTTTCTATGGCGGATCCATGGAATTGTTGTGCCGAGCCTTCCCTCTCTCCCTCAAAAAGGGGGCCCTCAAGTGGTTTACCAGCCAACCACGGGGGACCATCGTGGATTGATCGGACCTTAAACAACGTTTTCTACTACAATACACCATGAGCAAGGAACAACCTAAATCCATCGAATCTCTAGTTAAGATCCGCCAGGGAAAGGACGAGAGCTTTCGGAACTACGTTAGGCGTTTTATGGCTGCCTGCACCAATGTAGAAAATTTTGAAGACAGAATAGCCTTGCATTATGCCAGGAGCAGTCTTCGGATAGGCTCCGAATTCTTCAAGTCCCTGGCAAAAAAGGAACCGGACAATCTGACCGACTTCCAGAAACGATCCGAGAAGTATGTCTACTTGGAGGAGGCAACAGAAGACCACAGGAGGTGGGAGAAAGGCGAGCCTTCTCACCAAAAGCTCAACCAAAATTCCTCAAGGTCACGACCCCCAAAGGGTAGCCCACCATGGAGAAATTATTCTGACTACACTCCTTTGAACACGCCTCGGGAAACAATCTTAAGGGAAGTGATGAACACGGAGTTTCAGAACATCCAGAAACCGTCCTCTATCAAGAAACACAAGCAGAAGGATCACTCCAAACATTGCACATGGCATAAGGCCTATGGCCACGATACAGAAGATTGCTATCAGTTGTGCGATGCCATTGAATTTTTAATCAAGGCCGGATGCCTGCAGCAGTATATCCTTCGTGTACAAAATAACGAATGGGACAATAGACGCAGAGACAGCAGACGTACCCCACGTCGAAGTCCGTCCCCTCCGCGCAGAAAAAGGACAAGAAGCCCTAGGAGAAAATCCCGGACTCCGCCTCGCCGAGATAACAGCGATCGACAGGGTCGGTCCAGGAACACTCCCCCCGTTGATAATGACGACCACCGCGCCGAGCCCAACAAGACGATCCATACCATTACCGATGGCTTTGCCGAAGGGGGATCTTCCAATAGAGCTCGAAAGAAAGCCCTTAGAATGATAGTTTTTAGTGTGGTCCACTCAGAGCTAAGAACACAAACGGAGAATAGAAAAACGCCTCTCATCACCTTTTCAGACGAAGACTACGGCGGCATAATCCCGAACCACGACGATCCACTCGTCATCTCCGGGGTAATTTCCAATGCTGAGGTCCGCCGAAATTACGTCGATCAAGGGAGTTCAGCCGACATTATGTTCCTAGATCTCTATCAGAAGTTAGAGCTCCTGTAATCCGACTTGACTCCCCACGTAGGGGAACTGACGGGTTTCACCGGTGAGAAGATCACCCCGGTTGGATATTACGAAACCCACCTGACCCTCGGATCATCTAAACTTTTCAGGACTGTCAAGGTAAAGTTCCTGGTTGTGGACTGCCCCTCGGCTTATAACATTATCCTAGGTCATCCTTCTCTCAACGCCCTTAGAGCGGTGGTATCCACCACCCACCTCGTGATGAAGTTCCTCAATAAAAACAATGATGTTGTCACTATTAAAGACGACCAAGTTGCTGCCAGAAAATGCTATAATGAGAGCTTGAAGATTTGTAAAGTGCCCCGGAGGTCGAGCCCCGTCGTCTCCACCCCGGCTATCGACCAGGTTAACATTTTAATGACCGAGATAGACGTCAAAGAAGAAATCTGGGGTACTCGACCCCAGCTCGAAGGTGAATTGGAGTCTCTTCAACTCGGGACCAACCCATCGTCTGGGTGAAAAAGAAAAACAACAACTCTCGGAACTCTTGTTGAGGAAAAAGGACCTTTTCGCTTGGACTTCCTCTGACATACCCGGACTCGACCCCAGCTTTATTTGCCATCAATTGTCAATTAAAGAAGGTACCAGGCCGGTTGCACAAAAGAAGAGGAAGGTCGAACCCGAGAGGCAGCAAGTCGTCGAAGACCAAGTTAAAGAGCTACTAAATGGCAACTTCATCAGAGAAATTTCCTATACAACATGGCTTTCCAACGTGGTTCTGGTAAAAAAGTCCAACGAAAAATAGAGAATGTGCGTAGACTATACCAACCTGAATAAAGCCTGTCCCAACGGATGGCTCCTCGGGGTTTAGATGGCTCTCGTTCATGGACGTATATTCTGGGTACAACCAGATTCCCATGTACGCTGGGGATGAGGATAAAACCGCTTCCATTACCGACAGGGCGAGCTACTGCTACAAGGTCATGTCTTTCGACCTAAAGAATGCAGGAGCCACCTACCAGAGGATGATGAACAAGGTTTTTGAAAACCAAGTGGGGAAGATGCTAGAAGTCTATATAGATGACATGATAGTAAAGACCCCACACAGCGGATCACACACGGCGGACCTCGAGGAAGTATTTGCATAACTTCGAAAGTACAACATGAAGTTGAACCTCGAGAAGTGTGCTTTCGGGGTCCAGGCCGATAAATTTTTGGGATTCATGCTAACTCATACAAGAATCGAAGCCAATCCGGATAAATGTCAGGCCGTCCTCAACATGAGAAGTCCCCGGAACGTCAAAGAAGTACAATAGCTTACGGGGCGCATAGCGGCCCTCACAAGATTCTTAGCTAAAGTCACTCACAAGTCCCTCCCCCTGTTCAAATTGCTCAAGAAGGGAAAAAGTTTTGAATGGACCCAAGAGTGCGAGGACGCCTTCACATCATTAAAAAACCTCTTGTCCTCCCCTCCTATCTTGACGAGGCCGGACACCGGGGAGACACTCTACTTGTACCTATCCGTCCACGACGAGATCGTAAGCTCAGTCTTAATCCGGGAAATCGACGAATGACAGAAGCTTGTCTACTTCGTAAGCAAGGTCCTTCAGGGCCCCGAACTTCGATACCAAAAGGTTGAGAAAGTTGCCTTTGCGCTCATTATCACCGCAAGAAGACTTCGACAATACTTCCAATGCCACCCAGTGGTGGTAAGAACAGACCAACCTATCCAACAGGTGCTACACAAACCAGATCTGGCTGGGCGAATGATTGCATGGTCGATTGAACTCTCAGAGTTTGGAATCACATACGAATCACGACTTGCAATAAAAGCCCGGGCGTTGTCCGACTTCCTAGCAGAACTCACAACAGATAACGGCGACCCTAAGAAAGCCTTCTGGACCATTTTTACTGACAGATCATCGAACCCCAAAGGAAGCAGGACCGGAGTGATTTTGGAAAATTCGGAGAGTCTGACCTTGGAGCACTCCCTAAAGTTTGAATTCCCAACCTCAAACAATCAGGCCGAGTATGAGGCCTGCATCGCCGGTTTGCTAATTGCAAAGGATATGGAGGCAACGCGGATCACACTTTGCAGTGATTGCCAGCTAGTAACCTCCCAAATCCGAGGTGACTATCAAGCTAAAGAACCCCTCCTGCAGAAATACTTGAGCAAGGTCCAGGAACTTTTTGAAAGGTTTTGAAGAGGTCAAGATAGAGCACATCCCAAGAGAACAGAACTCCAGAGCAGACCTTCTGTCTAAACTGGCCAGCACGAAGAGTCTCGGTAACAACCGGTCTGTAATCCAAGAAACTCTCTCCCAACCATCCATCATGGATCATAGCGTATATCAAATAGAGGACCATCAACCATCTTGGATCACCCCTATACTGGGCTATTTGCAGCATGGAAACTTACAATCGGACCCGAAAGAGGCTTCCAGGTTGGTAAAGACCGCGGTCAGATACACCATTTACAACGGTCGCCTATACCGACATGGTTTCTCCTCCCCTCTTCTAAAGTGCTTAACCCCAAAAGAAGCAGAATACGCCCTAGCTGAAGTTCATGAAGGAAGCTGCAATCACCATTTAGGAGCCAAAGCCCTAGCCCAAAAAGTATTAAGGGCAGGATTCTATTGGCCGACAATGGAAGCTGACTCTCAAGCACATGTTCAAGTTTGCGACAAGTGTCAGCGTCATGCAGATCATTTTCAAGCCCCTTCTGAAGAACTGTTCACGACGTCAGTTCCTTGGCCTTTTTACAGGTGGGGTATGGACATTCTGGGTCCGTTCCCCCAGGCCCCAGGGCAGTTTAAATATTTGGTGGTGGCGGTAGACTATTTTACTAAATGGATCGAGGCCGAACCTCTGATCACTATCACCTCGGTGCGAATTCAGAAGTTTACTTGGCGCCATATTATCACCAGGTTCGGCATACCGAAATCTATCGTCACAGATAATGGTACCCAGTTCAAAGATAAAACTTTCGAAGAGCTACTAGCCGGACTGAAAATAAAGCACCACTGCAGCTCCGTCGAGAACCCCAGGATAAATGGACAAGCCGAGGCTGCCAATAGAATCATCGTGCGAGGCTTAAAAAGGAGATTAGATGAAGCCAAAGGGAACTGGGTCAAGCAACTCGACCATGTTCTCTGGGCATACCGGACCACCCCCTATTCCACGACGGGAGAGACCCCTTTCAAATTGACCTATGGCTGCGAGGCCATGATCCCGGTGGAGATAGGGGAGCCCGGCTGGTGCTACCAACAATTCTCATCTGACAACAACCCTGGTCTAATCAGAGAGGACCTGGACTTGCTCGAAGAAAGAAGAAACGTAGCTCACATACGGGATGCTGCCCTCAAGCAGAAGACAGCGGCTAGGTACAACAAGAAAGTGATCCCAAGGAAATTCTAGCTGGGTGACCTAGTGCTCAGGAGAGTCGACATAGGAGGGAAAAATGCCTCCCAAGGGAAACTAGCCCCTAACTGGGAAGGCCCCTACCGTGTCGTCACCAGTACGGGTAAGGGAGCTTACACCCTGGAAACGTTATCCGGAACCCCGGTCAAGAATTACTGGAATGCGGATAAACTAAGAAAATATTATAGCTAAATGCCCGTAGTTGCTTAGCCCTCTAGTGGAATTATCTTTGATCCGTTCTTGTTTTGAATAAATATGCTATGTACGGACTCTCGTCCTCCCAATATCATCAATAAAGTAGTTATTCAGGTACCAAGGTTGGTCCAACGCGCTGCTCTAACTGCTAAAATGTCAAATCTATAGGAGGCAGTACGGATCATATGTACACACTCCTTCTTTATACCTAAGCCAAGAAGGGGTCCCAAAATCTATATGATTATTAGGGTACCTACCCCGAGCAAGGTCAAATAATGTTGATGCCTTAGGTAAAAAGGTTTTCGCATAAAATACCCTAAGTTAAGACGTTAATTTTACCTATATCTGCAATTCCAAATGCTTCCCATAGCAAGCACTGGAATATGGATTAAGGTTTTACTTTGCCTAAGTCTAAAAGTTCATGACGTTTGATTATTATAAGCGTTAGATTACAGATTAAGGCATTATTCCTTCCTAAGTCAAGTGGAATGCCACTCACTCAACAGTATAAGTGAAGGATCCCGGACCATTGTTCTCTACGATAAATAGTTTTCTAAGTCCATTAGAATGACTATAAAAATGGGCGTTGGACCCAATTCGGACCATGAAAAACAAGAATGAATGGTTAAACAAAGTAATTAATTATAAAACCCCAATCACGGGGCAATTATCCATACAAGTAACAAAACCCCACGCAGGGGGCAGAAAACAGGAAATGAAAAAAGCAAGAAGGCTTAAACGTTGGCCTCTTCTCCTTCCGGGATTTAAATAACCTCCGGGTTGCCACTAGGAGCTTTCGCGGCTAACTCCTCTGCAGCTACAAGTTGGCCGTTATGAAAGATTTTATCCGGGGTGACACCCTCCAAGATAAGGGTGACCCCGGGATTGAAATGCTGAATTTACGCCACGACATTCTGGAACTGCTCTCCCCCGACCTTTCCAGCTATGTCGTCTAGCTCCTCCACCCCCTTTTCGAGCTCTGTCACCTCGGCCCTCAATGCGCCAATGCTTCGGTCGGCTTCAAGCTTCTTGGTCTTCTTGGCAGCCTCAGAGTCCGCCAACGCCTTTTCCAGTTCAATGACCCTCTTTTCCAGTTCAACGGCCCTCGCCCTACTATCCTCGTTGGCTTTTAAGGACGCGGTCAACTCCTGGTTGATTTCCTCATTTTCTTTCTTCAAAGTCTTTAGCTCTTCCGACGCTTGCCGATCAGCATTCTCGATAGTCTCCTCGATGACACAGATCTCGACCACCGCCCGGAGAGTTTGCCTCTGAAGTGCAGCTAAGGTTTGGGCCAGACCTTGCTCGGCAATATGCTGCCTCACCTCGCCACTCAAAAATCGCCCAGATATGAAGGGGCCGAGATTAGAGTGCCCCGTGATGATTGGCGAAGTCCGCCCTTTCCCTTTCGCCGCCCTCCGACGACCTTCCATCGTGCTCAGAAGGCCCTTCGATAGCCTGCCTTTTTCTTCCTTTAAAATTGTGGGTAGGGGATCCTGACTGATCTTGTTCTCTGATGACAACACCCTGGTCGGAGGAGGCCGGAACAGCTGCGGAGGAAGAAGCTGCGGTTTTCTTCCCCTTCCTCCGGTTCCTTGAAGAATGCAGGGTAACCATGGAAGACTCAGAAGTCATATTGCTAACTGAAAGAAAACAGAAACAAGTACAGTTAGCACATCATGAAACATTGATATATGAAGACAGAGCAAACACCTAGGGATACTATGGGTAAAAACGCCCTAATTCCTACCTAATAAAGCGTAAAGAAGATCATCACCAGGGATATAAAGAACATCTCTAATATTGATGTTCCCATGCTTCTCGGCATATCAGGTTATGAACCTGACAGTCCTAAGCTCCTCGGAGTAGAGATCTTCCTCCTCTTTTTTAATCAAGTCGATGGGCACGTCCCAGCACCTCTGCATCCAGTAAAGAGAAAATTCTGGCTCCCCGTCCGGTTTGAGGAAGAATGGTTGACATCCCTCCTTGGCTTTTACCTTGAAAAATGCAGTCTTAAACCCTTTGAAGCTTTCTTCGAAAACATCAAAGGACTTACGACCAAGCCGTGATCGGATGACAAGCCAACTCGTTTGTCTTATCGTCCCCTGGGTGTTTATTCTTGTATAAAAATAAAAGAAGGTGTTCACAGAGCACTTAAGGCTCATTAACCGGTAAAACCTCTTGAACGAGATGATGTAGCCCCAACCGTTAGGGTGGATCTGCGAAGGGGCCACATGGAGAGTACGGAGGACGGCCATTTGGAAGTCTGAAAACGGCATCCTAAGCCCCAACTTTAGGAAAAGTGGCTCATACAGAAACATGAAATGTGAACCAGCTTCTCGACAGGAACACACTCTCTCACTCCAGTTTGGGCAGACAACTTCGAATTCGTCGTCTCGAGCTTTGTTCACAGTTAACTCCAAGGCAAATAAGGATTCTCGGAGTACGGTTTCGCTCGAAAACTTGGACTGACGATCCCATACGTCGTCCACCACCCAGGGGCATACCAGCCCGGGACCCCGCCGAACTCGAACCATTTCGTCCTCTGCTGGGTCACGAACGTCGTGAAGTGGGGGCTGGACCCTAGCCTTTTTTCCTTTGGCCATGAAAATCCTGAGAACATCCAAAGAAGTCGGTAAGCAACTGTCAGAATCAATAGTCTCATAGATTCAGACATAGGGAGAGCAAAATAATCCAAACCTGCCCTGCCGACCTCCTATCCCACCAGAAATAAAGCATTCAGGGGAACTCCTCTGCCTCGCATGACGCGGCGAAGATGGTGTTTCAGGGAGGCGATAAAATCTACCTAAATCACTAAGCTCTATCTGAAGGAAAGCAAAACCAAAGATGCGGAGCTACTCTACTCTTTAAAAAGTTATTAACATACTGAAAGTGCAAATAACGAGAAGTTTGAGAGAAAGCTACTTACTATGTAAAGGCAGAATGCTTGAATAGTGGAGAAGTTGTGCCAGAACAATGGAGAAGCCGCGAGTGGTTGGAAAGCACCCAAAAGAAGCCAAAGCTTTTGTCGCACGGTCTTTTCAGTAAAATGGGGAAGACGAACCTTTGACTCTTATTTATAAAGGTATAAATGGTTAAGGGACATTTCTGTCCTCTTCGACGCAAGTTCAAAATGTGCTCATCATGGCTCGCGGAGCTCTAGGCACGTCCCTCCGATGAAATCGCAACACGTGGCCCACATAGCTGCAATAGCAGTTGAAAGGATGGTTACGCAGCAATCCAAAGCATCGAACGAATGTTAAATGAGAACTCGGGTTTGTACCGTGGATTCCAGCTTCAACTCATTGCTAACATCACGAACTACGTGCTAACGCCGAGGTGCAATTGTTGTGGTGATTATGCTGGGCTGGCATTGGACCTATCCCGGCAATATCTTTACGGGGTTATACCGGGATAAGCGTTGGACTCATTCTGGCAGTGTTACCTCGGTGGGAAAAATATATATAGTGAAAGCCCAGAACAAGTACAAAGAAGGTAAAGCCTATTGAATCATCTTCATTCCATCCATCGTCATACAACCGAAAAAGAGGAAAAAGAAAATATTGAGACATGAAATGTATAAAGATATCCCGGGAAAGGGGGCAAACATCTCCGGCTGCCTGGATCATACCCCATCCACATTTCCAAACCTCAGTCTCTTGAAAAAGTAGGTTGACTTTGAAGAATATTGGCAAACCGGGATCATAACCCCGGAGAAAATGCCAAAGTTCCTTACACTGCTTCTCCGCGATGCAACTAAAGACTGAAATCTTCTTTCGCTTGTTGGAAGGGGTACGACCTCTCTAGCTGAAGAATCCTCTGCCGGTATCAATCATTCCAAGTTGCCTCAAGTCACGGAGCAGCTATAGCGGCATTTTCACCCCGGAACAGAGTGAAGCCACTCCAGAGTAGAAATCCTCCGCTCACTCGTTCTTCTCCCACCTTCTCGACTGATAACGGCAGAAGCGGATACTCGCTGCTTCCTTGAAAGCAAGTCAAAGAAAGCAGACCACCCCAAGTTACTCCAAGGGGGTCCCCATTTCCTTCGACCCAGCATCCTTGCATATCTAGCCGTTACTACGAAGAAGACCGGCCAGGTGCTTTCAAATAGCCCGCCAAGAAGATGGAAAGAGGAACGGTGTGCTCCGTTGGGTCTCCATGCAATAGTAGACGAAGGCATTTTCTCATCCTGGTAACACGTTGGATCAGACACCGCCATGTACGCCAGGAGAGAAAGGCTTCCGCCTCTCTAAATGCATAGCAACCTAGTTTTACGCCAAGAAAGAAAGGCCCCTGTCGAAAGGAAAAAATGCTCGGGGAAGATCAAACCTCTTCAAGAACTTTGGAAAAAATAAAAGTATAATCTCTGCAAATGATGAAGCTCTCTTCACAAAAATGGGAAGTGAAGGAAGAACTACACCCACTCTCTTAAAGGGAATCATCTTTAGATGAGAATGAAAAAGAAGGGAATGCTAGCTCATAAAGAAGTATTCTCTACTTATAACATGCATAAGGGATTCCGATTGGTCCCACAAAATGTGACCTGATCCCATGAAGTCAGCCAAAATAAATGCTTCTGATCTTTGGTTGGTCACAAAGATAGGGAGCAGTTGAGAAAATCCGTATGAAACTGACGTTTTCTTTAAAGAATCACTACTTCCCAATAAAGTCCAAGAATCAGTTTCCCAAAGAATCGCAGACTGTTATCACCAGAGATCACGTTCGGGATTTACGTTGAATATGTCTCCAGGAATCCCCAGTACTCATACTTGGGGGCAGTGATCTTTGCTCATAACTGAATAGGACAAGGACGTCGGTAATAACCCGGGGTCTAACACCTATCCGTCGAATTACCATGTTAGCCATGTGATGGTTGATCCGTTCTAAACTTGACTCCGATCTGTCTCATCCAAGAGCCAAGCTGGGGGCAACTGTTCTGGACCGTGATCCGGGATCCCGCTCCATAGGATCAACCCGGCATGCACACTACCGGACTCCTCCTAGCTAGCGTGGAGGAAGACTCACGACGTGTTCCGGACCACGGATTACGGCCCTTAAGCGGTGTTAGTATATGACATCGTGGCTGATAGATTCACTCAGAGGATAAATCCCTAAATATCCGTAACTGTCAATCATCAACTTACGATATTGTAGGATTCATAGATATCTTTGATGGTTAGATATTTTCCATATCTTAATCCCAGATTTGCAGGGACGTATCCTATAATAATGGAAAGATGATCCCCATCATGATACTAATCCTAAATTGCCTGCATTCAGTAAGGATCCTATTAGGATTCTATATACGCTCTATAAATACATGGTTGAGCCATCGAAGAAGGTAACTTTAACCCAATCTCTTAAACCTCCTTGTGCACTGCTTGATTTGAGCGTTGGAGTCCCTTTGCAGGTACTCACCCCCTGTGCTACACGCTCAGCTGCTGCTCGAAGGAGAAATCACCGTTACGTGCCTACCTCAGGTATCACTCTGAATTCACTTCAGAACATAATTATTAAATATAATCAAATTTTTATAATTTTTTCAAACACACAAAATACGAAACTAAGGATTGTAAAATTAACTACGTAATTATTCTTTATTATTTGAGTTACGCTCAAATTTCGATAGTGTAACTCTTAGACGTCATATATAACAAATTAATGCTATGCATTTATGAACTGTACTTATATAAATTTTAACAATTAATAAATTTTCTTATATTATTTACATGTTTCTGTAGAGCGAAAAATAAATATGGAAAGAAAATTGAAAAGTAGAAAAAAAAAAGTAGGTATAAAGACATACTGCATATTAATTATTTTATATTAGTTTAAACATTTTTGTTTTTCTATCTTTTCATAGAAAACCATATATATATATATGGCGAATGTAACTCCTATACTAGTTTTATTTTATGACATAATCACTGAACCATACACACAAAGAAGAATATTGCTGAATGTCACGAAAATAAATTCATGAAATGCATGCGAACGAAATAGATAAAAAAACAAACACTCATCGTTTTATCAGGTAATTTTACTCTTTTTTTAAATATTTTATTACATATTAACTGTACAGTACTTTTATACTTTGGTGAATGATTTTACGAAACCAATTCGCAATAAATAGCACTGCTCAACAAAGAAAGTCCACTAGTGGAAAGTACTTCAGCTTGCATATATTGTTTTAATGTAAACTCATTTCTCTAATAACTTGAGGCAAGCATGGTTGGCATCGCCACCGGCTATCTTCCTTGCATTCGAAGTAAGGCTGATATCATCTGCTATTTGCTGCGCATCATAAGCAATGCCTTCTAATCCCCTTCTTGAAAATCCAGCGCAGTAGATGCCATTTTCTCCTTTCCAATGATTTGGAAAACTTGGTTTAGGCATTCCATGCTCATTGAACAGCTCTTTGTAATCCTGCATTGGATGTGACTCGAACAGTAATTAGTGTCAGGCTCAGGTACATTTTGAAATCTACTTTTGGACTAAATTAGTGGGACAAAAATTAAATCGTTATGTTACTATATATATATATATTATCATGCACCTTAAGCCACTTCAGCACAGTGCTGTTGTATCCGGTAGCAAAGATTATAACATCAAAGCGACCATTTCGTCCATCTTCAAACTCAGCTATCTTGCCTTCTTTGATGCTTGAAATAGCTGGGAAAGCCTACATATAAACGATGATAATCAAATTAATTTAACGCCCAATGTTAAGGAATTAATGAAGTAAATGGTGCTAGCAATTATATATAATCAAGTCAACTATCTCTAGCTACCTTGACTTTGCCTTTCTTAATTCTACTCACGCAACCTACATCAATGGTAGGCGTACGACCACCCTTTATTTTCAGTGCAAAGGGTCCATCCTTTGGTCTGGTTAAGCCGTACTTGGACATATCTCCGTACACAATTTTGCTCATAGCCACCATGATCTTGTCCACCTTGTCCACTTGAAGGTATTTCAGCAAGCACATTCCCACGTACACCATTTCTTTAGTAAAATAATGTACCTAAACATATATAGCCATAAATTCATTAAGATAATCTGAGAGTTAAAATAAAGAAAATTAGATAATATTTTTTTAAAATAAACAAGTAAAAATACATTTAATATTAAATTTTAATAAATTAAGATGATAATATATTTTATATTAAATTAAAAATAAATATATTCTTATTTATTAATTTTAGAAACAAACTTATTTTAAAATAATTTTTTTAAAATAATTAATGCTACGTACTAGCATATACAAAAAAGGATTTAACAAAATTATAAATTTGTGATACTCTACTCTCTTAATTTTTTTATTCAAAATTAATTATCAATAAAATAATATTAAAGCAAAAGAGATTGTCCCAAATTGTCAACGCCTCTAAACTCTAGAAGTACTCATCATCCTTAAAAAATATTTTAACCTCAGGATGGATTTATAATAGTCTCATTGTTCACGTTTAATTTAATTTAATTTATATTTTCACATTTTTTTATTAGGCCTATGATCTTCTCTTGTAATAAGAACAATGTACGTAAAAGTTGGCGAGAGAGAGAAACGACTTACGGGACTTCTAATAACAATGGAGGTATTTGCACCCCAATTTGTGAGATCATAAGCGATCTCCATGCCAGAATTGCCACACCCAACAACCAAGACATTTTTGTCATACCATTCTCTTCCATTAAGATATTTGCTACAATGCAGGTATTGTCCTTCGAAGCTTTCGAGCCCATTTACCTTGGGAATGTACCCTTCACCATTCTCACCGGTTGCAACCACTAGAAATTCAGCAACGTAAATCTCATCAACATTTGAGGATGTGTCCTTCACAATGATCCTCCATTTCCCATTGCCATCTAGAGAGGCAGACTCCACAGACCGGTTGTACCGGATGGTAATCTTAAAATGTTTCACATAATTATCTAAGTAGCGCAAGAAATCAATCCTAGGGACAAAGTTGGGTAAATCAGAAGGGAAAGGCATATGAGGAAGGTTACAAAATTCTTTGCCAAGGTGAAGCTTCAAGCGGTCATAGGTCCTTTTCCTCCAAAGAGATGCATGACAATCATCTCTATCTAGGACAATGTTGGGGATGGAGAGCTTGTTGAGGCACCCAGAGGTTGCTAGGCCAGCAGGACCTGCACCCACAATCACAACGGGCACCTCAAACTCCATGGTTTAATTGGTTTTCAAATTGGGTAATACACTCTCTTGGCTTTCTTCTGTTGCTGAAGCAGCTGCTTTTATAAGCGGGATCTATTGATTGCATGGTTTAGTTGGCACCGTGTTGATGATTTGCCATCCAGAGAGTGATAAGCCTTTTTTTAGTTTCTGTTTTTTTTTTTAGTGAACAAGTATATAGTAACATCTAACAATTTCAGCACAAAAATAAAATAAAATATTTCTATTTTTTTGGTGAAGAAATAGAATCTTTCTAACGTCATACATTTAGACAGCAAGGATAGCTGTATATGTTTATAGCAAAATTTTGTATTACTTTTAGTAGTTTAATAACGGTTACCTTTTTTTAGTTTTTTTTTTCCTGTTTTTCACGTTTCAGCCTAGCTCCCAAGTTTCTTTTTGTGAAAAAAATAAGAGATAGTTACGTAAGATATACCATTATTAATCTCTGCCATCATGTTTTTAGTCTGGTGATCACTTATTTAATAATAAGTGGGTATTCCTTTTCCTTAATTTAAGTTTGAATTCTAAATAAAAACACCTATTAAAATTAGTATCTACATGAAATATTGGGAGAAAATCCATGGCACGTGTTCGAAATGAACCACAGGATATATCGCTGCCATAGAAGTATTGAGCAATGTAAAATGCTACCATACCAAAAAGTTAAAGGAAAAAGTAATTCAAATCCAAAATTACATATTTTAGGGACATTTTCCCACTTTTCTAATCAATGAACCGATAATATCTGCCATAATTTAGGAAATAAGGTATAATCAAAGAGAATTTTTGTGACAGGTTTTGGACACACAGAATGACATTCTCTGCTATAAGGTATAATCAAAGAAAACTTTATCAGACAAATATGTGTTGATGTGAGTTAAAAAGACTCAAGGTGCTGAAGTATATAATTTTAAGTTTGATATAAAGATTATGTGTATGTAAATAATATTATTAAGAAGAATTTTAGTTTAAGCTTTTGATTATATACTAAGAGATTAATCTCTCAACTCGAGTGAGAATATACTCTGATTTAAAAAAAAAAACTTTATGACAGGTTTTGGGCGCAGAGAATGACTTTCTCTGCGTCTGATTAAAATATTCAGGAACAACGTTTCAGTTCCAAAACGTCAACCTTTGGTGTCAGTAACTGATCTAGTGTTTATATATATAATAGAAAAATTATAATGCAGACATATGATGAAGACTGCATTACTGAGAATCCGAGTCAGGGTGGACAACTCATCAGGAGACCAAGTTCCAAGTAAACTGAAGGGTTGAACAAATGAACCTTAACGGTGACTTATAGTCTGCATGCTAAAAAACTCTCACGCCATTTAGGGAGAGCGTCCCACCTAGTTGTTGAGTCGCCTCTGCATGCATGCCTTCATATTCTGTAAAAGAGACACGTTAGGTTTGAATCCGGCGAATGCCATTAAACAAAGGTGAGATATATCAGCTCAAAAACGCATATCTAATGAGATCATAGGATTTTTTTTTATTTTTTTTTTGCGAAAATTGTTTCAGTTTCCTTCTCCATCTCTTTACTGTGAGTAGGGATGCTTGCTTAAAGTAACGGTTCAAGGTTTCAGGGATCGACTTTGAATTTCATATCAGATCAATAGTAATGGCATGCTGGACTCGTGTTTTTCTTCCTCTGAAAAAACAAAAGCCTTTAAATATATTCACATCTACTTTGAACGTTAACAGGCAATAGTTTAAAGTAAGCCAAATTATCATAATTCTTATCATAAATAAACTAGACTTTGTTTGAACAAAAAAGCGTTTCTGATTCATAATAATTAATATTTTATTCAGAAACTCACATTAATGAATGAAAGTAGATGAGTATTTGAGTTCGGACTAAAATTACCATTTGAATTTTGACATTTATTTATTTTATAATTATTTTCACTGTTATTTATATATAAAATATTTAAATTTTACAAATAAAAAATATTTTAATTTTAAATTTGTGTCATTGCATCAAATTTATTTATGTATTTTATTGTATGAGATTAAAAAAATATGCTGTAAATATTTTAATGGTAAAACAATGTTAAAATTTTTAAGTTTGCTTGGGTATTATAAAATAGATTTTTTCTTTTTTAAATCTTACAAGGTTTTCTTACACTCTTTAGATGTGAGATTAATCTTATTCTAGATAATAAAGACACTCATTGCCACAAATACTTTCTCAATGGCTCAAATTCGTAATATTTTATTTAGTATTAAGAGTGAAAATAGGTCAAACAACCTGTTAGAAGTTATGACCTAGCCTATTTAATGCTTACCTTGACTTAATTCGTTTAATAAAAAAATCATGTCAAAATTTTTTAAAAAACTTATTTAGTTAAACAGATCAAGTTTCAAGTATTTAGAAAAGTTTTCAAACCTAGTAAGTAGACCTATTTAATTATATATATTATTATTTTATATATATTATAAAATTTTAATATTTATATAATATAATTAATTTAATAAATGATATTTTTTTTAAAAGTTTATGTCTGTTAGCCTATATAAAAGTCTAGTCTTATTAATCTATTTCGTTGACTTATTTAAAGTAGGTTTATTGGTCTCTTTAAATGCCTTATTGCAAAGTGGGCCTTTAAATAAGTTTTCAAGTTAGATTAAACTTTTAAAAAAGTTGGGTTAAGCCTTGAAAATTGATCTATGTCAGATAAATAGATTAGACTCAAATCTTGCATTTGAAAACACATATTAGGTCCTTTAAAGGAGATAGACCTTTAAATAGGCTTTTAAGTTAGGCCAAACTTTTAAAAAGGTCGGGTCAAACCTTGAAATTGACCTATGTCAGGTAAACATTTGGAAACACATATCATTAGGCTCGTTTAAGGCAAGGTCTGCCCTAACTTGACCTGACTCGTTTCCACCCTTATTTAGTATGAAGGAGGAGAAAGGAGAGGAAATGGTACAATAGAAAATAAAAGAAAGGAAAGGAAGAAAGAAGAGGAAGAGTTATCATTTCCCTTGTTTGATAACACCCAATAGATTTGGTTTAATCAAAGAAAGAGCGGAAATACATGTTAATAGTATATGAATGGATAAAAACATGTGGAGCTAATCACATTTTTCCTTTCCTTCTTGTTCTAGACCAAGTTCTGAGTTAGCGATTTAGAAGCAACTTGGTCCGCTAGAATTAGATCTTTGATATTTATGAGTGTTATTGGATAATTAAATATGCTCATTTATGATGAATAAATATCTAACAAAATTCTTCATAAATAGATGAATCAATTATATCGTTCATAAATAAATGAAACAATTATAAGTAATAACAATCTTATTGGATTTTTATCTTAATTAACAATATTTAATGCAGATTTAAATATGATTCTTACAAATTAAGACACTCCTATAAATTTTATACAATATAACAAATGTATGCATCTAATTCAAAATACTATCCATCTAGTGCACTGTTTAACTTAAGTTTCAGAATGTCTTTTATAGGTACCCACCCCTCATACCACCGTCGCAATCATCGTGCATCAAAGGAAATCACCTTCGTTAACCTTATTCATATGACTCTCTGAAATTCATTTAGAACACTTCCCAATCCCCCAAAAAGGGGGGAATGAAAATTCGTGGGATTCAGATTATTCATCCATCCAAATTCTTTCTCTTCCATCCTTAATACCATACCAAATAAGAGATGATATTTAATGAACCCCATTTTCCTTTCCTCTCTCTTCCTATTTAGCATATCAAAAAGACCCTAACATTGCAAAGGTCCCCTTAATGGTTGACGTCAAACTTATTTATTACTTGAGTTACTACTTGTAAGTCAATTGGAATTACATTGAAGTTTAGTTATAATAATTTTAAAATATTTAAATAGTAATAACATATTAAGGGAATATTTTATCAATACACATACAATACGTTTTTCCATTGCAAAAATAATATAGTATTGCTTCTACAGTTATGGTGATATAAACGCCCCGAACGGTGCCAAACGCGTGACCGTATTCGAGATGCGTTTGCAATGCAAATGTGATTCTCAAGTTTTCAACCACTAAAATAATTAAACACATTCTCGTACAATAAGATATATCTTTTGGTCATTGATTGTGTGATAAATATTATTGGGAGACTAATTTTTTAGACATTAATATAATTAAAAGATATTCTTAATAATTATCTTTAATCTCATAATAATATTTATATAAATACCTCAGTTAGGAAAAAAAAAAAACATTATATGAGAGTGTGTTTGATTTAATGGTAGGCCTAGAGATGACACCTGCGCGGTCACAGCTCACTATATTTTCATTCCCAACCCTGTTCCCTGTTATGGGATAATTTTTTTCCCTATCCTCGTTTCGTGGAGATTCTCTGTTATATCAAAAAATTAAAAATAAAAAAAAAAATTAAAAAAATAAAAAAAATGAAATAAATTATTTTAATATTTTTAATTTTAAATAAATATAAATTTTAATAAAAATAAAATTACTAAAATATACATATTTATTTATACAATAATACATATATATTTATATATATATTATAAAATATATTTTAATAATTTAATAAGACGGAGACCTTACAAGACGGAATATGGTCTCTATCCCGAATGTACCATGGGAGAATTTTCTCCTTATCCCTATCCCCACATGGAGAAAAATTCCACATTCAAAACTCCATTCGAGTTAGTTTCCGTGAAAATCCCCGAAGAGTAGAGAGTTTTGCCATCTCTAGGACACTTGAGAATCACATTTGCATTGCAAATGCATCTCGAATAGGTGATGTTTAGCACTGTCTGAGGTGATTACAACAGCATAACCATAGAAGTAATATTATATTGCTTATACAGTAATTAAAAAATGTTTCTATATGTACTTGATAAAAAAATATGTTGTTATTTTAATATTTTAAAAGATATTATTGTAATTATACTTCAAAAAGATTCTAATTATGTATTAAAAAAAGTAATTCTAATTAACTCACAAGAGATAGCTTAAATAATAAATAAGCTTGAAGTTAACGGTTAAAAAGCCTATGTAATGTTAGACTGTGTTTGGTGCACCTGATAGTATAAGGTAAGATAGTATAAGACAATAGGATAATATTTGATAGTATAAACAAGCTGATAAGATCTTATATTATCAAATATTTAGTGAATATAATATAAGCAACTTGATAGTATATGTAACTATCTACTCTGACCATATTACCTTTCACCTTCCTCACAACTGTAGAACCCAAACTGCGACCAATTTCCTCTCCTCAACCCCGAGCCCTCTACGGAACCACCATTGTTGACCACAACTCCCCTCAACCACCAGATCCGCAAGCCATCACAGCAACTCATTTCCTCCCCCTCAACCACCACCAGATTCGTGAGCTACCACAGTGACCCATTTCATTCCCTCAACCACTAGAGAATGAATAAAATAAAATCAATTTATTAAAACTTGAATGATGCCACCAATTTGTTGCTCCCTAATGGATGCAAAATTATGCAGTGTAAGCCCATGGTCCTTGATTCCATCCACAAGTTGCTGCACCCTTATTCCAGCCTGCACCCTCACGGTCTTCTTCTGCTTATCCACTTCCAAGACCTTATCCATCAATGCAAAATTAACCATGCTGGCCCTCGAAAGCTCGATCCCGTTGGGCAAGAGGGCCAACCCGATGGGGTAGATCCAGGTCTTGTTCTCGTGTGCCTCCCTCACCATGCTCTCTAGCTGCTCTAGGTTCTCAAGCTGGTGGAAGTTGTGGGTCTGGACCTCGTGGATGCTGCTCCAGCTGGAGACGATGTGGAGGTCCTCCGGCAAGGGGGCGTAGCGGAATATCTAGGCCTTCTTGTGCCTGGCGTCTTCCAGTAAGGGGAAGGAGTAGTAGGTGGTGACGCCGTAGAAGAGGAGGAGGGCGACATAGCCTATGTACTTGTGGGTTTCGACATCAGCGACGGCAGCGGCAGAGGAGGGTTCCGGGGAAGAGGAGAATCGACGGAGGTGGTTCTGAGTGGCAATAGTGGTGATGGTGGAGGTTATGGTTCAAAGAGGGTGGGAATGTGAAGGAGTGGAAGACAGGTAGTGGTGATGGGGAAGAGGTAAGGATGAAGTTGAAGGATAGGGTAGGAAAAGAAATCTTATCAGGTCTAATCAGGGGGTGAGAGAGATGATAGAATAATCAAGTTAGAATGAAATAAAAATACTTAACTTAATTTCATTATACTATCAGGTTAACTCACCAAATACCTGATAAGACCTGATAGTATTAATTAATACTATCAGGTCCTTCTTATCCTGCCCAGCAAACATAGCCTTAGCGGTTTGAGTTCGCGAAAAAACTTTATGAGAAGGAGCAGCTATATTACCTAAGCAAGATTAACCACGTATCCAAAAAATATATGGAAACCTCATAATTAGAAGAAAAAAAAGTTAATTCTAATTTACAATACCCAAGCAAACTTAAAAATTTAACATTGTTTTACCATTTGTTTACAATATTTTTTAACATCAATTAAGTTACAATCTAATCTAATCTAATCCAAGAGTTAGCTCCCACCCTTTTTGGCAATTAAACATCTAAAAGTGATTTTTTTATCATTATTGTCGAAACAACATTAATGTTAATATATACTTCTCAACTTAAATTAAGTTTACAAAATCAAATTCGTAGAAAATAAAATTTGTAAAATCTAATCCAAACACAATTAACCAACAAGAATATGGTAATATGACCTTGCTCCTAAATAGAAAGGCTATCTATTTATATTTTTTATGCATTAAAATTGCATTAATAGGCATTTATTAGCATTATAAAATATATGTTTATTTTAAAATAAAAATATAATAATGAAATTAAAAAAGACAAATTATGAGTGTAGGCAAGAAAAATATTAATCATGTAATAATGATAACATATAATAAAATTGCCTTGAAAATTAAGGATTTATTTTAAATAAAAATAATAAATATTAAATTCAAAATAACAATTATGTTAATTTTTAAAAGAAAAGAATAGAATAGTAAAATAAAAAACGATAACAATATTATGGCATTATTACATTGGTACGGAAAAAATAATCAAGTAATAGTGATTGCATATAGTAATTTTGCATTGAGAAGTAAATGTTTATTTTTAATAAAAACAATAAATTTTAAATATTAAATAAATATTATGTTAAGAAAAAGTGGAATAATAAAAATCGAAAAGACAACAATATTAAGAAGCAAGTGTTGGTAAAAAAATAACAAATGAAGTAGTAATGATTGGAAATAGTAAAGTTATTTTTGAAAAATGACAAGAATATTAGATGTAATATTAGTTAAAAAAATAATCAAATAAAAGTAAATGTATATAATAAAATTATCCTTATAAATAAAATTAATAAACATTAAATGTGAAATAACCCATGCAACACAAGATAAGATAGCTAGTTTAGAATGTATTTTGCAATTAAGCAAATTGAAACACGAGGAGTAGTTTTTTTATAGCAAAAGCAAATTGAGGTATTAATAAAAGTTAGGTGTAGTGGTAAGTGAGCTGTACTTTTAGAGAGAAAACTAAAGTTTAAATTTTAAAAAAAGATAATTGTTAGAAGGGCCTCTTAAACGTGATAGCGCCTGAGTATTACTTTCACAACAATGCATAAGAGAATGTCTGGTCAAAGAGAAAAAAAAATTAAGGTGAAAACTAAAATCGATGGTTTAAGAAAATGAAAATGATGTTCTTATATCATTTTTTTTAAATGCATCACTTTTTATCACATTTTTAATGATTGTGATTAAGTGAGAATAAGTGATAGAAAAAAAAAATGTAATCAATAATATGAGGAGTAATGTAAAAAGTGATATGAGAAAAAAATATTGTGAGAATATCATTATTGTTAAGAAAATAAGGGGTTTGCAACTCTAATTTCTTCATAATGACTCCCATGTGCTTTATTAATGATCAAGATCATTTTTTTTTTTTGACAATTTAGTAGAAATTGAAGGTGTAGTGTTTTTTTTTTTATATACTTTTATAAATCTTTGCTTGGTAGTGAATGAATATAGATGGTGGTGGGTATGGGCTGGGTAAGGATCCCCACTCCCGGCCCGTTCCCTCTAGATGAATGCCACCTCCCCCATAGTGGAGAAAATTATTTCCTGGCCGTCTCACACAAGGGTCCTGATCTGCTGAAATCCTCATACTTAATGAGAAAATTACTATAGTTAAATTAAAGATAAAATAGAGGTATCCAGTTACTTTAAGCATTTAATCTATGAAGTAACAATTTATAAATTGTATTGAAGAAAACTTATAAAAAAAAAAGCAGGTCATTTCGTGAAGTTTTTCTTCTGATTCAGGAAAATAAAAAGCATACCTCTATTTTAGCATATAATACAAAGGAAACCACACATATACTATTAGGGCTTGTAAATGTGCACTTCAATGTTAGTGAATCACGAACAAAACTTACCCAATTGTTCTGCGAAGCCCAAGATCGCCTTGCTTCGGTGGCGGTGGTATAATCGAGATCGAGTTGCTTCAAAGTTTGATAAAATAGAAGGTTTAGAACAAGAAAAAAAAATTGGGAGTTCGGGAAACTAGGTTTTCATCTAAATGATGGGTCAATGCTATGGTACATCCTGTTAAGTTTGGGTGTACTATATACATTTAACTGTTACTTGTAACAGTAGGTTTTTCTTTAAGTAGTTTGTTTGTTTTTTTTAGATTATGTATTGTTCACATTAGAGGTAGGGTCAGAGATACTGTTCACATTGAAAAAAATACTGTTCATGTCGAAAAAATATTGTTCATGCTAAAAAAATATTATTCATGCCAAAAAAATACTATTCGTGTGAAAAAAATAATGTTCATGCCGGAACGTACTGTTTATATATTTTAAAATTACACAGCTCTGTAAATAATACCAGTTAAAATTATATCATTCAGTCTTTATATTTTTCATAAATAACTGTACATACTAAATTTTTTTTTCTAAAACTATTATTGTTGAGAAATCTTATAAATTTTAACTGATAATATTTATACAATTATACAACTTAAAAAAATTAGAGGTGATCGAGTTTCTAAAATTATAATCTGTGTTTTTCAAAAATAATTATAAATTTTAACTGGTAATATTTATATAATTATACAATTTTAAAAAATTAGAGGTGACCAATGGTAGTTGGCAAGTAATGTAATGAATCGATGACAATGGTGGTGGTAATATGTAAAAAAAATTTAACACTAAAAAAATTGAAAAAAAATCCAAAAAAAAAGGAAACCTATAGCGGGTTTCTTGTAATTGATTTAAGCCATTGAATTATTTTATGAATAAATTAATAACTTAGATTATGATGTGTATGATACACTCTCCTTTAGAAGGTGTATATTAGAAATAGCTATGATACACTCTCATTTAGAAGGTGTATATTAGAAATGGCCCTAAATGATGATAGGATTCAATCTTTTGAAGGTTCATAACAAGCAAATGGTTTTTCTTTACCTCATCAATTGATTATTTGATATGATCCAAGTTGGATGCATATTGTTTTTACGGATCGTCACTGAGTTGATTTCGTATTTTAAAGAATTAAACGATGAAAGGTGAACATTAATGCATGAACAGTACGCATGAACAATAATGCGTGAACAGTAACCCATGAACAATATGCGTGAACAATATATGAATAGTAAAAAATAGAAAAGATGGAAAAAGACAAGGAATGGAAGGAAGAAGGCGTCACACTCTTGGAGAGTGATAAGTCAAGCGAAGATTCGTCACAAAGGTAAGGAAACTTTTGATAAGAACCAAGATAGTTCGACTAAGAACCTAAGAGAACTAAGCTCTCAAAACTCACAAATTAGTGCAATAATATTCTCTAATTCAAAAAGTGTCAAATGCAGTAAACACAAGCCTATTTATAGGCATTAGATATGCAGCTAGGTCTAGTTAAAGGATGCAGTAAGCTAGCACATTTTTAATCCTAATCCTAGCGCAAATGTGGCCCAGACCCAATTGAAAGGCAGTACCTACCCTAACTTTGCTATGCGCAAGTTAAGCTCAATCAATAGGCCCTTAGTACAAAATTATCCCAAAATGAAAATAAGAACAAAAACTGATAAAATTAAAAGGTTCATATACATAATTAAATAAAATTAACTAAGAAGAAATCATGCCCCCACATTGGGCCCTTCATCAACTTAGATCATTTGGACCATCTTGAGTGCTCCTTCTTCTGGAATGGGCTTGAGTGAGAGAAAGTTATTGACTTCTTTATCCAAATCTTCTTTAACCTTCTTAACTCTTGACCTTGTCATTGGACTTCCAAGTCCTCGCAGTGCACCTTTGAGCATTGGGCCCGTTGGACTTCCACTGGAGCTTCCTTGGTCTCCATCACTATTATAAGGTATTGGCTTTAAGGCCTGTTTCTACGAGGAAGGTTAAGGAGATTAGTGTTGTGAATGAAGCTTTCTCCATTTCTCAGAAGGGGTAAGCTTCTTTTTCTTTTCCTTTTTTTGTTTTTTTTTTGGGAGAGGGAGAAGTAAAGAAGTTCTTTTGCAAGCTTGTTTTTCTTTTCCTTTTTTTTTTTTTTTTTTAGAGGGAGAAGTAAAGAAGTTCTTTTCAGTGTGCGCGCGCACACACACACATACATATATATATTCACAACTGTGTAACGTATTTGAAACTTGAGATGACAATAAAATAAAAAAAATATTTGCGCATGGTACGAACTAACATTAATTAATTGAGTATATTTATATTTATTTTTCACAACTATGTCACGTATTTGAAATTGAAATTCGGGAAGATAATAAATTAATGAAGAAACCCGCGTATCATATGAACTAGCATTAATTAATAGTCTCAATTCCAAGTCAATTCGAGTATATTTATTTATGAAATTTTATTTTTCATAACCGTAACAGATTTGAACCCAAGATAATTAAACAGAGAAGGATTTCTCGTACTATATAGAAATGTTCGCAAGTTAGTTTCGTTTAATTTTCGTTTGAGAAAGAAAATTTAAAATGATCAAATTCACTGATCAGGTTGATTTAATTTGATTCAATTTTTTGTAATTTTATTTTTTTAACAAACTCGAACTAAACCAACTTCATCAACACCAAGTTGGTTCAGTTTGGTTCAAGACTACACAAAATTGATCACGGAGACTAAGGAAATCAAATAGACATTCACCATGTCCATAAAAACTCAACCAGTTTAGTGAATGCAAGATAAGTCTTGCCTGAAAGACAGACTTTGCAGCTCCTTGAATTGAGACAAATTAAGTACAAACCAGCTGGTGGCTGTTCTGGTGGTTCATGGCAGCTCTAACTCTTGCTTACACGTGGTCGTTGCAAATCACAACTCCAACTCCAGCTCGTCTCAAGTGGCCATTCGTGGCCGTTCATGACAACTCCAGCAAGTCACAATTGTGGCACGAGTTATCTCTAGCTCCAGGCAATGGTGCAGGTCACGACAGTCATTGACAACAACGCACATATGCTAGGGCTAGCTAGGGCACAATCTCGAATGGATGAGGAACATAATAGGGGAGGGTCCTAATTTGTTATTAAATGTCTAAATGCACAACTTTGGTTATAAAATTGTTTATCAAAATTTTTTATTATCACAAATCAAGCTGTGGTAAACCCTTTGTTCAATGAACAAAATTTGATTCTCGGTCTCAATTCAGGAAATGAAATTGCTTCCTCTTGAGATTCTGGTCTAAGTATTTTAAAGGAATGCAAATGGTGATTTTGAATTTCAAATGATTATGCAAATCCAAAATCAAATGTTTATGCTTGTTTTCAACTTAATGAAAAGTTTGAAAGTAAAAGAGGCTTTGTTTTTCGAGAAATCAAAGATTCACATGCAAATGAAAATAAGTATATGATAGAAATTAAAAAGCGATCGAAATAAATGTGACAAATAATGTAAAATGTTTAAAATAAAGAGTATAAAATAATACAATTTAAAGTAAATGCATTGAAAAGTAAATGTGCAAGTATGTAAAGTGCAATAGAATAAATTTACAATAAAGTAAAAGAAACAATTAAAAGAAATCAAATGATATTCGAAAGAACGCTTGATCAAGAGTAGGAAAGAGTTTTTTGTTATAAAGTAAAGAAAGCAATTAAAAGAAATCAAATGATCTCGAGAGAACACTTGATCAGGAGTAGAAAAGAGTTTTACAATAAAGTAAAGTGACTGAAATTAAATGAATCAAAGATAAACTTGCATTGAATTCATAAATTGTACAGAAATGAAAGTGGATGGAAACATATTAGACTAGACTTGTGTACTATTTGCTCGAAATGTCAATGGACGTGAGAGCGTGAGTTTACAGGTGTTTGTGAGTAATGAATTTTCAACCCCTAAATGTTTCCATCCTCTTGGTATTTATAGACTTCCTAAGTAACTACTCTTTTTACAATATCTTGACATGTGTCTAAAATAAAAATAACTATTAAATGATTGGTAATCTTTGTTTAATAACCACAAAATCCTTGTCAGCAATCCTCGTATTGCAAGTAACTGCTTAGTCTCAATCATCAATCCTTATGTTGTCTTGATCTCACATCTGCAACCGTTGTTAACTTCTAATTTAAATTTAAAATTTTCTTTTTTTTATCAAACTTGTATCTTCAACCACTTTCTAGTTTTCTGATAATTCAAGATCTTCTATTCTTCTTCAAGAATTTGTTAAGTGTAACTACTTTTCAAATCTCGATTTCGATATTGAATCGAAATCTCCACATATTATGAAGTCAAAATGACTTCAATCTGGTATTTGAATCGAAATCAATACTACAAATTCGACCAACTGATATTTGAATCGAAATCAATATTTACAACTTCGATTCTTATTCAAGAACAAGTCCATATATTCACGCTGTTTTTATACTAAACCAGCGAAATAACAACATATCGAAAAATGTTTATTTTATACCAACAAAAATATATTTTTTTCAAAAAAAAAGATTGATCAAGTCACTAGATTAGGTGTTCAAGTTATCGGGTTAGGTGTTCAAATAACAATCCCTTAGCAGTTGTCGTAATTTTATTGAAAGTTATCATCATCTTAACTCCTTTAATATTTGGATGACCTTTTTCAATGGATACCAATAGGGGTGTATATGGGACTAGTTGAGATGAATTTGACTTAACTTGAATCTAATTTGATATTTTGATCGAGTTAATTTTTTTAAACTTGAACTTGACCTTACCATAACCTTCTAATGATTGGGTCCAAATTGGACCAACTCAATATATGAGTATAATGTATAAATTTGAATATTATGTATTATTAAGTTATGAAATTATAAAAGTAAGAAACTAAAATTAAGATATATTTTATAATATATATTACAAAATAAATAATATTAATATAAATATATTATCATGTTATGTAAAAGTTGTTAATTTAAGCTAAAAAGTCTTATTATTTATAATGAATTGTAAAAAAAAATATGTTTTAAAACATTCGGGACATGGAACCGAGTTAGAACGATCCGAAATATAACTCGAATCTAATTCGAAAACACACTTAGTCTAATTTTTAAAATTCGAATCAGTCTCAATAAACTTCGAACTAGATCGAGTCAATAGGATAAATCGAGTCTTGAATACCCTTATATACCAATGTCTTGTTGATAAGATTTCTCAAATCGAGAGTGGATTTAAATTCTCTGTTTTTTGCCTATTAAAATATTATGCAATCAGTGTTATAAATCACGATATTATTGAGCTATATTGCACAAACGAAGGACCACTCGATTACCTTGAGAGTTGCTGTTGAGAATGTAGGGCTTTTAAGTGTTTCAACCACTCAACATTTAAGTTTTTCAACCAATCCACTTGGTCCAGGTCAAATTAATACACTAAAAGTTATGTCTTTTTAAATCTCTAGAAGATTTTATAATATCCTACAAATATTTTAGCAACATATTTACACTGTCCCAAAAATTCTGATCTGGTTGGAGGTTCTTGCAGCCAATTTCCAAGCTTCTAATAGACAAGCAGCTATGAAGGATACTCTACAAAGCACGATAGACACTCTAAAGTCCAAATTAGTTTGAAAAAGATGTGGCGTTACTGGTGCTCCTTGTATTTTAAGTCATTGGATGTGTGAAAAATGAGATTGAAGAAGTGTTACCTGCTAAATACTAATAGGTTACTTGATGAAGTGCAATCTTGCAAATTGATCCCTAGAAATAAAGATAATTATGTGTACAAGTTTTTGAAAAAATTCCCAAACTACACCAACAATTCAATTGGACCCCTTCCAGATCCTAAGTCCAAACCCGAGAAAATCGTGGATGTAATCAAAGGATAAGATGCGACTAGTGGGGCGACACAATGGTGGCAGAGATTCCGACTGTGTTGGTGGTGACTCGCGGTGGTGCTAGCTCGTGTAGAACACCAATGGCTAGTGTAAAAAAGAGGAAGGTTCAATTGATGGCGAGAGAAAGCAAGTACCTACCTGATTGTGATTCATTAATGTGCCGTAGTGGAGAGAGAATAGTTAGCATTGCATTGTGATTATTGATTGTGGTTCCTAAAATTAGGGTCCGATTGATTCAGGTAAAGAGGAGTGGTTTGAGAACTCTAGGAAGTTCATCTTTGATTTGAAATGATTGAGGATGGTCGTCGATTTCCTCATCACACCAACACCAAACTCAAATGAGGGTCGCTAGTTGGCGTTCTGATGGCGACGGGTTCTAGATCTGGACGGTGGTTATGCGACGATGCTGCTAGTGCTGGATTGGGAACGGTGGCTGATCGAAGAGTTAAACGATAACTCTAGTGCGGTGACTTGCCGTCAACGATGGCGGTCATGTGGTGGCGGAACTTGTGCTAGAAGATGACGATGGCGGCCAGAGTTGGTCAAAAGTTGTAAAAAAATTAAAATGGAAATTAAAATATTTGTAGAACTAAAATGTAAATAAACCAATGAGTTGTATTATAAAATTTATAAATACTTAAAAGTCATTATATTAGGTTATTTTAGAAGAGCATCAGTGCACCCTTGCACCCAACTGAAAAAGATTGTATAAAGCAAAAAGGAAGAGAATAATTACATTCCTAGAGGCTGGAGAAGAAGAGTGGTAGTAGAACTGGAAAAATGGGTCGGTTTGATTAAGTTTGTTTTAGACTAACATTTTATTATTTTAATTCAACTCTGCGAGTTGAATTCACAAGTTTGATAATTTTTTTATTTTTTAAAATAAATAATAAATAGTTAATTAAATTAATAAAAAATAAAATTTAAGTTATTTAGTTTTGAATTAATAATAAATAAATTAAATAATTAATTTAATTATAAGTTAAATTTTAATTATTCAAGTAAAAAAATAATAGAATTCTTTTAAGTGTAGTTAATTAAATTAAAAAATAATTAAATTCAGTCTAACAAATTAGTTAAATTTAACCAAATCATATCAGATTAGATTAAATTTAAATTTAAATTTTTTTAACTCGACTAACACTTTTCATCAAGTCCGCTTATTTTGACAAACTCTAAGTGATAGGCTTCGACTCTTGTCGTGAATTTGGACCTTTCTTCCTTTCTTACCCATGTAAAGTACAACTAATTAATGCGTAGTCTTAACTTCTTGTGTAAGTGTAGCTTGCATTTGCTCTTTTAAATTACATTTTTATTGTGGACAAATCTATTCCAATGGCAGTCCCAAGTTTTTTTTAAGTGTATCTTATTGATAATTGAAATCATGCCAATTAAGCAACTTTTTATTTAAGCATTGAAAGTTCAAATTTCATTAAAATTAAATAAGGTGAGAGTTACTGGATGTGTAATTGATAAAAGTATCATAAAGAATGATTGTGGTATTATTCTTTTTTCAATGATTAAAGTGGTACTGGTAACTCAAAAATATCGGGTTGGGCTTTTGAATCGAAAGTTTAGAGATAAGGTCATGGGCTAGTAAGGCTTAATGAGATAAGTAGCCCAGTAAGGATAAAGCTGCAAACACGGTGGCTTTTGTTGTCTGAAGCAAAGTTGAAATTCGGCTCGTTAAGTCAAAATCGTGGATGAGGAAGGTGGAAAACGTGGCACCTAAAAAATATGAAATTTGGATTTGATAGTTGCTGCCAACATTCAAACAAGTAGAGAAGGGTATTTTTAGTAATTTTTTTTATTGAAGATGGATGAAAACATGCCATGGAAATGCCCCACAACTTAGGAGTGTATGAAGTGACTAAATGGTTAGAGATCATGCTCTTAAAATTAAGGAAATTAGATTTTGAGACTTAAAAGTGCATTGAAGCAACAATTTTTGCAACTCCAAGCCTATAAATAAGCATCTAAGACATTGAAGAAAAGACCCTCAATCAATCATGTAAAATTTTATTTATTTTCATACAATTTATCTTTCACTTTCTAATATTTTACAACTTTTTTTTTACATTTTCAGTCATTTACTATTTTTCTTTACATTTTCAATACCTTTATAACTTTTCTTTACAGCTTTCATTTTTACTTTATACAATTTCATTTGTTTTGTATTTCAGAGCACAAGTTATTTCATCATATTTCAGCTTTCTTACTTATAACTCGTTGGATTCAAGTTCTTTAATGCAATTCAATATTCTTTACATTGATTAAGTAATTTGTATTAAATTCATTGTTGATGGCTTACTTTAAAATCTCAAGAACTCATATCGAAAGACAAGTTTTTCCTTTTGAAAGTTTTCTAAGGTGAAGCTCATACTATAATGGGACAATAATAAAAGTGTGTAGTTTGACTTTGCTTCGTATGCAAAGCTAACTTTTATATTTTTTACACCAACAAGTGGTAATAAAAATACTAAGACAGGTTGCTTTAATTAAAAGAGGTACTAGTGACATTTGTAGATTCTAAAAGGGTTAACATAGGTCTTATTAGATAGAGTTTCGTTATTTAAATATTGAGAATACGATACTCATTTATATTATATATGATACATTAATTCTAACTTGACATATAATATACAAAAAGAATAAATTATACTCACATGCAACATGATATCTCAAGCAAATATTGTATTCTAGGTGTTAAAAAAATATTTTTGTTTCATATAACCACTTCCAAAAATATTCACTATACATAAAAATTATTAATCCATAACTCCAAGGGGTAAAGGAATCTCCTTGAAGAGTATAGTGAGTCATGATGCAATTCAACTTCATTAATTTAGAACACCTTTTTTTTTGTGTCTTTCACACTTATTTTAGATTGATTATAAATTATACGTTTAAACTTTGATCAATAAGTGAATTAGAACTTAAAATTTAAAAATGTGCAAATGGCTATGAAGTATGAACTTTACATTTTATGCAAAAAAATATTTCCTATTAAATAAGCCATTAAATATCTAATGAAGTTTCTACAAAAAAAAAAATCTGATGAAATATTCATATAATTTTCACGTGACAAAAAAAATGATAGAGAAATTACAAATAAGTTAAAAGTTAAAAAAATTAAGGAATGAAAATATTTTAATATAAAAAATTCCATGAATTAAGATAAAAGATAAAATTTAGATAAAATTCTTTAAGTATTTGTAATATTATTTTCTAATAAAATTATGATATATATATTAATTTTTACACCTCATTTAAAAATTTAAAAAAATATAATGTAATTAAAAAATAATATATATATCATAATTTTATTAGAAAATAATACTACACTTTTAGGTGAATAATAGACATAAGTAAGACAATATTTTCAATTTTTTCATTGATTCATTTGGTGTCAAATACTAATCACGTTAAGATCTTTCCGCACAAAGCAAAAGTTTATGATTCATTCGTATTTTGTTCTTTTGTTTTTTTAAAAAAAATCTTAATTTCTAATCCGAAAATGAGCTAAAATTAAAATTTACAACCTTTTTTATAATAGAAAACAAGAAATGAATGAATAAGAAGAGAAAGTGAGAACGGCGGTGGGAAACACCGAAGCACAAACACCCAGCAGTCAGCACAGCACAAACAAGCATAGCATAGCAAGCAACCTTTTTCACTTTTTGATATTCATTTTCTTTTCCAAAGAAAATTGTAGTTCAAATTTGAGAAGCAACTGAAGAGATCGAGATCAATCTATCAATTTATCTATCTATCTCAATCTCATAAAAGTGTGTGTTCCATGGATGGTTCATCAGAATTCGATTACCTATTCAAGCTGCTGCTGATTGGGGATTCTACGGTTGGCAAAAGCACACTCCTTTTAAGCTTCACTTCCCACACTTTCGAGGATCTTTCCCCCACCATTGGTCTCTTTTCCTTTCTTCTTATTTCTTACTTATATCTTTCCCTTTTCCTATGTGCCCCCCTTTCCCTGTTGCATTTCAACTTTCCTTTTTTTATTAAACACTAGCTGAACCATTATCTTATACCAAGGTATATATACATTCATGATACCAATAATAATATACAATTATACATGTACATGTATATAAACTTTATATTACCATAGTTAGAGCATGATTAGAGTGTGGTGAGCGTTAGTTAGAAGTCAGTTAAATTAGTTTGTTGAGTGTAACAATTTAGTTAGTAGTTGGTTAATTCTCTTGTTCATATAAGTCACATGATTGACTTGTTCTACATACTTGTACACATTCAGTAAATCTCATATTTCTCATTCTCTCTCAACACTCTCAATTTTCTAGGACTCTTGTCATGTTTCTTAACACTTTACCTTTCATCTTCTTTGTTATGTTAACATCTCATCTTTGGAGTGCTTATTAGGATCTTCATGCTCATAAACTTGACAAGTAGGTGATGTCTGTATGTGGTTCATGATACTGTTATTATTATGGAGTAAATCACTCAAACTCAATTATATGTTAGAAATGGTATACCTTTCCTTAGTTATATGCAGTGCCATTCATTCTTATAAGCATGATGCAGGTGTAGATTTCAAAGTTAATATGTTACAGTTGGCGGCAAAAAAATAAAACTTGCAATTTGGGACACAGGTAATGTTCCACTTGTTAATCATTTTTGTATAACTAAAGCTTCAGCCTTAGAGCAATCTGGCATTGCTCAACTGTCTTTGAATAAGTTAGATGCATATTTTTGTGTTTTCTCTTTGAGCAGCTGGACAGGAAAGGTTTAGGACACTTACTAGTTCGTATTACAGAGGAGCTCAAGAATAATGGTATGTTCCCTGATTTTCTCCATTGCTTTAGCACATATTTCCCGTTTGCTATCCCATGAATATGATGTGCACTTTTTTCATTATTTGTTTGAACTTTTGGCAGCTTGTTGAGCTGTGAATCACATAACATGACTCTGTGTATAGTGTATACCTATTTCTCTTTTATTCCTTCAATTTTTAATATGGAAAATTTGAGGACTCAGCATTGACAATTGCCCGGAGAGTAGCTCGTTCTCAAGTTCAT
Organism: Ormosia semicastrata; assembly: GCA_029884595.1. Classification (NCBI taxonomy): domain Eukaryota; kingdom Viridiplantae; phylum Streptophyta; class Magnoliopsida; order Fabales; family Fabaceae; genus Ormosia; species Ormosia semicastrata. The sequence goes on along the minus strand of JAQQTO010000046.1, from coordinate 24,214,594 downwards.
AATGTCATAAATTAGATAGAATTGCAATGAGAATATTGGACATATTTCTTAATGTTATTGTGATACATATAGTTGCGTTAATTTTATTGATGTTATTGTTCTCTTTCTTTGAATGATTACTCAGTATTATTGTTTTTGTTATTGTATTGATTCTTAGGCCATAAATTTGGCTATAATAGTATAGCAGTGACCTGCTCCGCTTCTAAAAGTAATGAAGTTGTTCAAATGTTTAAGCTGTCGCAGTTGTGTTTCAGTTTTATATTATTGACCTTTTCAATGAATCTGGGTTATGATGCAGTTTATGATGTAACACGGCGGGAAACCTTTACAAATCTATCTGATATATGGGCTAAAGAAATTGACCTATACTCAACAAATCAAGATTGCATCAAGATGCTTGTAGGAAACAAAGTTGATAAGGTACATCGTTAATGAATTTGCATTTGTGTATTACTTCATTCTAGCAAATTGTTAGGGTAAGTCTTCATTCAGTAAAATAATTGCATAAGAATGTTTTCACAAATGGTTCTCTTGTGAGCTGTTAGTCATATGATTTTTAGAACAGACATAGATGAAGATATAACACACATCCTAATCATCTCATTTCAGGAAAGTGAAAGGGTTGTCAGCAAAAAAGATGGAATAGACTTTGCAAGGGAATATGGATGCCTTTTTACTGAATGTAGTGCAAAAACCTGAGTCAATGTTAAGCAGTGTTTTGAGGAGCTTGTACTGAAGGTACACATGAAACTGTCACCTCCACCGCCAAATCCGTCCCCATCAATTTGACATGCTTTGCAAGATTTTACCATTTATGTAACAATAATTGTGGGTGTTGTCCTCCATCTCCACTCATTTGCTTCTCTTTATTTACCACAAGGCTCTACCATCAGAAATGGAATGACTGATTCAAATATGAGTCTCATGTTGATATGCAGATTCTGGAAATACCAAGCCTCTTGGCTGAGGGCTAATCCGGTCTGAAAAAGAACATCTTCACGCAGCAACACCAGCAGCCTGATGCATCAAGTAGTTGCTGGTGCTCATGGTGATTGTAATTTTCAATGAGGGGTTTTAATCTTATACTTTTCAGTCTGATCTGGAATATATGTGCAGTCAAAATTGAAAATTCATTGGAGCTTGTATATCTATATTAAATGATAGAGGTTCCTAATAATTTGCCTACTTTTCAAGATTTTTCATTTTATGGGGGTGTGAGCACTGGAGATTGTCACATAGGGGAAAAAAAAAAAAATCAACTGGGAATTCATACAGCCCTTGCATTCTTTAGCAGAAAGGTGTTTGCCTATATTTATCATTTGATGTTTTAACATGAACTATGGGTGAGATGCACATAAAAGAGGAAATTCAATTCAGATTGAGAACCTTGGTAAGAATTATTGCCACTGCATAAAAATAGTATGCAACATCGTAGTTCTTTGAAGTTTGCTTTACCGTACGATAGTTATGGCATATCATCACTATATAGAAAGTCATGATCGGAAGCGTAACACTAACCAGTATTAGAATGTTAGAGAGATGTGGATTGAAAAAAGAAGGCGGCATAGTTAATCTCATAAGCATGACACCTCATTGTCACATCATCATGCTGAGGGCATTACACTCATAAGCTTGAACGGTTTCAACTCTCAACAAAAGGGCATCAACATATATTGATATTGCGCAGTATTGTGGACTATGCATGCTTGAAGAAAATGGCTATTTCCATTTTACATAAATCAAGTGTCTTGATTCATATTCAAACCGCACCCTCCAATTTGTGAGGAAGCAATTTGCTAGCTGTATTTTGTATACCAAATTTGAGATGCTGTGAGGGGTTGAGTTTGTCACCCTGATCATTCAATCAGCTCTTTAGTATTTGTCAGCATGAATAATCAAACACACGTTATGTTTTAGGCATGTAATATTAAATTATGGAATTCTTTTGGATGAAAATAGTTTCCTAAAAAAAAAATCCCTTCTTTACAATTTTATATTATATGATTTGTTCTGGAAAAGGGAAGTTATTTTTCAAACATTCAGTTTTAAATTTATAATGTCATTGATGAGTTCGCGTAAGGGAAGACTTTATATAATGCTATGGTTAATTTTATATCATTAAGTGGTTCTATGGTGTAGTGGTTAGCACTCTGGACTTTGAATCCAGCGACCTGGGTTCGACTCCCGGTAGGACCTTTTATATTTTTTGCTTCCTTTTTTTATTTATTTAAAATAATTATTACTATTCCAGAATCTGAGGCTAAAAAGAAGGTGGTGGGCCCAACGAATTTGCATTTGGAATGCCTTCGTAGTTTTTAATGCAGTATTTGATGCAGTGAGGATGATCAAGAGCTAGTTCACAGAAGCAGGTGATCCATATAATTGTTTGATGGCGATGATTTATTAAAATAAAATAAAACAGCCCTAATTGTCAACAACATTTTACTAGTGGAATGATAGATATATAACTAAAAATGGCTTGTTTGTTACCCTGTCAAGGTAGTTCCAGTAACACAACATAACGCTGCACGCCATGAATAATCAAGTTTTGTGCTTCTTGTATTTATATAAACACGCATCACTATTATCGATTTACATGTGGCATGACTCTTTGGCCAAGACTCAATCTTCCTGTGAATTCCACATCTCTTTTTCTTTCCTTTTTCCTTTAATAAAAAAATTAGAACTTTATAGCAACTTCTATTTGGGATCAGTTCAGAACGCTCTGGATCTACACTAGAGAAGTGTTTATAGGAAACTTTAGATTGCAGTGATGCTACGATTTAATGACACTGTTAAGAAACAATAATAGCCGGATAATACAGTTCCTCCAGTCTTATCACCAACTTAATAAAAATTTTAGCACATGCTCAAAACAGCTTTATATTATAACCACCAATGAATGTATAAATAAATAAAGGGCGAAAATAATTAGGGCATATTAAATAGATGGCATTGCGTGGATTGTTGAGCTACATGTGCTTGAATTACGTAAAATTACAATTGTAATCAGCACTTTGCGTGTAGTATATGGTCAATATTAAGTTGGTAGCTCGCCAATTTCAAACTTTTCATACATTTATTATTTGATCATTATTTGCAATAAATATATAATAAATAAAAATAAAATAGAATTGAATAGAGCATATTCCAAGAATCTCAAAGAAGGAAGTATCTCAAGAACCGTCTCGAGGGGTCCTAGTGGCTATTACAATAAGAAGGGAAAAAGCAACTACATGCCACTTAAAGTGATGTATATTTTATATATGCTTACGTGATAAAATTAAAATAAAGATGTGTAAAAAAAGGAGTGAGAGATAATAAAAATTATACAAATGTGAAGTTATATGAGAAAAAGTGTATAATTAGAATTACTTAACCAAAACAGTCAAGATACAGTAACGACGATTCTACCTCACGCTGGATCTCTCAAGTGAGTGGACATGAACGAAGATATGTCTGCATTAGTTCATAATGCTAAATGAAAGGAACAAATTTGAACATGACAGAGCGGAGAATTGTTGCAATAATGATGTAGCACACTATCATTGACTCCCGGATTCAAGAATGTTACACCACTTTTATTTATCTAATAATCTTTTTAAAATCTTGACAAATTCTAATTAAATTTTATCAAATTTTTTCTATGTTACATACTCGAGAAAGAATTATCTAGAGATTTAGATCTCTTCACCACATCACTGTTTATCAATTCCTTACAACAATGTTAGACATACATTCTTACACACATATCACCTTATATTTAAACATTTTTTACTATTTAATTATAATTAAACTCATCTTACATGACCTTATATTTTAATAATTTTTATCATTTAATTATAATTAAACTCATCTTATTTTCTACACACATCTACTCTAATATGACATATATGCAAGATGTGTGATTAAATCAATTCACATCAATTTTTTACACTTTTTTACACCACCTTTTCTAGGAAAAAATAGAACAAATATATATTAGAATATGTATTTTTCTAATTTTTTATTAAAAAAATTTGATGTATAAATAATTTAATAAAAATAGTGTGTAAAAATCTTTACTTCTTTTCAACTCCTAAAGGTCGCAATCACTTTGGTTTCTTTAACATATTTGTGCAGCTTAACAGATTGCCATAGAAACAGGTCCTTGACTCTAGGTTGGTACAAAGTATCATCTACTCAAATGTTGAAACAGGGCACCGTGACTCTACAAAATATCACACTGGCTAATTTCAGAAGAATTACTTCAAATTACAAATAGTTGTTCATAAAATAGCCATCGTTATTCTTTCACCTTTTTACCAGTACATGACTTTCATCTTTTCAATTTACTTTAGCTTAGCAACTTCTTACTTTAAGAAAAGCCAACTCCACCTTCGTTTTCTCGAATTGAAGTAAAGCACGGAGACAGAAAAATATCATATACACATCCTTCCATAAAACCATACATGATTAAAAGTCCATGTCTCCCCATAAATTTATATAGCTAACTAGGAACAAGCCAGTTTTTGCATCCAAAATGTCTTAACGCTTCACATATAATTAGATTAAAACAATCAAAGTTTAAAACACAAGTTCAAGATGTTCTACATATGCAGGATTCAACAACAAATGGCTGCTTATTTGCAGCTCAAGTCTCTTATATAGTTGAACACAATCATATCTACACAGCGGGGAATTATGATTTCACTTCTCTGAGCCCTCCAAGGGCACTTCCTCAAAGTGTCTACAACAAACAAGAAAAAAAGCTCTTTTAAAATGAGCTTGTGTATAAAATGAACAAATAAGAGTGTATCCATCCTTAATTTAATTTAAAGTGTATCATAATTTTAACTCACTAAATAATTTATAGGTGGATACAATCTTACTTACTCAATTTACAAACAAGTTCACTTTAAAGGATCCTTGTCACTACAACAAACCATGTGCTCAATGAGCTGGATGAGGGAAAGTGCTGATTGCGCGGTGTGCATGGACGGCACAGGCACAATGCACAGACGTCAAATTGAGACAGCCACTTATGATGAGTGAATGCCTCCCTGAGCATGTGTGAAGTGCAGGGAATGAGTCACAGACCGCCTGAACAGCAGAAGGGGTGAGTGCAGTGCATTGGCTAATGTTCAAGTTCCTTAGTCCATCCTCATCATTTCCTCCTTTCACAGATCCCCACATCCTGTTGTTCACTTTGCTGTGTGCCAAGGAATACATTGCTCTGTCCGTGATGTTTTTACAATAGTACAGTCCAAGGGAGCTCAGATGAGGGCATCTGTTTGCCAAAGCAATCACACTATCATCTGCAATAACAACATCAAGTCAAAATTGTACTGATTATTGAGACAAAAAAAGCAGTCATACCAAATGAAGCTATTATCAGCCATTTGCTGAAACTGCATAAAGCAAAAGCTAGGAGATTATAGATTTTCAAATTAAATTACTAAAACTACCCAAGTTAGATGAGTTTTCACTAGTTTACTATAATATAAATGTTCCTATTTCTCTTTCTTATAGACTATAGAAAGCTCATTTCCAATTTGTTCGTGTTAGTTTCTAAGATTTCTTTATTCTAAGCACCTCCATTGCATGTTTAAATACATTATGTGGTCTCCCCAACAAAACTCAGATATTTTGCAGAGTCATAGAAATTTGAATAGTGAATTTGTCAAAATAATTCCACATTTAAACTACTGAAATTTTGAATAAAATACCTGTTATACGGACACAGCCACACAAGTCAACTGTTCTAAGATCAGGACAACCATATGCTAAACTCATCACTCCAACATCACCAACATTTTCACACCATCCAAGGCTCAAAGACTGTAACTGATTGCAGTACTGTCCAATAGCCTGCGTTTCATTTAGTTATTGGGTTATAATTCATAGCCAGCTTAGTTCTTAACTTCTTATATGATTATGACAACTAACTAGTCTACCACAACCATACCTGTAAAGCAGTATCAGTTGCTGCTTTAACACATCCACAGAGATTTAGAACTTTCAGTTTTCTGCACAAACTAGCAAGGTAAGCTAGAGTATTGTCACTAAATGCAGAACACCCACTGATGTTCAGTATTGTAAGATCACGACAACCATGGGCTATGGCATCCAGTGACCGATCAGTAAGCCTGAAACTTTTGCTGAGGTCCAGGATCTGCAGGTCATGACAGCAATTTGCAAAAGTCTCAACAGCATTATCCTCTAGTTGAGGCTTGTCTTGACGAAGGATTAGAGTTTGCAATTTTGTGAATTTAGGAACCAGAGATAGGACCAAGTTATTCATGTTCTTGCTACACCTGAAAACAGAGTAATGACATAATCACGTTATTACTACATTTCATGAACTCCAGAATAATATCCAATGTAAAAAGCATAGGATACATCAGGCCCCCCCCCCAAAAAAAAAAAGAAGTGAAGAACATTAAAAACTGTGCATAACTACAAGCACTTCATGCCATCGAACCAAGCTAACTATTTACTATTCTGCAAAACCACTACTTTTTATGAAGATTTCTGAGAAGAGTGCCAAAGTTGGGGGCAAATGAAGGACTTTTAAGAAATAGATTTTAGTCACCAACCAAAGGAATCACAATACCAAATTGATTTTAAAGTTAAAACTGGTAAGCCATGATCTCCAAGAAAAATTAGAATTTTAATAAACTCTAGATTTTCATATTAAAATATTTGCAGATTTATTCCAGAAATGTAATTCTAGGGGAAACCAACTTCAGAAATTCAAAGAGGGAAAAAAAAGCAACTCTGGTATCAGCAAAAGAAACCACAGATACAACAGTTGCATCAATTTGAGGGGGAAGAGAGAGAGAGAGAGAATTAACATAGCTAAAGGTTCAGACAGCCTACTAATTGCACGGAAACTTTGTCTTTCATAGCTTAAATTTTTTGAGATTTAAACGGCACCACAACAAGTAACCCATAAGACACCTATTAACTTGACTTAACAAGGCCTTGTTTAACCCCATACTACAGTACATTCTCATAAAAAAATCCCAGCCCATTCTTAAATGATTGAAAACAAGCTAGTTCAAATGACATGGCTATCAAACTTGGGGATTCACCAATTCCCTAATAAAGGGAAGCAATTCAGCTTGATGCCAAGCGGAAAGGGACATAAAACAAATATTTCAAATCCGAATGGTTTGCTACCTCCTCTCTACTCTAGCGACCAATGAACTCATGACAAAAGTGAGCAAAAAAGCATGGTGCCAGCATCAGGAATTGCAGCATAGCAAATCAATTCACACAACTAAGCAAAAGAAACCAAGAAAACTTCACTTCAACAGAATCCCCAATTGGAGAGAAATAGAAAAGGATCAAGGACCAGCCATATATATATATATATATAGTTAAGAGAGAGAGCAGTATACCATGAGAGTGATAAACGAGCAAGGCCAAAGTAAATTGCATCTCTCCAGCCACGACAAACTCCAGAAGCTGTGATCACAGTCTGATCATCCACAAGAGACAAAATTTGCACCAAAAGCTCCACAGGAATATCCTTCCATTCAGTGATCACCCCAGCTTTCATCTTCCCTCCTTTCCCATCATTCCCGCTGCCACCACCACCGCCAGCAACCATCATAAGCTTCTCAAAGCACAAGTTCAAGTCCTCAGTCTTCAGGTTCTCCTTGCCAACCATTTCTGTTTCATTCACCCCAACAAAAAAAGGCATCAACTTTACCAGCTGTCATAAAAGGGAAAACGGATAAGGCATAGCAAATTCCAAAGACTTGGAATTTCATGAAACAGCTTGTAGCAAAACGATAACCACCACAAACCAAGAAAAACCCATGTGTCCAACCCCTCCCCCCCCCCCCCCCCCCAGGCAACTGGCATAGAAAGCAACAGAAAGATAATTATAATTACAATATTCAAAAAAGGTCCAATCTTATTAGGAGGATTCTGCACATTACATAAATACCCATCATATGTTCCTCAATTACATGATTAAGACTTTGCAGAAAGTTTCAAACTTGGCACAAGGGGTGCAGCAGAAAGATCAAATACAGCACAACAGATTACAAGAATGATGATCAAAAGGCCCTTCTTATCAAATTTGACATACATAAAATAGAAATCAATAAGGTTAAATCATATGGGGAAGGGAGAAGTAATCAGTAACAAAATTGAGCAGTGGGAAAAATAAAAATCAAAACTTTATCTGAACAAAAGCATGAAACCATGAATATATATATACAATTAGTAACAGCAAAAAACAGGGTATCAGAGCTATGAATATAATCATTACCACTGTAGCTGAGAGGAGAGGAACAAAGCTAATATCTTTTCATAAGGTTTTTTCAACAGAGAAGCTTGGTTATGCTTCTCTGAATTTGGGAGTGTGGGGGGAAGGTCTAAAAAATGGTGTAGAGTGGGGAAGAAAAAGGATGGAAGGAAGGAATGGATTGTAGGGACGTATACGTTGCCACGTGTATATGTGATCAATGAGGAAGTCACAGGTTAAGTGGGTCCCAATTAGAGTAATCTCTGTACTTTGATAAGAATGGACGTCAGCACCAGTGAGACAAGACAAGAAAAGAAGAAATGAAAACGCATCGTAAAGTGAGAGGGAAAAGAAAGGAAATTCTTTTTATTTCTTAAATTGAAAAATTAGTTATTGAGAAAAGAAAAGGAGAAAAAAATGGAAATTGAAGAGGGAATGGAATAAAGATTATTAGATTATTTATAAAGAGTTGCTTGAGATGGTAAATAATTTTAATTTTTTGAGATAAAGAATTAAAGATACATATTTAAATTTTAAAAAAGTTATTTTTGTAAAAAAATGTATAATTCTTATACTCTTGTAGTTATAAAGAGATTAATTTTATAAATAATTTAAATAAATCAAATTTATAAAAATAAATCTTTGAACTCCAAAAAAAAAAAAAGAGTTAAAAGGTGACGAGATTGAAAATAGTGTAATTATGATGTGTGTTGTGTCGGAGAAAGAATTAGATAAATTTTATATATTTAATTGCATAAATTAAATTAATTAATATTTAAATAGTTATATAAATTTTTATGTTATTTATTTTATATTAAAAATAATAATATATTACTTATTAATTAATTTAATTCATATGATTTATATTGACAAAATCTAGATAAATATTTCTTCTTGTGTAAATATTTCTTTGTCCAAAACCGAAACTGCACCTAAAAGGAGAAAATGCTGAGCATCCGAGCAGCAGCCAGCAAATAATTTAGGACATGCGATTATGGAGAACAGTGTTATATTCTCTTAGTTTTTTATAATAATCTTTTTAATATTAAATAAAAAAAATATTAAATAAAAATAAATATATTTTATGTCTTAAAAATATAATAAATATAGCTTTTGTTATATTTTTTAAAAAATTTCTCTTAATAATTTTTTAATATTAAATAAAAAAATTTAATAAAAATAAATATATTTAATATTTTAAAATTATAAAAATTATTTAATATTTTTTATTTAAAAATTAAAAAATTAATAAATTATGTAGAAGGATTTAAAATTTTTTTTTCTCAATATGCACTATGTCATTTCAAGATAATGAATTTCCGATGAGTAATCAATTAATTATTTAGCCCAAAATGAAAGAAAAAATACAGATATTGGAAAGAAATCACGGAGCCGTTTATCGGTGTACTCATGCACCAAGTCAGTGTTATTCACTATAATCAGTTATTCATCTTTTTTAGTTATGTCATAATTATTTTTAAACTCAAAATTCTTAAATGTGAATTAAATGTATATAAATATTATTAGTTAAAATTTATAAATTTTTTTATATATAATATAATTATTTGTGATAAAAAAATATGTAAACATTATTAATTAAAATTTGTAAAATATTTATATATATAATTATTTATAATAAAAAAGTGATTTAAATTTCTTATATATTGGTATGAATACATGTAAAAATTATTAATTGAAATATATAAAAAAATTATATGTATAATTATTTATAATAAAAAATAAATAAATAAAATATAACATATACTTTAAGTTATAAGTAATTGATATTAACTATTTATTTAATTTTACGTTAAATCAACGATTTAGGCGGCTTTTTTTTATCAATATATCATTAGTGACAATTATTTATTAAATTATTATCTTTTTAAAATTATTTATCAAACTGTCATTGTTTTTGCTATGTTAAAATTTTTTATTAGTTTTTATTTTACATAGATTATGCCAGGGGAGATGACGCTTCCAACTAAGATGCCCCAACACGTTTGGCATATGTCACGTGGATACGCCAACAAGCGTGCTATTTTTCACGTAGTAACGCCATGCGTGTGGGCGTATCCACGTGAGATACACCAATCGTGTTGGCGTTTCTCAAGTGGAGAAAAAAAATTTTAAAAATATCACATTACATGTGTAGGACACTTAATCCTTTCAATGTAAATCTCTTGAGAAATGACATTCAAAGATACATATAATTTATATGCTTACTAAAACGTATACCATAATATTGAAAGACATCAGTTTCAATTAGCTTATTTATAAGTCAAGTATTTACTTCTAATCTGTAAAGTACTCGATGTGAGACTTTGGTATTGACAAGCCAAACAACAAAACAACTAAGCAACTTTGGTATTTTCCAGGTTGGCAAAGCAACTTTGGTATTTTTTAAGTTACTTAGCTATTTTATTGCTTTGCCATTAGTACATTTTTGTATACATTAACATTCTAGGAACCCTCAATTACATAGAGAAACTAGAGTTGAACTAGGGCCTTCACTTTTATTATTTTTAAGGTTTCTTATAAGCCATCAAGAATTCTACCACTAAAACATGCAAAAGTGTATATTCTACTTAACTAGCTACTGTCATACTCATAAGGCTTAATGCAAGAAATCAAAGCATTTTTCAATTTGGCTAAGCAACTTTGATGTTTTTCAAGTTGTTTAACTGCTTTGTTGCCATACCTTATCAATACTAAAGTCTCATATCGAATAAAAGTATTTTGTTTTCTTATTTAGTTACTTTATCTTGTAAGCACTAAAGTCTCACATCGATTACTTTACAGATCAGAAACAAATACTTGACCTATAAATAAACTAATTGAAACTGATGTCTCCTAATATTATGATACACTCTTTAGTAAACATGTAAATTATGTGTCTCTAGGCACCACTTCTCAAGAAATCCATGTGAAATGCATTAAGTGTCCTGCACATGTAATGTGACATTTTTTTAATTTTTTTCTCCACTTGAGAAACGCCAACACTGTTGATGTATCCGACGTGGATATACCAATATGCGTGGTGTTTTCTATGTGTAAATATCATCACCGTGTTTTCTATATGTAAATATCATCACCTGTGATCTTACCGCGTGGAAAACGTCACGCTTGTTGGTGTATCCATGTGAGATGTACGTATTTTAGTTGGAAGCATCATCTCCTCTAACGTAGTCTACGTGAGATAAAAAATAAAAAAAATTTAACATAATAAAAATAGTGATAACTTAATAAATAATTTAAAAAAATAATAAATTAATAAATAATTTTATCACTTATGATATATTGGTAAAAAAACCCCGATTTAGGCTGTTGGTACGTGACGTACACCCAGCTATGATAAGAGCATATTAAACGTTTATAGAAATGACATCATTAGGCTAAATTACACACGTGGATTGAGTTCACCTCTCTAATTAACATATTGTGAAAACGGAGGGGGGAATATCAAAGGCTTAATGTATGTTTGGGAGTTAAAGTTTTGAAGAAAAAAAATTGAAAGGTTTACTTTTTATTTTGAGTAAATATTTTTTATATCTAATATTTTTTAAATAAAAAATGATAATATAATCTTTTAATTATATTTATTTATTTTTATAAATATTTTATAATTCTTTTAATTCATAAATAAAAAATAAGTTTTTTTTTCATTTTTTCTAAAATTCTCTATCCAAACATACTCTTAAATTTTAACCATCAACATGCCATTACCATTTTGCAAGACCTTGATCTCTATGATTCTTTACCAAGGTTGTAGATTTTATTTTTGGAACTTTAAAAAATAAATTAAAAATTTAGAAACTTTTCTGTGAATATCCTTCTTTATTTATTTTTATGAGTATTTTAAAGCTTTGCCAATTTAAAAAAATGAAAAATTCTTAATCATTCAAACAAACAAACAAAATAATGAAATAATCCATAATTTTATTTTATTTTTCCACTTTATCTTTTGATTTTTGTTTTTCCTTTTCCTTTGGAACATTCAAAAATAGACTTTCCCCTTATGTAATTTTTTATTTATTCTCTTTGGCCTTTTAACCCTTTAGAAAATGAAAAATTATTGTGCAAATGATAATTCCACAAAATGGAGTTATTACAATCTTAAATTGAATAGAAATGAGAGTGATGAGTCTAAATATTTTTCAATCCTCATAAGAAATTATGCTTAAAGTGCACACTTCTTTCATGTCTTGAGTTGAGCTAATTTTCACATTGTCCAACTGCATTTCATGATACTTAATGATTCATTTTAATATAATAACTTGAGTCTAACTAGTTGAATTTAATCTGTAGATTTCAAAGGACAAGAAAAGCTTTGGAAATAGGCTATGGAGCAATGGACATGAAGAGCAATTATAAAAAAATGACAACAATAACTTTGGAAGAGAAGAATTGAAAGTAGGCATCCACGCATGTGCGTGATAGCCTCTGTGCAAAACAATTGGATCAGGAGGAATCATTCATGTGCGCAAAGAATTCACGCATGTACGTGATGGTCTCTGTTCCGGATCAGAAAAACTTGCGCATATACGTGAAGAGTTCACGCATGTGCTTGATGGTTTCTGTTTTGGATCAGAAAAACTTACGCATATGCGTGACTCTTCACGCATATGCGTGGGAGATGTATAAAGAAGAATCAAGCATCTACGTGAAAAAATCTCGCATGTGCATGGGCGATTAATGCTAATTTTCTGATGTACGTGGTTATCACCTGACCCAATATAAATAGATGGAAGGCAATCGTTTTGAGGCGAAGTTAGTTTTTGGGGAACTTTTTCATCAGGAGGCCTAATCTTCTCCATTCTTTTCTCTCTTTCCACCATTTTTTGCAAGTGAAGGGCATAGATCCAAGATCAAGGAAGTGGAGATTTATCCTCTCCATCTCCATGGATCTCTTGGTTTCTTCTTCCCTTTCTTCTTTGTTTTCATTTCTTTTCATAGGTAACTAAATCTCCATAGCTAGGGGGAGATCTAGCTTGACCCAAATTTGATGTACATGGATCTTTGATTATTTGATATTTTGTTCTTCTCAATTGAGTGTTAATCTCTGTGCTTAATGCTTCTGTGATTTGATCAACCATAGATTATTTTGTTGGGTATTTTGAGAATTGGGAGATTCCTCTTTATCTCTTGCTTCTTGAGTTTAACACCATAATTTATCAATATCTAGGAATGAGTCTTGGTAATTATATGGTTAATTTGGGAATCTCATGTGTAATCATCTTAATTGCATGAAATTGACTAAGGAATTAGTAATTTTAAGTAATTTTAGGTAATTGGGAGAGAGTTAATCCGCTAAGGAATTGAGTTTTGGCTAATTCTGTGTATTCCTTACCATTAATTGAGAGAATTAAGCATAATTAATTGAATTTCATAGAAATTAAGGATGGATCAAGTGAAAATTAACCCCTAGTGTTCTCATTCATTGATTTCATTTTATAACTCTTAATTCAAATTGTTCTAAAAATTAAGTTTAATTGCTCATTCCTTCAGTTTATCTTCTTAATGTTCTTTTTACAACCATCTCATTACAATAGTTAGTCTAGATAGTAATAGCCTAATGAAATTGGTACTCAATATTAATCAATCCTCGTGGGAACGATACTCACTCACTCTTTATTACTTGTGCAACTCGGTATACTTGCCAAAGCCTCACCAAGTTTTTGGCGCTGTTGTCGGGGATTGAGTTAGTATTAATATCAAGTAGTATCTAGAATATTGCTACTTTAGACATTCATTTTATTTTATTTGACATTGCTTAATTGTTGTTTAGTTCTGATTTTTTTTTTTTGCTTTCACTTTTTACTTTTTTTATACCAAGTACCGTTAATCCGGAAGCTTTGCTTTTTTATCCAGAAATTGAAAAATCTGCTAGAAGAAATTGAAAAAGAACTAAAGCAAAGAAAAAGGTAGAACAATTAGCTATGGCTGAGCGAAATAGACAACCTGTGCGAAGAACTCTTGGGGATTATTCCATCCCCACAGTTGAGGGGTGTTTATCTGGTGCTGTACCCCCTCCTGTTAAAGCCAACAATTTTGAGCTGAAGACATCTCTTATTCAGTTGGTGCAGCAAGAACAGTTTGGAGGTAATGATGATGAAGATCATAACCTTCATATTTCCAACTTCTTGGACAATTATGAAAACATAAAGATCAATGGAGCAACTAATGATGCCATCAAGCTGAGATTGTTCCGGTATTCTGTGAGGGATAAAGCCAAACATTGGTTGCAGTCATTACCCAATGAGAGTGTCACTACATGGGATGACTTAGCCAACAAGTTCCTTACACGATTTTATCCACCCTCAAGGTACATGAAGATGATGGGTGATATATCTTGCTTTGTACAAAAGGAGGGAGAATCACTACATGAGGCCTGGGAAAGATTCAAGAAGATGTTGAGGAAATGCTCGAATCATGGATTTGATGAATTTTAGATAATGCACATTTTCTACAACAACTTGAATCCGACTACAAGAAATATGATTGATGCCTCAGCAAATGGTTCTCTCAATACTAAGACTCCAGAAGAAGCCAGACAATTAATTGAGGTCATTGTAACAAATGAGTATTATACACCATATGGAAGGTTAACGAGGAAGCGTGGTGTTATGGAATTGAAGGCTTTAGATGTTATCTTGGCCCAGAACAAGTTACTCTCTCAACAAATGGCCAACCTTACAAAACAATTTGGAAGCATGCAAATAAACTCCATGAACTCTCAACCTCTAGTTTATGACTTTTGCGGAGGAAACCATATGAATGGAGCTTGTGATGAAAATGCTTCAATTCAAGAGCGGGCCAATTACATGGGAAATTTTTTCAAACCCCAAAACAACTCTTATTTAAATACTTATAATCCAAGGTGGAAGAATCACCCAAACTTCTCATGGAATACACAAGGAATGCCAAGGCCACTTCCTCCTCACCAACAACCTTCATCTGCATCTCCCTCACAACCTCAACAAGAAAAATCATCTGATCTTGAGAATATTGTTACAAGTCTTGCTTTGACCACTGATAGTTTCATGCAAGAGACTAGATCCAATTTTAAGAATCAAGAAGCATCAATTAGAAGCTTGGAATCTCAAATTGGACAACTTTATAGACAAATGGCTAAGAAATCACAAGGCACTTTACCTAGTGATACTATTACAAACCCTAAGGAGCATTGTAAAGCTATCACTACAAGAAGTGGGAAAGTGATTGAGCCACAAGAAAGGAAGGATAAGTCGAGTGAGGAGGTTCAAGAGCAAGTAACTAATGAGATTTCTTTGGAAGATAAGGTGACTAACGAGCTTAATGAAGAAGACAAGTCTAAAAAGGAAAGTCCTAGAAGGGAAAGAAGGAATATGAAAGATCTAGATAGGGACAAGTCATATGAACCTTCACCTTATGATAGAATTTCATATCCTCAAAGGTTAAAGAAGCAAGATAAAAAAGAAGCACTTTGCTAGATTCCAAGACATCTTCAAAAAGCTCCAGATCAACATTCCATTTGCAGAGGCATTGGAACAAATGTCATCTTATACAAAGTTTATGAAGGAACTACTTTCCAAGAAGAGGAAATTGAAGGAGGATGAGAGAGTAGTGCTCACAGAGGAATGCAGCGCTATCATTCAAAGGAAGTTACTCCTAAAACTCGAATATCCAGGAAGCTTCAGTATTCCATGCACTATTGGTAATATTACTATTAGTAAAGCTCTCTGTGATCTTGGTGCAATCATTAATCTTATGCCTTTATCTATCTTGCACAAGCTTGGAATTAATGAGGTGAAGCCTACAATGGTTTCCCTTCAGTTAGCAGATCGATCAATTAAGTACCCTTACTGTATTGTGGAAGATGTGCTAGTGAAGGTGGACAAGTTCATATTTTCAGCTGACTTTGTTGTATTAGACATGGAAGAAGATGCAGAGATTCCACTCATACTTGGAAGACCATTCTTAGTCACTGGAAGAGCACTGATAGATGTACAGCAGGGAGAATTGATGTTAAGAGTTCAAGATAAAAAAGTCACTTTCAATGTGTTTGAGGCAATGGAGCACCCAATGGAAAAGGACCAGTGTTTTAGGGTTGATGTAATTGATTCTTTAGTGAATGAAGTATTTCAGAAATCTATACCAAGAACACCACTTCAAACAGTCATGGTGCATTCCAAGACAATTAAGGAAGAAGATGTTGATTAGGAAGTAATAAAGTGCATTAAAGAGTTGGAAGCCCTACCAATCGACACTAATGGGAAAAAGGTTGAAGATTTGAAAAATGATAAGGTTGATAAGGAAGAACCTCCTAAGTTGAAATTGAAGTTGCTGCCTCCTACTCTCAAGTATGGGTTTCTTGGTGATAACAACACCTATCCAGTGATTTTCAATGCTTCATTAAGTAAACTTGAAGAAGAGAATCTCACTACAAAAAACACGCTAGATTGCGGCAGGTTTTTTTACAATTTGTGGCGATTTTTAACTCCCGCAAATTAAATTGTGGTGGTTTTAAAAAATGCTACATTTACGTTCGCCGCAATATATTGAAGTGATTTTTCAGCGACCCCCACAACAATGATTAATTTGCGACGATTTTAAAACCCCCACAATTTTGCGGTGATTTTTTTAAAATTTTGCGACGGTTTTTAACCTCCATTATTTAGTTGTCTAAATCTATTTACCAAAAAAAAATTACGGTGATTTTTTTAATTTGTGACGATTTTTAACCTCCACTGTCTATGCTCCTAATTTTGTTTACCAAAAAATTGTAGAGGTTGAAAATCGCCGCTATTTTATTGTCGTAACATTTTGACTTTCTTATTCATCTGATGAACTTTTTTTTAAAGGAAAAATTTCCTGCATATTTAATTTTTAATTCTAATAACGTTTAGAATGCATAATCAAAATAATTAATTGTAACAAATTGCTAATATAAATGTGAATCAAATTGCATTAAAAATATTCATAGTAACATAAAAAACACAAGTTTGAACCCATAATAAGCTAAATAAATTCATCCCTTGTAATATAAACTTACAACTTAAAATCCTTAACCTAAAGTAGTGCCACAATAAATAAACATAAAAAATCAACACTAAATATGCTATTTGTGATTTGTGTTGCTACCACCAGATGATCTTCTTGCATCCAATGGCGTAGTAGATTCACTTAAAGCATCACTTGACTGAAATAATAAAAGACAATTGGTAAGAAACTACAAAGAGATAAATAGAATCATGAAGTAATGAATCAATGTACACAAGAGTAATCTTTATAATTGGTGTTCTACAGAGACAAGTATAACCCAAATCTATTAGGGCAACTCAACTTCTCATTGACACCACCAGTACCAAAACACAGGCCACTGATAAAAAATCATCAGAAAACTATTTGAATTTTTTCTACACGATTAAAAATTTGTCATTGAATATAAGCTACACAATTGCAACATCAAAATCCATTCAGCTAAATATTTGTTCATACAATACCAATATCCAAATTCACACACATGTACGGACGGCACAACATAAACCCCAGAAACACAGGCATATAGTTGTTCATTATAAGCTGAGAATGATGATGCAGTTTTGCATTTATCCTATTTAGACTTACTATCAAGTCATTACAATTGATGCCTAATCGGTAATAAAACATCAATTTGTGAAAACAACATAATATTTACACGAAGAACAAAAAAAATGATAATTCAATTCAGCTAGTTTGAGCATGACATGAAGCAATTTTGTTTTTGCTCTCGGAACTAATCAATATGGACTTGGTTTAGGCTTTAGCCACAAATGTTCATTTGTGTGATACTCAAAATTCTGTTTCGAATAATGTTCAAACCGTGCAATGTTTTCTGCCCACATAAAGAGAGAAACAGAAAGCTTCGTATGAAAATCACTTGTATGGAGACTTTTTATAGGATGCAATGCATTTTCATCAGTCATCACTTTTTTTTCTTTGAATTAGGTCATACTAGTACAACATTTTTAAAAGATGTTTGTAATTCTATCACCAGTCATTGTGAGCAGTAAAAAAGGGAATAAGAATGGACTTAACTTGTAGAAGATCTCTAATGTTAACTACTAGAGCTCCAGGAAGAGTGAGAACATCAATCCACCCGTTTTGGCTCAAAACTTGGAGCCCACCACTATGCAATTTATAAGTCATGATTATCCTCAATTTTCGACACTATGCAAATCTTGCATTTTTTGTAGTGTCTTCTAAGGGTGTTGAGAGAGCATCTTGCGCACATGCGTAAGAAAACCACGCATAGGCGTGGAAATCTCTGGATACTGATAGGAAAGCTGACAGAGCATCTTTTGCACACGCGTAAGAGACCACGCATATGCATGGGTTTTAAAAAAAAGAAAAAAATTAATAAAATATGGAACGCATCGTTCCAGTAACCCTTCATTTCTCTATTTCTCAAACCCCACCCCAGCACCACGCACATCTTCCCTGTTCTCATTTCTCCCCGGTCACTCTATTTCTCCCACAACGCAGTCATCTTCCCAATCACCCCACAACGCAGTTATCACTTTATTTCTTCCCTCCCTTTCATATCAACTTCCCCCACTCCTTTTATTTCCCATTTTAAGTTTAAGCACCAATACACTTTTGGGGCTTCACTCTTAATTTTTGGTATGTCTTTAACTCATTCCCTGTTACATTCTAGTCTTCATTTCTGGTATTCCTTTAACTCTCTCTTTTGTATTTTTTTTTCTATTTCCTCTTTATTTTTTTCTCTTAATTTTTGCTCTTTTTGTTATGCTTATTTCTACTGAACCATGGGGACATGTTTCTCCTTAGGTTTGGGGGTGGGGTGTAATATATTTTGAGCACTCTTTGGATTATGCATATTGTTCATTATTGCTTTGAGATCTGATCTGACACCCATGTTCCCCTTTTCCTATTCTCTTTCAAATTTTTTATTTGTTTTATTTTATGTAAAAAAATATATGTAAAAAATACAAAAAAAGGAAAAGAGAAACAAGTAAAGGAACTAGCTTGTAAGCAATTGAATGGAATGGCCAATGAAGAGTAACTACATGGATTATCTTGATTTAGTGTTACCTTTGCCAATTCAAATCTTTATGTGATATCCCATACATGTTTTTGTATGATTAAGCTCTCTTACCTTGTGTTTGTGTGCTTAGCTCAAATTTTGATGGGAATGCATGTCTAGAAAAATTAGGATTTGCATATGTATAGATTGTGAATGACTTATGAGTTGTTTTGAATCCCCTTGAGGCGAAATCCTAAGCATTACATGACCAAGGAAATGATTAGGGCATTTTTTTGGACCGAGTGAGCCTTTTCAAGCCACCCAAAGATGAATATTCCTTAGGTTCCATTTTGAAGCCTTGGGTGTGTGAGTTTAGCCAATAATTTCTTTCTTTTACCCATAACTTCCAACCTTTAACCCTTGTTCATGTGAAAATTGTTTTATCCCATTCACATAACCGTTGTTGAATGCATGATTGAGTATTTTCATTTGCTTTACGTCTTAATTGTGCATTACAAATGAAAAGATGAGACTATTGGGAATTAACCCTGGGAAGTAAAGAAGAATATGGGAAAAGTGTTAAAAAAAAGGAAAAGAAAAAAGAAAGAAAGGAGTTTATGATGTGTGAAGCAGTTGCAATCTCATAAAATAATAATAATAATAAATAATATTAAAAAATATATATAAAAAGAAGAATAAGAAAGATACATGTATATATAAAAAAAATTGAAAGTTATACAAAAATAGGAGAAATAAATAGGTTGATTTTTGAACTCTTTCTTTTTATTGAATGACTTGAATCATTTGAATTTCTTAATTGTGCATTTGACTGTTGATTCAGTTTTTCCTTTCCCTTCTTTCTTCACCCATACCCATGGCCACACATTACAAGCTTAGAAAGTTCCTCTTGATCCTTGGTTGTGCTTTGTCTACATTAGTGGAGAGAGGGATGAGAATAAATCTTATAGGATATGCATTTGAAGCACATGTGCTTACTCACAATTTTTTCTAGGGATGTTGAACTTGATCTTGAAGAGTTTACACATCCATGCATTGTGAGGAAGTCATCATACGATTGTGTGCATGGGCATGCATTGGTTGAGTTTGAGTTGTCAATTGCAACACTCCATCTTGAGCAAATATGTTGTGAGGCCATACATGATATTCTTCTACTTGCATTGTTATTTTCCCAAACTTGCAATCTCTTTGAACATTTTGGGGTAATCTATGCTTAATTGGTTGATTGGAGTTGGTTCTATATTTTGCTCGAAGACTAGCAAAACTAAGGTTTGAGGGTGTGATAACTCCACAAAATGGAGTTATTACAATCTTAAATTGAATATAAATGAGAGTGATGAGTCCAAATATTTTTCAGTCCTCATAAGAAATTATGCTTAAAGTGCACACTTCTTTCATGTCTTGAACTGAGCTAATTTTCACATTGTCTAACTGCATTTCATAATGCTTAATGATTCATTTTAATATAATAACTTGAGTCTGACCAATTGAAT
This sequence comes from Ormosia semicastrata, assembly GCA_029884595.1. Classification (NCBI taxonomy): domain Eukaryota; kingdom Viridiplantae; phylum Streptophyta; class Magnoliopsida; order Fabales; family Fabaceae; genus Ormosia; species Ormosia semicastrata. Next base: position 24,193,833 of record JAQQTO010000046.1, on the reverse strand, counting down.
TTAATTTGTAGATTTCAAAGGGCAAGAGGAGCTTTGGAAATGGGCTATGGAGCAATGGACATGAAGAGCAAGTATAAAAAAGGACAACAATAACTTTGGAAGAGAAGAATTGAAAGTAGGCATCCACGCATGTGCGTGAAGGCACCACACATGTGCTTGATAGCCTCTATGCAAAACAATTGGATCAGGAGGAATCACGCATGTGCGCAAAGAATTCAAGCATGTGCGTGATGGTCTCTGTTCCGGATCATAAAAACTTACGCATATGCGTGAAGGGTTCACGCATGTGCGTGATGGTCTCTGTTTTGGATCAGAAAAACTTACGCATATGCGTGAAGAGTTCACGCATGTGCGTGGGAGATGTACAAAGAAGAATCAAGCATCTACATGGAAACGTCACGCATGTACGTGGACGATTAATGCTAATTTTCTGTTGCACGTGGTTTTCATCTGACCCAATATAAATAGATGGAAGGCAACCGTTTTGAGGGGAAGTTAGTTTTTGGGGAACTTTTTCATCAGGAGGCTGAATCTTCTCCATTATTTTCTCTCTTTCCACTATTTATTGCAAGTGAAGGGCATAGATCCAAGATCAAGGAAGTGAAGATTTATCTTCTCCATCTTCATGGATCTCTTGGTTTCTTCTTCCCTTTTTTCTTTCTTTTCATGGGTAACTAAATCTCCATAGTTAAGGGGAGATCTAGCTTGACCCAAACTTGATGTACATGGATCTTTGATTATTTGATGTTTTGTTATTCTCAATTAAGTGTTAATCTCTATGCTTAATGCTTCTGTGATTTGATCAACCATAGATTGTTTTGTTGGGTATTTTGAGAATTGAGAGATTCCTCTTTACCTCTTGCTTCTTGAGTTTAACACCATAATCTATCAATATCTAGGAATGAGTCTTGGTAATTATATGGTTAATTTGAGAATCTCGTGCGTAATCCTCTCAATTGCATAAAATTGACTAAGGAATTGGTAATTTTAGGTAATTGGGAGAGAGTTAATCCGTCAAAGAATTGAGTTTTGGCTAATTCTGTACATTCCTTACCATCAATTGGGAGAATTAAGCATAATTAATTGAAGTTTATGAAAATTAAGGATGGGTCAAGTGAAAAGCAACCCTTAGTGTTCTCATTCATTGATTTCATTTTATAACTCTTAATTTAAATTCTTTTAAAAATTAAGTTTAATTGCTCATTCCTTCAGTTTATCTTCTTAATATTTTTTTTACAACTATCTCATTACAATAGTTAATCTAGATAGTAACAGTCTAGTGAAATTGGTACTCAATATTAATCAATAATCGTGGAAACAATACTCACTCACTCTTTATTACTTGTGCGACTCGGTATACTTATTGAAGTCTCATCAACAAAAACAACTTTGATATGATTAATTTAATTTATTCACTATTAGTTAATCAATCTTAAATCAAATTAACCTATATCCACCTTGAAATTGTGTGAACAATTTAATGTACCAAAAACCCCACAGCCCACTTTAGTGGTTAATTTGTCTTTAGACATAACATCAGGTTCGTGTTTATAATTTCTCAAATCAGTAGTGTGATTAATTTAGCTCATGCAAAATATTTCAGAATTTTTTTAAAAAAATCATTGCTATTGTAAAATAACAAGTTTGTTATCATAGATTTTTTTTTTATGTCATGCATAGATTTTTTTATTGCTTAAAATAATCACAGGACATGTTTTGGTAGCACTTAAATATAGGGCCCTACAGAATCTTAAGCTTAATGGTATAGGTATTAACCGTTGAGCCAAAAACTCTACTTTAAGAAGAAATACATATCATAAATCTTTTTTGCAACCTAAATAGAATTTGAGATGGAAACTCTCTCATGTAATCATGAATTATTATAATGCTCAAATAAGACGGTTTATTGTTTCAAATAATAATAATAATAATAACTAATAAGACGGTTTATTCCTTACCCCTAATTTAGGAACATATCTGACCCCACTTGTCTCTTTTCGTTATTTCTCTCAAACTTAAAAAGAAACAATACTAGACGAAAAATAATATATGCACATACTTTTTTGGGCGGAATATATATGCACATATTAAAAGTTTACATTTATCAATGTAAACAGATTGCCATCAGATAATTAAAAGTTAAAAATTATAATAATTGATAAAAAAATTAATTTATATTCACTGTCAGTATAAAGAAATTTTATATTAAAATACTAAAATGAAAGTAAATACATTAAAATATTAATAAATATTAATATAATTTTTTTATTATACTAAAAGTATATATTACTTTAATTAAAAAGAAAATTGTCTTAACTTTTGTAAAGAATGTACTAAATTATATATACAAATAGCATAACTCTATAAGATAACCATTTAACTCTAAAAAATGCCATCTTATTCGTATTTAGAGGCATTTTAGTTTGGTGTATAGGATAAGATTGAACCTCTCGATTGCTTTGGCATGACATCTTGGCATATACTTTCAATCACATTTATTAATCTTTCCAAAGGTTGATTTGATGCAATTATTTTTCCATTATGAATAATAATATTTATATAATTTTATTATTTAATTATAATTTATTTTATTTTTTGTATATTTATATTTGAATTTTGTTACTTTAATAAATATGAGAAATGCAAAGTAAAAAATAATATGCAAGAAATATTATTCTCCGTGATTATCTGTGAGCATCAGGTCATCTCCATTGCAAAGGCTAATCAAGTAGTCATTGATGGAATGTATCTACTAAAATAGGAAAGGATAATGTTAGGAATATATTTTTTATCATATTATTTTAAATATTTTTTATTAGATTATATTATATATTAAAATAATATTTAATATTGATTAGTGTATAATTAATTCAATTAAGTGTAATTAATTTTGAGTTATATGTAATTAAGTTTAAGTATTATTTTAATATGTGATGTAACTTAATAAAAGAGAATGTGTTAAAAGGAGTGTGATAAAGAGTGTGTTCTTAATATTCTTTAAAATAAAATATTTTATATACATCAAAATATGTATATCGTATTTATATTATATATTAATATGAGAGATATATTAAATCATTTTATATATAACTATAGCATTCTTATAATATATTGAATAATTTTATAAATAAAATAGATAAAATTAAATATATTTTAATTGAATAAATAACAAAAATATACTAAAAATTAAGAATTTGCAGTTGAAAGATGAGCATATATCGATCGCGTAGTTGGCGAAGGCGTCTTGGAATATACATCCAATCACATTTTTTGAGAAATGGTTGATTTGATGTAATTATTCATCTATTTATAAGGGGTGTAAATTAGTTCAGATAATTTAATTAATTTAATCAATTTGAACCAAACTAATTAAGTTAGTTTAGTTTAGTTTGAGTATATTGATTGGTTCAAGTAAAATTTGAATTAATTAAAGTTTAATTGATTTGATTTTCAATTTTAAAATTTTAAAACCGAACTAAATCAAACTAAACCAAACTATTTTTTTATAAATTCGTGAACTCGTTTCAATTTTTACCAAATCAGTTCCAAACACTTTTAAATTTTTTCCCAAATCGAACCCTAACACAGTCGGACAGTCGCCCTCACCCCGATCGCCATCTTATCCCGTCGCTGCTCAGCTCACCCTAGACCCTACTCGCCACTGCTCGATAAGTCTTTAACTCTTTATTCACCACAAACTCCCCTCACTCTCTGTTAGCCTCTTTTTTTTCGTGTTCTACGCCCCCCTCTAATAGGAACCCTCATGGATTTTATAAGAACTAGAGCTGTAAACATATTCATATGTTCTCTGACTTGTGGTTATTTGTCATTCAAAATCATTGTCTTTCTAACATTTTCTCAAATTGTATATTATTATTTTTTTCACATGAACATGGATTATTTCTTTAACCCTTCAAAAAGACACTGATTTTGGATTTAATGGATAACATTACGTACTAAGAAGTAGAGAAGAAAGACTAGTCAAAGACTAATTATTATTAAGTAAGTGAATAAGTGACCACCAACCAAAGAATTGATGGCTTACCATTTTCAATCTGCCATTATAAATTTATGGAGACCTTGTGAGAATTGTAAATGAGAACATTTATAGATTAAATGTAGTCATTTTTCTAACGGGCTTGTTGAGACAGAGCATATCATTAGAGATATCAATGATGAATGATGTACCAAAGATGAAGTTATATGCGTGTCTTTGTTTTTTTTCTTCACAGTACCATTGTTTTGAGTTCCAAAAGTAAACAGTTTAATTTCACTATAAAAAAAAAATTGGTTGCTTTAAGCAAAAACTGAAAACTTATGGTTCAAAAACAAAGAAGAAAAATAGAGAACAAAAGAAAAGTGGCTTGTAATTTGTAAAGTCATTCTCCATGCTCTTGATGCCCATTCTTATGTTTGTACTGGCTATATATTGATATTGGATAAAAATCATGTATATGGATAGTAGTTTTGTTTTGGCTATCCTCTTAGTCATTTTCTATCGTCTATTTATGAGATCACAAAAATTGAAAGTCATATTTGATCTTTACTAATGTTATGCTTCTGACTGCTGTTCAGTTATTGTCTGAACTTTCTTATTGTGTATTCTATTTTTCTTTTATCAAGGTATATTTACTAGCAAATGTAGGACAACATTGGACTATGGTGTTGTGGTTGTGCTGCAGGTAGGTTCACTTATAGATTTTAAATAATTCTTATAAAGAAGATCAAACTCAAACCAATGTTGAGTCAACTCAATTTTTTTAAGATATATCGTAACACAAGAAATATTATGTACAATTTTGATACTTAAGAAATTTTATTTTCTCACTATTTTAACATTTTGAATTTGATATAAATAAGAAATCTCAAAGACCAATGATCGTGTGACTCAACTTGAAATTGAATGTTCATTATCTGTTGGAAGAGTAAAGGTTAGTCTATATTCTAATATTATTTGAAATTTTGGATACATTATGCGCACTAATCTGTATTGCATATATAATTATTTAATTAATTTTTGTGTTAAAAAAATAATGGTCAACCCAATCACCTGAACTAAACTAATCTATAAATATTCGATTCGATTTGGTTCAGATTTAACTATCAAAAAATAAAAGAAATTGAACCAAATCAAACTAATTAATTTTGATTAGTTTAAATTTATTTTTTATCAAAAATTAAATCAAACCACTCAATTACACTCTTAATGTCTATTGTAGAGGCCAATCACGTAGTCATTGAAGAAATGTATCTATTAAAATTAGGAATTTATTGTTGAAAGCTATAAGCTCTATTATTATAACCTTTAGATTCAACAATTTTTTTTAAATTGTCTTATAAAAAAATTTAATTTTTTTCATGTCATTTTTCTTTCATATTATTTTTTATATTATTGATTATATTATTTTTTATTTTTATTTAATTATAATTATTAAAAAATAATATGATAAAAAATAATGTGATAATATCATTTTTCTTTTAAGAATGAAAAAAAAAATTTGTTAAGTAAAAAAAATGGAGCACATGAGTGCTCAACCGTACAGTACCACTTCCCTAAAAATTATCCTTTTGGTTATGCAATTGTACACTCGTAGTCCCACCACACCATTATTAATTTGTACAAATTGCGAGGTAAAGGAAATAATCATATCATGCATGTATAGAATGGAAATCGATGAAAGGAAAGAAAGCAACCTGCCATACAGATTAAAAAAAAAGAAGTCTAGCTTATAGCACATTCAAGCGTGGATTTAATTATAATCAAAATGGTGAGACGAATATTTGAATAATGTCACTATCCCATAATTATACTTGCGGTTCTGATAACTCACCTGAATTTTTAGTTATTTTTTCCGGTCATAACATTTTGTTTTATTCAACTACGTCAATTGTTTTCTATTCAAGACACTAACAAACCAAGGTATAGAAAAATTTTAATATATAACGGACTCAGACCATATAAAGTGACTAATGACAATTTAAATTAAATTAATTTTAAAAAATAATGCAAATGATTGAGTTTAATAAATTTGAAAAATAAAAGAATTTATCCATAAGCCGAAAGGCACGAGAACTGTGTTTTAGAGATTACTGGCATCCACACAACAACATACCCTATCAGAATGTGCTCTAAAGAATCCAAACTTGTCATCATCTTAACAACTTGATTCTCTTGCAATGGTTAAGATGCATTAAGACCATTAAATCAAGGGTTTAATGGTTTTATTATTTTTAAAATTTTTAAAGTTATTGTAATTAAAAATTTAAATGTGAATATTGAAGTCTTATATTAATAATGAATGAGTTAAGCTAGGATGATATAAGTGAGAAGACTCATAAATTCATTATTTTAAGATTTTGGGTCAAGATGTGACGTTATGTTCATTTTTTTGATTTCTCACTTAATTTATTGATAGAGATAACCCAGGTTTTTAGGCTTCCCTTGACCTTCCAACAAGTAATATCAGAGCTAATGATTCGACTGTGCTGATTATTTGGAGACAGTGGTTGATGTTCGAGTTTGTGTTTAACCCATGTTGTGGAACATTGGCCAAGACTTGAGTTTTGGTTAGTAACTTTGTAAATACCGATATGACTTTTGCATGAGGGAAAACATATTAATGTTAAGACTCACACTTGAGGGAGAGAATGTCGTCAAGTATGAATGTTGAAGTCTCACATTGATAATGAATGTGTTAAGGTCATATAAGTAGAAAGACCCAAAGATTCATTATCTTAGGATATGCTTGAGAGGATGGCAAGGGAGGGAATGACAAAATTAACAAAAGTGTGTATAAAAGTTATTTTAAAGGAGGGAATAGAATGACAAGTCCATCCCTTGCCACTCAAAGTCTCATTTTTTTGTTCCCCGAATTTGGGGGGGTCAATGAGAGAATGACATGGCTTTTGGTGAGAGTCCCTTTTCTTTCTTCATTACAACCAAACAAGAAAGTGACATGTATCCTTCCATTACATTCCTTGCCCTTCCATTCCATTCCTTGCCCTTCCATTTCATTCCATCACTAGTCATTCCCTTCCATTATCTTTAAATCTTTCAAACATACCCTTAAGTTATGGGTCAAGATGTGGTGTCAGGTCTACAATTATGATTTCTTACTTAACCCATTGATGTGATCTCCATGGCTTTTGGGCTCCTTTTAACCGCCCAACAAGTGGTATCAGAACCGATGATTTATCTGAGCCGAGTATTTAGAGACAGTGATTGATGCTCGGATTTGTGCCTAACCCTTGTTATGGAGCATTGGCTAGGACTTGGGTCTCGGTTGGTAACCTCGTGAATACTAAGAATGACTTTCAGTTGAGGAAAAACATATTAATGTTGAGACTCACACTTAAGAAGAAGGATGTTAAAGATTCAGGTGTAAGTGATGAAGTCCTCCATTAATAAGAAATGAGTTAAGTGATGACCATATAAGTAAGAAGACCTGTAGATTCATTATCTTAAGGGTTTTGGTCAAGATATGACGTTAGACTCATTATTATAACTTATTACTTAGTCCATTAATGGAGATTTACCTAGATTTTGGGCTTTCCTAACCACCAAACAAGTGGTATTAAAGTTGATGATTTGATTGAACCAAGTATTTGAAAATGATAATTGATGTTCAGATTTGTGTCTAACCCATATTGTAGAGCATTCGCCAAGACTTGGGTCTTAGTTAGTAACCCGATGAATACTTGGAATGATTTTCAACTTTTGACTTATTAAAAAGAGGGGAGTCAAAAATATTGAAAAGACCTTAAACAAATGAACTTTAAAGAAGAACATAAAAAGTAAGTCGAATACCACATATAAACCTAATCATTACTAATATAGAAATTTAATACTTACACTTAAATTTTTAACTATTACTATAAGAAAAAACAAGGAATTACTAAAAAACAAGGCATCAGTTTATCACTATATTAATTGAAGGATGAGTCATGCAGCGATGCAGATCCAAAATGGCCATCAGATGCACCATGATCATAAGGCATTAGTTTAAGGGAATAGTGCTTCCTGTTTTTTCTTCTTTGTTTTTGTTACGTACACTACAGTGTGAAGTAATAACCCGTTGCCCCTCCCTTTGATTTGACTTTTGAGCCTCACAATCCACGCGTGCGTGTCATTTGTTGTTGGGGGGGGGGGGGGGTTTAGAATTACGATAATTTCTTTCTTTAACACCCGAATTTAAAACCTTTTACGACACGGATGATTTATGTGAGTGCGGTGATACATTGACGTATATAAAGTTAGAATGAATTTATTTACGAGTGAAGTATTATTTAAATAATATTTTTAAGTGTTTGAATAATAAAATTTATTTATATATTTAATTTAAATTATTTTTATTTAAATTAATTTATAATTAAAAGTTCTTTCAAAGGATTTTTGAAAAATAAATAATTATTTTAATGGTTAAGGTTAGAAATTATTTTAATTTTAGGTTTAGATAAATAAATATGTTAAATTTAAATTTTCATTAAATAATCTTCTTAATTTTAAAATTTATTCTAATAGTTATTTTATGCTAAAACAAATAATTTTAAATTCCTTTCAAATGAAAATATGTTTTAATAATCAGACAAAGAAAGAACGACAGTTGGCAAGTTTAAAAATTATAGTGATTTGAATAAAAATTAACTAATAAAAAATAGATAAAATTGATTATTAAAATAATTTTTAAAATATAATAATATTATTGGGGAAGGTGTCTGCTTAAACATTGATTATACTTTGAAAAATTAATCTTTTACATATCAAATAAGAAATACTAAAAAAATTTAATTACTAAAATTTAAAATTGAAACGCTTATAGTTGGCAAAAATTGGAAGTGTTAGAGGGATTTGTTGCATTTTTATCAAACCAAAAAAAAAAAAAAACGCTAAAGGGATAAATTATTCAGTTCACCGCCTATAAAGTCATGACACAGCAGAGACACCAATACTGAGGAGGCTGATCCAAGACTAGCTTGACAAGCAAAGGAACCAAGATTGGCAAGATGATTTACACTTGCCCTCCCTAATTTAATAGTTTTTAAGGCTGATGAAGCAAAAACTATATTATAATAATAAGGAAAAAATTCATCATACACTCTTTTTAATAAGTATATATACTATTGATATATTTTTTAAGAATATCAGATTTAATAAAAAAATAATAAAAAATAAGTATGATAAATAGTATTAAAAAATATAAAAAAAGAGATATATACATTATTAATAATAAAAACATTAAAATTATAATAATAATAATGTATGTACAAACATATCCCTTCACATAAACCTCATGATTAGAAAAGGAGTGGTAGAGAGGTTTTTATCTATTACTTTGCATATAGATTAAAAATTCTCAATCACTCTTTTTATGATTGTAAGGGTTAAGAAATTCTTGAAATTCTTACATAAAAATTATAAAACAGTTACATGTATAAAATTATGTAACCTATATTTAAAAATGTTCTTATTTTAAAAAATATATTTATGCATGTCAAATGTTTATTTGATTTGTGCTTAGCTATTTAAAACTTTTTTTTTAAAGGTTATGTGAAAAGAGATGTCGTGCATCTATAATTATTTTAAATTTCATACAGAGTATATAGATAAACCTGTTTAACTTCATTGTTGTTGGTATGTGGCTTTGATCTACGCCTTTTTACTTAGACAAAGTGAGAGAAACCATTATATATATCCCCTTCAATTATTTGGGCTTCGAAAATGCACAATTGGAGTGATAGATTTTGTTGGGTTGAGACTTGAGACATTTGGTGAGTCAATGCAGCTTTCGGATCTTTGCCTTCCATTTTTAATACCTAGCTTTTATCCTTGCATTTCTAATCTTATATATCTTTACGCCTATGTCAGACATGCCTTTGAGGCTTGGGCAGAGAAAAACCATGGATTCCTTTGTGAGCATGAATGAGTGTCTACATTCGTTGTGAATCTTGCACAGGTTTTCGTCTGGGTGCGTTCCATCAATATATCAAGGAACTTAGAAGGCATGATTGAGGTGGAAAAGACACTATATCTCAAAAACAACTTTAAAAATTCAGGAAGATAATAATTGAGCAGCTTATGCTCCCTTAGGTGTCGTTGATCCCTATATATTTAAGGAAAAAAGTTGTCTTATAATATCGTATTCACAGAATCGTGTAAGCAAAAATTCAGGGGTGGAAAAAACACAAGAAGAGGACAATGTTTATTTTCTTTATTTGACGTGGAGGACAATGAATGCTGTATCGACTGGTCAGGCTTCCACTTAAGCACTTTTATCGTTAATTTACAAAACTTTATGTCCGTAGTCCTCTGTAATAAGGTAATAACAAATATGCAACTCCGCGGATTTTGAGGGGGAAAAATAAACAAAAACAAAGAATAGATAAACTTGCAATAATACAGTTTTCATTGTTTAATTCCCTTTTATCTGCTAAATAATTTTTTAATCCCCTTTCATAGTGGACTTCATTTTTTCAAAGTAATGTTATCTACACGTAAATTTTTGACATAATTCACATAATTTTCTTCATTATCATTCATTTTTTTCTTTTTCTTTTTCTCTCTCCCAGATTTTTTCTTACCATCAATGCATATTAATACAATTATGTTATTTGTTAAATTAAAATACGTTTAATTTTATTTAACTAACTCATAAAATTATTTTATATGTAGTGATAATATTACAAATCGTATATAAAATAATTTGATATTTTTTTCACATTAATATATAATATAAATATGATGTGTGTATTTTAATATACATAAAATATTTTTCATCATTAATTCAATTTTATTATTTATCACTTTTATACGTTCAATTTTTTTAACTTACTCACAAACTCATTTTGTATTCTACAAAAATATTACAATAATATATAAACTGATTTAATATCTCACACATATTAATATATAATATAAATATAATATATATATAAAAATTATACACAAAACATTTCCCTCATTAATTATGTGATTTACGTGTCTTACACAATACTTGAGAATACTTACTTGACGTGCTATGTCTAACAAGTAACAGCTGTGAAGCGAATGTGTCTGGATATATATATAAATGCTTGTTATTTCATACAGTGATACAGGTACAAAGCACAAACCTGTATCACATTTAAAAAATATATTTTGCAATTTTTATGGGTCTTCTAATTTTTATTTATGCATTTCAGATAAAAAAATTTATTTTATGCATTTTTATATTTATCAGAATGAATTTTAAATCTGAGAAGCTAGAATGTGCATGGCCATTGTCCACTCGGCTGGGAGACGAGATTACTTGTGCGTGCGGACATGAAAAAAGAGGAGGACCAGTTTTCAAGTCTTTCTGGTTTTGATTTGCTTGACCTGACCACCTCTTCGCTTGCGTTTCAAACCAGTGTTGGACATTGACAGCTTACTGTGACAGAAATCTAGTTGTATGTATCCTATCATCTCATGTTTGTTTTATAGCAAGTACATCCAAACTCACAGAAATGGAAAAAAGGTGTATCAACTTGCCAAGTTGCCAAACCAATGACCATACGGTAGATATGTTAAAATGGATTTAGCCCATTGGATTAACTCGTTTAACCTGTTTTTTTTTTTGCGGGTTGAATTGCTTAATTTAACCCGTTATAAAACTCGATCTATTGTCTTGTTGGATGTGACAGACAGAATGAGCTGACTCGTCAAAGCAATTCTTTTTTTCTTTTTTATTTTTTTGTTTAGTGATGAATTAAGATTAAACTAGATGGGTTAAGCAGAAGTTGACTTGCATAACCAACAATTTTCTATGCAATTTTAGATAAGTTAATCGCTCAACCTACTATTTATTTTTAAAAAAAATTATAGGCAGATTTACTTGTCAACCTGTCATAAAATGGATGAGGGTTGGCATTTTCAAACCACCAAATAAAAATAAATCTACTCACCCCATCCCGTTTTTGTTGAACCCGAGACTGGTTGGAGTTATTTCAATCGCTTTGCTACCTTTTTGATAATATCTATATATAATTTACTATGAGTATTTTTTATTTATATATAATTTATCCTTTTGATCGTATCTATGTATTATTTACCCTTCAATGATAGTAACTACGAGTATTTTTTATTTAGCTTTTAGAGATGAATACATTTTATTACAAATTTATATCTTCTGATCACCGTATGAAAAAATATTTGAACAGAAGGTTGAATGTTTGAGTAAATTTATTGAAGATGAATACATTCCATTACAATTTATATTATTGGTGATACTTTTGCTTTTAGGCTCTTTGTTTTTGTTTTTTTCCCCCCTCTATCTTATATTAATGCCTCTCTCTCTCTCTGTGTATCTTTGTTTTTCATTTTTTGGGTCAACCTCTTTTTATTTTAATCCAATCTATTTCTTTTGTAATTGGGCCACTAATAAAGCTCAAAGATATGCAAACTTTCGAGCTCACAACCTTTGCAAGTGGGCCTCTTTGGTGTTTGATATGGACCTCCCCCATTTCTTTCGTCCCCTTGGACGTTCTTTGAAATGTGGATTGTGGAGCATGGACTTCGGTGATTCCTATTTTATTATTATTATTAATTTTTTCATTTTGTCCTGATGGTGTATTTTTTACTAGACATGATATACGCATTCAATAGTGGTCTTCCATTAGTTTAACAAGACATTAATGATATCTTAATTAATATGAAAATGTTAAACTAATTTTCACTTTCTACTGTTCCAGTGACAAAAAAAAAAAATGAAAGACTTCATATTCATTAAAAGGGTAATAGGACCAGAAAATCAACACAGGATACATGAAAGATGGAGAGGTTATGGAAGGCGTCATATAAGTAATAATCATTGTTCTGATACTAAAGGGCCAAAGTACAAGCACTGTCACTGTTTGAGATACAATTACACAAACAGCTTTATTCTTCTATACATTATGATGTGTCTTTTACAAAGCAACAAGACCAGATGCATGATTCTCAAGTCAAGAATCTTTCCAGGAAGTTACCAAAGAAGAAGCTTGTTTTAGCCCGTCCTCGGGTCTCTTGTGCTTTGGCATTGGCTGGCACCCTCTTCACATCCACCATCATTGTCTTGCCAATCTCTTTACGAAGTGCTTCAATAGTCTTCATGTCCACAGGGTTCCCAGATGCATCCCTCACGTAGAACACATTCAGTGCTTGCTCCCCTCTGGTTGATACACCTGCCCTACAAACTGTCAGGCCATTCTCTCGTAGAATCCTTGTTACTTCGGACAGCAAGCCCACTCTATCCTTTGCACACAGCTCAAGGCTCACACCCTGTCCATAATCCAAGGAATCAATGGTAAGACTATGATCATCTCTATTTCTTGAAAACTAAGTAACAGTATGAAGAAAATGACAAATGAAGATTATGATTGTCTGCTGGTTGGTCCAGCACGTGACCCAAAAAAGGGAAAAGAAAAGAAAAGAAAATTTTCCTTCATCTGCATTTTCCTATTTTAAGACATAGGGATTACATGGAGCATATAGATTCTTAAGCTCTATTGAAGGCAAAAGACCATCACTGTCACTAGTGGATATGATGGTCAGATACAATCGGAGTGGAACTTAGCTCCATGTATCTGCCGTACCATTGCAGCAATACAAGTAGATAGCTGCAGATGCAAAATGTATTAATTCTGTTAAATTCAGAAAACCTTCTGTTGTGGAATCACATACACTACATACTAAGTAGAATAACAATAAAACTTCACCCGAAAATTATGTAAACAGAAAGAAAGAGGGAAAGAAAATGAGCTGAAAAGAACAGTAGATTGGTCAAGTCGAAGAGAGTACATGAAGAAGGGGCGCATTAAATGTCAAGGGCAAATTAAGTGAAGTCACTAGCTTAGTAGTTAAAATAAAGATTACTGGAAAATCTTCCAAAGAAAACCAAGTTCCTTAACAGCGTCAGCGCATGGAAGACTTACTTGGAGCTGAGAACTGGAAGTACATCCCTGTCCATTTTTTTTTTTTTGGGGTAATGGTTAAAGAATAGAACAACAACAGGCAAAAAGAGGACAGGAACACTATTGTGTTCTATCATAAAATATGTCTTCATAAATGTCATTTAAATCCAAGTCTTTTTTAATTATTTCACTTATAATTCTTTTTAGTCTCCATGTATCTCTAACTATTGAATTATTCTCCACCTAATCTACTCTTTATAGCGAGACTTTTAATGATATTCTCCTCACATAGTCAAACCAACTAAGATAAAATTCTACCATTTTTTTCATAATAGGTGTAATTACTATTTTTTCTCTAATGCGTTCGTTCCTAATCTTATCTTATCTTGTATGTCTCTTCATCCAATGTAATATCCTCATATCTGAAACACTGAGCTTATGCTCTTGTTAGCTTTTTATTGCTCAACATTTAGTACCATGCACTACCGTAAGTCTTACAGCTGTTCGGTAAAATTTTTCTTTAAGCTTAGAATATACTTTTCTATCACAAATAACACCCAAATTACTCCTTCATTTCATCCACTCGCTTGAATTCTATGATTTATTTCATCTATGTCTCCGTCATTTTGAATGAGGTTAAAGAATAGAAATGAATTTAAATCTTAAAGTTTACCTCGGTTACTCTTCTTTGAATAGCAGCTTCAATGCATTTGATGACCCTTTCTTTCTCTCCTTCAGTATCAAGCGTGCATCCATCCATGTGCCGAATAAAGTATTCCTAGAAGTACAACATCAATTCTTTAGTCCACATTTCTCAGTTAGGTCTCTACTAATTTCCAAAATTAATCCATGTTTGAATTTGTTTCAGCTATGTCATTTCTTACACCCTACATGCTTCAAACATTGTAGAACAATCCAATTGAAGCAAATTTAGACATACAAGGTTCCAATAAAAAAAATTAGTAGGAAAACCAAATTGAGAAAAGCTGTATCTTTCAAGGATCAAGATATTTGTTTTGCATATAAAACATTAATTCAAAGTCTTCCTTAGGCCATTTGAAATCACAAATCCTCCACAAGCAATTTCATGTTTTCTATCTTATAGAAAATTTTCTTAAGAAACCAGACAAATTTCTTACAAACAACTAATTATAAGCTGGACATTTGAATCAGCAGACTCAACGAAAAAGTGATAATAAAGTCTGCCTATGTCTGATTAGTAAATTAAAATGCAGAAAGGAGTACTAATGTAATATACCTGGGATGCATAAGGGCCATCTGATGAGATTGTGGCATGGAACACAACATATTGCATATCAGTAAGGGTGCAAACAATGTCAAACATGAGTTTTGCCCGATCTTTGCACCTGACACTAACCACTGAGTACCCTTTTTCCTCACAAATTTCTATTGTGATTTTTGGCCCGAAAGAGGGAGGATTATCAACTTCTGTTGTTACTCCAGAACTTTCATAATCTCGATCAGCAAACAACATTTGGTGGAGCCGCCTATCCATATGGGTGAACCCCATGGAGAAACTGGTCCTAGCAACTTTCTCACCATCCTCACATCCACGTAAGATGTTGTTGAGCTGCTCCTCTATAAGAGATAATCTTTTTGGATCATTCACAGCTCGGCTTGTTGCATCATTGACATAAAGGACACAAGCTATTCGCCTGTTATGAGTCCAAACTTCAGCTGCAACCACGTTAAAATGGAGGCTGGCAAGGACAGCTGAGATTTCAGACAAGAGACCTGGGCGGTCTCTGCCAATGAGCTCAATGGCTGTGTGATCGCCAACAGAATGCACACCAACCCGTTTGCCTGGCCAACTCTTCACCCCTTCTGTGCCCTGGCCCTTTGGTCCTAGAGCCTATTGTAAGAAAAACTGTTAACAAGTAGCCCTCAGTATTTGATATGCGTTACATGGACGCTATACTTACTGATATGCAATTAAGGAAATGGTAGGGTGACTGCTAGCAAGGGAACCTGATCAATGGTTTCTTCTAGATTTATGAGTAATATCACTAGTTGATTTCGTAGTAATTATGGTAGTACCTAGTTAGTTTATGATTTCCCTCCAAATTTGAAAGTGCATTTGAGACTCAAAACTCAGACGGGTACAGGTTATATCTGGTTTTAAATTTATCAGAAATCTGTGTAATCAGGTTTATACTACTATCATAGCTTTTGCCGGGATGAAAATAGAAATTCTCAATCATGCATGGTTCCTTTTCTTTTGAGACAGATAAAGCTTATTCTTTGTGCTACTTCAATTTTTTATATAAATAATTTTATGTCTTCTACATGTTGGTTAGTTGCTATCATATCTTATATAAAAATATATCAGATAAAATATAGTAGAGGAAGAAGATGTATACCTTTTCAAGGAAGTCAATGGTTTTGCTATCTGTTATCTTCTTTCCTTGCTGATCCGTGACATGAAATACTGTTTATTCCATTAGGTGAACAAGTTAGCAACTTGCATACTTGATTTAGGTAGGGAGCGTTCAGGCAAATGTGAGCATGAACGTGTGTGTCTGCGTGCGCAGCCGCATGTGTGTATGTGTATGTGTGTGTGTGTGTGTGTGTGAGAGAGAGAGAGAGAGAGAGAGAATGAAGATATGTGTTTGGCAAAAATCATGTCAAATTCATTTTCATGACAATTTTGGAGTCACTATATGACATACAAGTATACTTTTGCTGTCCAAGTACTCATAGATGCAAAGACACAAACAGATATACTACATGCCTTCAAGGACACATTCATGTAGTCAAGAGAAAAAAATGACAATAATGTGCTAATAACAAGCATGAACAGGTTATATCTGTGTAGTCAACGCATTTCGAATGAAAGTTCAATTCAATCACAAACATACCATCCATAAACCATCCCCCATCAGAAGATATGTAAGCTTTGGTAATTATGAAGTCAAGGTCTGTCAAGATTTGCACGACTTCCAGCAGAATTCCAGGTTTGTTAACACTATCAACCTGCATTTTTTTTTGGGATAAAAATAAAAATCCATTAGTTGAAGATAAGATTACAATTGCAAATTGCATCCACTAATCTCCAAATTAATGATTCTTTCAAGAACTACAAAAAATGATGATCTGATTATAATGTAGTGGGTAGCCTTATGCTGTGCATTGACAAAGAATAAAGAAATCTTTCAGCAATCAGTGGATGAGATTTTAATAGGTTTTCTATCCGTTTAATAAGCTTTCAGTTCAAATTTGTAACTACTACTCTACAAGAACTTAAAAAGTTGAAAAGGCTGGATCATGATCCTCAAGTCAAATCAAGTTTGCCTGAAGTTTTGACTTTAGGTTGAATTCACTGAGAGCTAATGAAATCTTATTTGCCCTATAAGTTTAAAATTCAATTTAATTTGGAAAAAAAGAAGAAAAGAAAAGCTCTAGGGTTCAAAAAACTTTAAAAAACACACAAGCCTAAGAAGCTCAGTGGCCAAATCACAACTCACAACGAGGACAAGGTAAAAAAAAAGTCATAATTTATTATTGAGAAAATATACCTTGATCAGTGTACAATCATGGCAACTAGCGTTGTCCACAGAGACCCTGCGAAGTGGAAACAGAGTTTACCATTAACGAGTCACTTCTTTCTGCGTATAAATTCCCACTATAAACCCCAATTCCACAAGGTGTAGAGCCCCTTACTCCATCCACTAGGGATTGAGTGGATGACATCTTCCTTGTAACAAGGGCTAGTTAGGAATCAAGTAGCTTTTTAAATTTATATGCTGCTCCTTTTCTTGTTTAGCTTAAGGCTGAATTAAAGCAGTTAAGTGACACTTACGGAAAATGTTTACATATCCATGAATATCAACGCTTAAAATTTGTTTTATTATGATTTAGTAATCCCTTTCCTTTAATTGGTTTTCCTAAAGAGGCTATTTACTTTGTAGATCGTTGAAAAAAAAGAGTAAAAAATTGTAATTCCAGGTAAGATAATAGTAAACCTTGGAGGGTTGATTCTATTGTTGAAGTTCTCATACTCAGGATCAAAATATGGCCAACAAACTTTTGCCATTTAAACAATTTATCCAGTCAATGAGGTGCCTCGTTTTTCCTGCATCAACGTGAAAAACTCGTCTAGTTAGAATGGGAAACAGAAACATTACGTTCTTATCCTAATCTGCAGATTCTATACTGCATGAGTACTATGGTGAGCTACAAGAAGCTTGCAGAGGAAAAAGTATTATTAAAAAAAGCCAATCATTCTTAGATCTGGACAAGCAGAGTGAAGGGAACAACAATTTGTCGGTTATTAGCATATTTCTTGGATTTAATAGTTTTAACATATGATTGGAATAAGGCTCCAAAAAGCAGTGTAACCACAACCAAAGGCTTATTAGTATCTTATACATGTCTACGTGAGAAAGACAAAATAAGACCATATTGGTATTCAATGATGACTTAGTTTAGTATCATAGTCATATTTTACCCCAATACAGCAATCACTACTTAGGAATAACTGCACAGTTGTGTAGCGTAGTGTAAGTAGCATTATTCTAGATAAATGTTCACATAACAGTAACAATGTGTGCAATGCAGACAAGCTAACACCGAAACTACAGAGAGGATCTAGATATAAAAGTTATGTCTTCTGTTTCTTTTGGTCAAAGATCTTGATCCAATATAATGGACAATATTGCTCACTGGTGCATATTCTCAACAAAGCAGAATAATATTGTACATAGTCAAGTGAATTGTACACTTCCAGAGATCCCATCATCAATTAGATGGATTCTTATGTCAGACTAAAGGTGTCTATTTCTCATTTTTTATGTTGTGGGTGTCAATCAGTGCAAGGGAGCACGTGATCAATACAATGCTTCAATCACTCACACTGACTCACTACTTCAAGCATTCCTCCCAACGAAGTATAGGTACTTCATAATATCTGTTATACTCGTATCTGTACTAAATAATCGAATACTTGATAAATGTTAATTTAATTTTTTAACATAATTCGTATCCCTGTACCATACCCGTGTCGGATTCGATATCCATACTCATATCCATGCATCATAAATTCCTCCTTACTGCAGTATCTACGATTCTGCATGCTTCTTTTCTTTACCTATGAACATGGCTTTAGGAATAAGGTAAATGCTGAACGTTCCTTGTCCAGTGGATTAGCAAATGACAGGAGAGGGTGAGAAGAATAAAGAGTTAAAAAGATTGCCAGGAGAATCACGGCATCAGTAAAAGGAGACGTTATTGGTGCAAAAGCTGAAGGGGTCTACTACAAAACCCAGAAGAGTATATATTATAGCCATTGTAGAAATAGAAAAGATTTTACCTTTTTCCTTTTCTTTTGAGCTCATCAAGAAAAGCATTTTACTTTACAAATATAACCAAAGTTCACCATTAATTATGATTTGTGGACCATCCTGACCCAATTGGCATCTGACCATTAGTTAGGCCTATTTTTATAAGGTCCGACCGGCTTATATCCGAATGAGTGTTCGACAAACACATGCTTAATACGATCCACCACGAGACATAATGTCTTGCGTCATAATAACTAAATATAATGTATTGCGCCATAATAATTAGACATAACGGCCTTGTGCTATAATGACTATACATAACGTCTTTGCGCTATAATGACCAGACATAACGTTCAGAATCTTAAATGGTCGGAAGGTATCCAGACAATCAATCCTCTAGATCTCTATATAAACTGGTCTGGTAGACTAGGCTAAAAATATTCATTTTTATCTACCTATGCTTTTATCATGATCTTGACTCTAAGATTGATAGGTCGGAGTGTCTTGGCAGGTATTCCACCCCGTCTTCCTCGGGTAGCTGCTGGACGATCGACCTGGAGTTCTTCAGCAACCTCCCCTCGGGTAGAGGACGGAACAATTTGGATTAGAAAATCTAGGTGAGAGCTAATCCATTTCAATTTTCTGAGGTTCTAGACTTCTAGTCCTACTTGTCATGTGATCATTTTTTAATATTATTTTGATATTAGATCCATTTCTTTCTAGAATCACCCCCATCCCACTACCTTTCATGTAATGCAAGATAAAGAAATTCAACTAATATATGTTCTAAAGAAAACTCAGATATAATCCAGCAATACAGAAAGAAGTATAAGAAACGTGTAAAAAATTAAACAAGAAAAAGGTCATATATTTTGCTCATTCTTTATGAACGCAGAAAATTGGAAGGTGTGACTTTAGGAAGGAGTTTCAAGCAACCATAAAAATTCCATTTCACGAAGATACATTCTTAGGTTTTCCAAGCCAATGTGATATGGTACCCAAAAGAATGAGAATGAAACTTTGCCACGCACACTTCTGACTAGTAAAAAAGAAGCAAACACTCGGGTGCGTAACACGACAGAATGAGAATCTCCAAAAACCGACCAAAAATTACTTGAAT
This sequence comes from Ormosia semicastrata, assembly GCA_029884595.1. Taxonomy (NCBI): domain Eukaryota; kingdom Viridiplantae; phylum Streptophyta; class Magnoliopsida; order Fabales; family Fabaceae; genus Ormosia; species Ormosia semicastrata. The sequence continues at coordinate 24,173,508 of JAQQTO010000046.1, read as the reverse complement.
GTGACATAAAGATTTGATTCCAATTTCAACCCGAACCGAATACTTATTTTACTTATCCTTTCTTTCTTTGTGAATTCAACCATCGCGCAACACAAGGTATACCCGTGCCAAATTGACATCACCGTATTATCTACAATTTTCGCAACATGTAATATGTGTTTGAATTATTTTATTTTGTATTTAAAATAATTTATGATCAAAAATTCTTTCAATGAGTTATTAAAAATAAGTTAAACCAAATATAATCTAATGACTTTAACTAAAGACATAATCTAAAATTTGAAAAATATATTTTTAATTATGAATTTAAAACGAAAAATGTTGCATAATCAGAAATTTTTTATCAGTTTTTGATAAAATGATTTGACATACTTGTTAATTTTTTAATGGACAAAATGATTAGACATATTTGTCTATTCTTGAATGTATTAGTCGTCTCTACTACTTTATTCCATCCAACAATTATGTCAAAATTTGAACTAATTTTTCTATTTATATAGAATTATTCATTTAGAATTTAATTGGTTGAGATATTTTTTCTACATGTTTTTAAAGAAAAACAAATAGATAAAGGATAACGGCAAAGAAAGGAAAAACTGTATGGTTTTAAGAGGAGGGGAATGGTATGTGGGATGCGAAATTTGGCTTTCCCCTAGTCTGAAGAGTAGTTGGGCCATGGACGAGATTGGATGCAAAAGCCATGCAAGTTTCCACTTGGGCAATACCCTAGTGATCCAACTACTTCTCAAACTTGGATAAAATAAAACTAGAAGAATGCAAACCTTATGATGCTTAACCATTTTTCAATATAAAAACGAAAACAATATCCTAACCATGCATACAAATTCATAAGACCAAATATATTGCAATTTGCAATTTGCAAACTTTTGAAAATTTAATGTTTAGTGCAGAAAATTTTAAATATAATTTTTTTATAAATTTAAATATAAATAAAAAAGAGTTAAAAAAAAGGCGTAGAATAATAGCACTGAAACCACAAACTCTTAAATGAATGTGTTGTATCCACTAATTGGTTTTGGTGGCATATTTTACTGGGTGAACAGGACTCTAATAGGAAGACACTTGGGTGGTGATGGTTGACAACTTGACATAGGACTTGCATATATGATTATATGGACTATGAACAGGAGTGGGGGTTTTTTTTTTCCACTTAGAATTTAGGAATAGAATAACACTATTTTATTATATTGTCGACTGAAATGGCTGCGCAACAGCGATCTCAACCTCGAAATTGTTCACTCCTTCCATCCCACTAGAGACAGAGAAGACAACAGAGATTTCTCTCACTTGGCACTTGGCCGCCGAAACACAACACTTCCTTCCACCACAAACCCAAATTAAAGAAAAAGGAACTATATAGAGGAATTCTACATATCAACGAAAATGTTAAGAGCTCGAATAACTAATTTGGATAAAAATTCACCGAAGGAAGAGAAGAGAATTATTCTGAGTATTTGATTGAGAACCCAACCAGCTACATCCTTATACATAGGCAGTAGCTGAAATCAAGCTCACAATTCACAAAGGGAGTTGAAGAAAAAAGCACATACCTTAATTAATGGAAAGAGTTGGTCCAATATTCCAACACCAACGCAAACTTACAGCTCTCGAGTTCTCACATCATGGACACCGAGGCTCAGAGAGTGATGCAGAGTCACATGTACGTACCCACACATATATATAGACACAGAGAGAAAGGAAATAGAGAGAAAACACAGCACTTTAGGAGAAACCTTTGTGTCTCTGCTCTCTGCTTTCGACGTTGGAATACCACTCAATTCTTCTTCTCTCTCTTGTTTCTCTCTCTATGCATACAAAAAAAAAGAGAAAAATTAAAACACTGAGCAAAGCAAATGAAAAGGCTTGGAAATGGCGTGGCGAGCTGCTGGGAGAACCCATTAAAATATCAAATAATAATATGTTTTTTATGCAAACAATAATATTATTATCACTGATCCTATTTAATTAATAAATAATTTGGAAAATGACTCGGCGACCGACCACTCTTCCGTTTGTTAATTGGCGCCACGAGCTTGGCGTGCACGCGTGCTGTTTTCCTTGCCGATATAGCTTAGTTTGATCAATAAAATTATATCTTTAATTTTTATACGCTCAATTTTTTTAATTTATTTATAATTTCATTTTAAATTTTATAAAAATATTATAATTATATATAATATAATTTGATATTTTTTAATATAAATTTATAATAAACATACAATAAATGTATTTTTAATAGACATCAAACATTATTCTAATTTGATTTAACATGTTATTTTTTTTAACGAAATTGTTCTTAAAGTGAATAATTATAAAATATTTATTTTTAATTTAATTTAAATGTATGAAAATTTAATTTATTATATAATTTAAAAATAAATATATTTTTATTTATTTATTTTAAAAGTGTGTGATTTTAATTATGAATAAAAAAATAAATTTTAATAAATTCATAAATTGTTATGTATATATGTACTATGTATGTAGATATATTTTATTATAATATAAACTGTTAATTTTTTTATTAATGATTACTACTTTTTTTAATTTTGAGAAATCAAATCTCTCATATTTTTGTTAAAAAGATTGGTTCACTTGATCAATCTTTAATTCACAACAATAATATAACTTAAATTTAAATCTTGTATTTTCTTTATTTATAGATTATCTATAATTTTATTATAAATATTTATTAAGGTTGATAATTTATGTGAACGTGAAAATAGGAAAAACTTTCCTTCCCGATCAAAAAAAAATATTTCTCATCTTTCTTGCACTCGTGTGTGAGACAAGTGTTTTCATAGCGCGTGAGGATATACTATCTGTCTGCTTGTGTCTGTTGTAGAGCTGTACCAGATCTGCTGTGTTGTGTTGTGTTGTGTGTTGTCGACTTGTCGTATTCCTTGGAAGGACGTAACATACGTATGCTACAGTACATTCATGCCTTGAAATGACGACCATACCCTTGGAGAGTTCTTGAGGTTACTTTCATGCACAAGAACACATGTGCTTCAATTTAGGCCAAAACATACAAAGTAAGTGCTGTGTGTATGTAATTCTGGTATCCATCGTTTGATTTGACTTATATATGTAACTAATGTAAGTGTAAAAGCCACTTTCCTCATCACCCTAATCACGTGCAATTAACCTTTTGTTTTCTTTCATTCCAATATTCCTGCCGAACTCAGAGTTTTAAAAATTAGACCGAGCATAAGTAAAATTATAAATTGGTTAAGTCTCTAATTTAAATATTTTTTATTTAATTATAATTTAATTATAAATTTAATTGATCAAATCACGACTTAAAAATTTCACTTGCTCAATTTTTGATTCAATTTTTGAACATTAATTCACAGTGATTGATAATAAAAATTACAAAAGAAGATATTTACATAAAAAAGTTTTTTTTAAACATTTATAAACTTTTTATTTTCATTATCATTTTTTCTTTCTTTTCATCTCATTCACTTTTTTTTTCATCACATTCTTCGATAATTTTAAATCTATGATATTTATATGTTAGTTTTGTCTGTAAAAAATATTACCATAAAATTTAATGATTATTATAAAAAATAATTTTAAATCTTTTTAACCAAATACATTGATTGTTAAACAAAGAAAATATTAAATATTTTTTATATTTTTAAGACATTAAATACATATATTTTTAAAATTTAATACTTTATTTATTAAGTATTAAAAATCATTAAGATGATATAACATTACTCATGTAAAAAATATATTTCTTCATCAGCCTAGTCACTTGCATTTTGTTTTTGAGAAAGAAAAAAAATATGTAGCTCGAAAAGATGAGAATTGCTTTGAGAGTAATAATGAGCGGATCAACCCGTCTATAGAGTGGAATCTGCCCTTGTTTCTCCACTATTAGGTGTGGAGTTAGGTTTTGTCTCCTCCTAAACTTTAAGTTGGAGGGGTTTAATTTAAAGGAAAAAATAAGGAATTATAATTGTTAATGAAAAAAATAAACGATTGGATCATGATAAAAGACATGCACACTTATAGTAAGACTATGAAATTCTTAGGAATGAGGAGGGAGCGTTTATTGCTACCTTTGTGTCTAATCTTGGATATTGTTCTATTCTTAGTAGTGGGGCATTTTGATGGCTTTGCAAACTTTGTGCTTTGGGCTATAGACAGGGTTATTTTGGAAGCAGATTCTAAATCTGCTCTGTAGCTCATCTCTTCTATTTGACAACCTTGTCATCCTTGTGCTATGCTATATTGCACTCTATTAAGGACATGTTGGCTAAAGATTGGACTGTTGTTCTTCAACATGTTTTCAAGGAAGCGAATGCGTGTGCATACTCTTGCTAAATGGAGGCATCTTCATCCTCTGGGTTGTTATTTTCTTCATGCCTACCCTTCTTATTTGTCAGTTTGTTTTATGGTTGATTGTATTGGTGTGCAGTTTTTTCGTATTGTAAGTAGTTAGTTAGACGGTGTGCCCCAATGATTATAAAAATAGAAAGATTATGAAATTCTTAAAATTTAGTTCCTTGATTTTCTTATCAATAATTATAATTCTTTATTTATTTTTATCTAAAATGAATTAGTCACTTTAGATAAATCAAATCAAGGATATTTATTTTTAACAATATATACTGTAAACATTTACATTTTAAAAAATTCAATTTTTTTAAGAGAAACGATGGATGATTTTATGCTAATGCATATAATCTTTTTTGACAAGTTATAGAAGTGAAAAAATCATCTATAAAATATGGTTCAAATTAGAAAGTTAATTTATATCACAACAAATCTTTTTTTTTTGTATATTTTTATATTTATTTAAAAATAGTCAAACAAGGCTTGTATTAATAGTAAGAGTCAAATCTAACCTTACATTGTGTAAGACTTAGTTTCGACTTTTACTATTAATTTTTTTGACAAATATATAACAAGGCTTGTATTAATAGTAAAAGTCGAACTTAACCGTACACAAAAATGCTAAAGTATAAGACTTAGGTTTGACTTTTACTATTAATCTTTTTTTGACAAATATATAAATACTAACATAAGTTTTCACTAGAAACTTATGACATGCTCTAATCTGATAATAGAATAATTTCTCTAAAATCTTTGCTATAAAAAATGTTACCTTGTATATATTATCCGTATAGACATGTACATTCTAAGCAATTTTACATTGAAATGATTGAATTCGCTTAAAAAAAAGGACAATATACTCACAAATGGACCACCATGGAAGTAAAGATATATATTTAATTTTCATCCTTAGAGTGCGTTTGAGAAAGTTGAAAAAAATAAATTATGTTGATAATCAATTATATGTATAATTGATTATTGTAAAAATCGATTATAATCATAATCTGTTTTTGTTTGGGTATGTTTGCTAAAAAGTGATTTTAAAATAATCTATTTCATTTAGATGATGCAAAAAAAATTATTTTTACATAATAAATTACAAAAAAATATAAAGTTATTTTGTTTATAATATTTGGTGGAGAGCCATTAGGGTCATTATGAGAAATGTTTCTCTCATTAAAACATAATTAAAAAAATCCATTTAAAAATAAAAGCTTTTTATGAAAAACAGTTCATATTATGAGCTTGTGTTAAAATAATTTTTTTATGAAAATAAAACTTTTTACAAATTAATCTAGATATTTAAACATAACTGATTTTTTATAAAATAATTTTTTTTTCAAAAAAATAGCTGAATGAAAAAAAATTAATCTTTTCCAAACAAACTCTTAATCTTATACCACATCAGGTTATCACGTGCCAGATATAAGAAAGATTTTACAAAAAAAAAAAATAGCATGGGATAGTTTCATGGTTATATTGGAAAAAGATTTCATACTTTAAAACTCAAACTCTAGTATGCCAAGAGGGATTGACACAATTTGTAAAGGAAAATAACGTCAATTAAGTTGTTGGAATTGGATAAGGATTATCAAAAGTGAGAATTATTATAAAATAAATAAGTAAGTTTACATTAATTATTAATAGATAGATTCACATTAATTATTAATAATTGATGTGATTTTACTTATTCACTTTATAAGAATTATCACTTTAAAAATTCTTCTTCGTTGGGATTCAAATTATGTGAAGGTCTATTATTGAATTTATTGGTGGAATGGGCCAATTACTCGAAACTTAAATTTTTTATTTAAAAAAATTAAACCCTAGTGCGATAAAGGGTTATTTGACTTTTACCTTTTTTGTTTTCATTGAGAAAATACACACATTACTTACACGGTACCTCAATATAGAAATTCCATTATAATAATATAGGACGAGTTTAATTTATAATGGAGTTTCTATATTGTTATAGTATATAATATCAAACTTTATATTAAAATTTGTCTTCTTATTTTTATTTCTATCATAGTTGTTAGCATAATTAATTATAATTAAAATTATAATTAATTATAATTAATTTTAATAATAATTATAATTGATTTAGTATAAAATTAAATTGATTTAATATATAATTATATTTTATTATTATTTTTTATACACTAATCTTCTTTTATAAATAGAGACTAATCTTTTTATATACATTTATTCAAATATATATACAAATTATTAATATTTGTGTCTCTATTTCTGTTTTTATCATAATATCAAAGTCAAAATCTCATTTTTATCGTTTATTTCGCTAAGTTTCTCTCGTCTACTTTACGAAATTCTTTTATTCCGTCCAAACATCTATGAAGGAGAGTGTTAAGAGTTCATATCACCTACCTCAATCTTTTAACTACAATTTATATATATATTAAGTCATTTTATTTAATATCAATTAATTTTAAATTAAAATCTTACATGCCATATGAACTTAAATAAAGTTGCAAAAGGATTCGGTATACTCCCATATTGACGTAGGTACGTTGTCTGTTATCTATACCACCACATATTTTAGCATGGAAATATAGAATGGACGGGAATCCAAGTTCCCTTTTAGCTGGATTAATGTCGCTCAAAAAACATGAAATCCCAAGATATATAATATCGTACACTCCATATATCTTGAAGTTGGTAATGATTTTATATATGTGTGCTACCAAATATTATAAAGATTTTAAAATAAATTTTAATTGTCATACTAATTATTTCTTGAATTCTCATATATCTCATACTCACATTTAAATATTTAATCTTCATGTCACTCTAATCATGTTAATTGCATATTGAGAATAAATGAGCTTACGATAAAATTCTTAAATTCTATTCCCTTATAAACCACAAAAAAAAAGAGAGAAAAAAATAGCTCCGTGAGGATACGGTTCCCGACTTGGAAATTACGCCAATATTAGATCTAATAAAGTGGTCACTTGCACCAAAAAAAAAAATGTGGTCACAATGATTGTACCAATAAAAAAAAAGTAGTCACATGGAATCCATAAATTGGCTGAAATGTCTAAAGCCTAACTTAACTAGTCGAATTGTATGCTAAAGAAAAGGCTGTGTTGAGCCTAACAATGCTGATAGATGGATAGTGATGGGCATCGATCGTATAAGTATGAAGTTTGCCTATGTGTTTGCACTAGTGAGCGATGTTTGATTGGAGTTTGAGGTGCATGGACACCATGGAAATGTGTAATGCATTGCTTTTTTTTTTTTTCGTCTTTATAGTATTTATACTCAATAAATGAGAGACTAATATTTTAGAATATAGTCAAACGCTTAAACGAAAACTTCTTCTAACAGAATTATTTTCATACACATGAATATCAAAATCGAATTCAAGATTACATATTTAAAAAACTTAAACTCTTTTCACTCGGATCAATACATGTTAGTAATGCATTGTTATATATTATCCAATGCATGCTTTTCTATGGTTATGTGGCCACCATTAATGTCCCTAACCTTCTTGGCTGCTAAACCGAAGGATATTAACACCAATTTTTTTTAGGTAGAATCAAGAGGTATCCTTATATTATTTGAGTGTAAAATTAATTACTGTTTGAGCGTGGTCATGATCCTAATTATAAGATATTTTTAATAAATTTCAAACTTCTATGTTATAGATTAAATTCATTTATATATAATTCAGTTTGTTGAGTAAACCACAACTTGTTGATGTCGACACAAACTTTAAGCATATATAGGAGATATGAATATCAGCCCTTAAATCATAATTGCTTAGATTTTCTGCCACAGATACTGTTTACGAATTGCCTGAGCAATATGTATAATTAGGAATTAGTTCCTCTAAAATGGGATGCAATTTAGAGGGTAAAGTGTGGAATCCTAATCATTTATGAGAAAATTAAAAAGTTTATGATTTTATAAGATACATACACTTGTATAACAGATCATACATATGTGATAATCTATTCTTTTAATTTTTTCAACAATAATATTAAGATTTCACACTTTACTTTCTAAAATGTACCCCATACTTTAGAAGAGCCAAATCCATATAATTATGAGTAATGCTACTTACACATTTTTCTCTTATAAAAATTTTTCGCACTATTTTTTGCATCATTAATAATTTTGATATTAAATTTATTATACTATCTCTCATTTGATAGGTAAGAGACTAATCTCTTAAAATACGATTAGGAGTCTGAGCAGGGACTCCTCTTAATGGTATATTATTTTTATACACATAAATCATAAAAATGAATTTAAGATCACATGCTTAAGAGATCTGAATCTCTTCTATTCGGACCAACACTCATTGATTAAATTTATAAATTTTATACCAACACTTTTCTAATTTGCCACACTTTGTCTTACAACTATTGGCAATTTGACTAAATATGTAATTCGTGTTTGTTCTATATAAGGTGTCATTTTCTTGGGGATTTTTATTTTTTCAAGTCTTTGGATAATCTACCAGAAATTAAGTGGCTATAACTATTACAAGCGCTTCTCAACCATGGAGCATTGTGTCCTTTTGAATATGAAAAATCAACATCTTTCTTCAATTGGATCATTTGGATGTGGTTGATGTTGGATATATAAATGGAATGAAGTCATTTATGGAGGGCCAATCCAATTAGGTCTTTTCTTTTTTGTTCAAAAAAATAGATAAGTGGGTATACGTGTGTTACTTACTCTGTTTACGTATTGGCCTAAATTTTGCAAAGAAAAATTAGCTAACTCTCTTGTAATACATAACTAGATTTAATATTTATTAACATTAAAATTTTCCTATTTCATATCATTATTACTTGATTTATTAATATAATAGTTATTTTATTTAAAATAAATCATTACTTCTTACGACAATTTTATTATATGCTATCACTATTTATATGGTTTTTGTTACCAACACTCAAGTTTTATCATTTTTAATTTTACTATTTCATTATTTTATAAAAATAAATATGTATTTAATAATATTATTAAATATTTATAGAATATAATTATTAGGATGACCTCTTAATTATACCTGAGGATTAATCTCATACCAATTCCTATATATTTGGTTAGAGACAAAAAAAATGTCTATAGTTATTAAAAATAGATATAGATTATTGTGTTTTTACCAATTCTATTTGGGTAAATATAATAACAATTTAATTAGAATTAAACTTTGATATGTATATAAAGTAAAATACAAATGCACACTACTAATAAAGGGAATTCCTTTGATTTGGTCACATTTAAGTTACCCATTTTACCCTTAATTATCTATACTTGAGTTACCATATTTTACATATAACTAGTTGTAGTACCTATGCTTTGCACGAATAACTTGTAAGCAAAATTGAAGGATTTAAAAATATAAATTTAAAAACTTTATCTTCTATTATAATAGTAATATAAATCTTACAAAAAACATATATATGATAATAAGAAAATGGGTAAGAAACGTGTATAATGCATAAATGAATTCGAATAGGATAATGCACAAACAAGTTAAATGTATTTCTGAAGTCATCGCTAAACTATTTGATATCTTGACATTTCCAATCAAGAACTATAAAATTTGCAATACATTCACATAGATTTCACAAGTTCAATAATATTATCATTCATACTAACAACTGGATCTTGTTTACTGTCTTGTTATGTGATTCAAATCAAAAGAGCAACATACTAATATTAATATTTTTGAGATAGCCCTCCTATTAAAGTATATCATGATGACAACTTATATAAACTACTAAATATATATAATCTTCAACAAAAAGAAGATGTTGAAATGGTTGAGCTCTACAAAGGGCTAATAGTAGCATGAATTACATCCATAGTTTGATGATCCCGAAAAGACAGTTAAGTGCTATAATAGTTGAATACATGGATTAAGTCCAATCTCTCCTTCTTAATCTTGGGAATAAGCTTAGTGGTTGAGAATTGATGAGATAGTAAGTCATCTAAACCAGCTTCTTTATCAAAAGATAAAGGTGATCTTTTCAAAGGGGTGAAGCTATTTAATGAACTGATATAATTTTCATTAACACAGGTCTGCAATGATAAAAACAATTTATAAATAAAAGAAAACCAATTAATTTCAAAAGTCTTAGTAGTTGAATTGATGAAAAGTGAGAAATTTTATCTTAAAGTTGAAAAGTTTGACTACATACGTTATTCATCATAGATAATGTCATGTCTGAATCAATTATATTTTCAGAATTGTCAATAATTGAATCTTGAAGATTAGAGCCCTGCAAAAACAAATATTAAAATAATACTCACAGAATTGTTTGCTCTAAGAGATGCTCTGACAGAATGTCCATCAATAATACTCACAGTTTCAATATCATTTATTGTAGGAGATCCTCCTTCTGAAAAATTGGTTAATAAATCTGCTGTAATGGCCACCTATATAAAAAGAACCAACTTTATGCTAAACAAATATGGTAACTGAAACACATATCTAATGAAGTTTTAACAATTTGAAGTTGTGTTCACAAGTTTATTGTGTAACTTACATGACTTTGTGGTAAAGAGGAAGCAAAACAATTTATCAATTCAGGATCTTCAGTGAGTTTTTTCACAGTAAAATTTGAATATAGGTCTACCTTAATGAAATCACTGACTTCTACTTTAAATAGGAATTTTTTCTTGAGCAAACAATCTAGTTCTTCAGGAAATCCATCCTCATCACCTTCCTACTAATTAAAAAAAGATGAAATTTATATGCATCTCACATAATTTTATTAAGAATTTCATTAAAAATAAAAAAATTACTTAAAAGAGAGATGACTAACTCTGAGTAAACGATTTCTAAGGTCATTTGCTATCTAGTGAATCAGTTGGAAAGCAATGTTATCAAATAGAAAAAAATGAAGCAACATTTTCATATGAATCCTTGACTTCATCATTGATCTTGTACCTGTCCAAAAATGCACAATTTGATAATAATTTAAAGATTAAATTTCAACCACAAGTAGAAAAATAAAATGAATTAAAGATGAGAACTTAAACTTAATAATAATAAAAATACTGAATCATTTATACTTAAGTGTAAAGTTTTATTTAGAACCTCTACCTCTAAACTATTAGATGCGGGGTATGTTCACATTTTTGCATGTGAGCAGCCCACCTTGTAGTTTCACTTTGTTCCCATGGATTGAGCAAGCATCAAAGTACCAATTAAATCGAGTTTCAATCTTCATGATTGTAGCCAAGGTTGTGTAAATTCCATTCTGCAAGTGCAAGTAAATAAATGACTTATTTACAATATTTAAAGATAACTAATTGAGAATTGAGTTAGATAACATACTAACTTCTTGTGTTTCTTTCAGTTCAAATAATGTCTTTCTTGCTTTCAAATAGAGGAAGTCAGTCAGACTTTTAGATTTAGATTGTGTGTCAACTTGACTGAATCTTTGTGATATTAAGCTTTTCAGGTAAGTTCAAACTAAAATTAAAAGCAATAAAATTATTCATATTAGATGCATAAATTAATAACAAAAGCAAACTGTCATAAAAAAATAAATAAATAGAAACTTTAATTTCATGAGAAAAATTATTTAAAACTATTAAAAATGACTCAGGTACCTTGACTACTTAAAGTCAACAATAGTAGCAATATTTGGATTAATCATGAACTAAGAAGCATTCCAAGAATTTGAAACGTTAGCTCCACCTAAAATTGCATAAGTAGTAAGATTAATAAAGATTGTGGCTTTGTTGGATAAGTTTTTTATTTTGTTATAAGAATGGCTACATAAAATGCCTATTCTACCTTTTGAGATCGCACATAATTGGAACACAACAATAAATGTTTAGTCTTGTGAGTTTCTCAAAGTGTTTGAAACTACATCTGCACAACCACAAAACAATATGTACTGCAGTTTGTTGTTCCTACAAAGTTTAAAGAGAAATTAATGAAATTATAACTTGTAACATGTAAAGGAAGAAAAACATTTTAAAAGTGATTGAGTTACCTATTATCTCGAAGACAAAGTTCCATGAGGTTAGACTTCACTCCATTCCTTTGGAAAGGTTGACAGCTTCCATAAGTTTCAAGTTCTCCAATGACATCTTTATTATGACTAAGAAGTGTAGACTTTAAATAGAATTAAAAAAATAACAGATTATATAAAGTGTAATTGTACTCAAGAGATTAAACTGACGTAGTAAATAACCTTTAGGAACATTCCCTTTTATGATGTCATCAAAGGGAACAGAATGAAATCAATGCAAAGGAATGTCGCGTTCAGTGGGTTGTACATCGGTTCTAAAGTGGAAATTGATTTTGAACTTGTGGTGAGTTGCTCGATACTCTCCACTATTTGGGAGCACAACAAATTTTTGGATGATGTAACATTTTTCTTCTAGAATAGATGTTTTGTGCTTGTTGATTAATTTATCTGTTGTAACAGAAGCTTGAATCTTGTCTCCCTATTTAATAAAAACACGAAATCTTAGCCAATATTCTATGTTAAAATAATATAGTAAAAATAAAATCATATGGAACGATATAATAATGTTATGTTTTTAAAGAACATTCATGTAAAAATAAAACAATTTGTACATACCTTCTGATCAAGTAAAACCATTTGAATACTTGATATGGCATTAGCAGAATATGAAACATTCCACTTTCGAATCACTCTGACACCAATTTTCCAAGATTCCTTCTCATTTGAGACTTTAGCAATGTAATTTATTTTCTGAACATTCATTTTCAACAGCAGATTGAATCTGCCCATTTCAGCAAGACAAAAGTATTAGTATACTTATTTGAGATTCATGACAGCAAATAAATAGCTAGCAAGCTAAAAACCAAAAAATGAAATATTCACCTTATATTAATAAGCTAAAAATATAAACCACAAATTTTGTACCAACATTAAAAGAAGTAAATCTATAGTAACTTCGGGATTCATAACACAAACTAAACAAAAAGAAAGTATAAAACACAACATGAATTTGTTCAAAAAGATTGTATATATAGCTTATAGGGAGCAACAATTTGTTAAATTTAATAACATCAAATATGAAAGATTTTTGGAATAGTTAGAATAGATCTTGAAATATCTCTTTGTAGACAACATTGTTAGTTTCAGTCAATGGTTCATTATTAGCATTGTGGATCAAAATCCGTAGTCCTTGCTTTGATTTGACTCATGAAAGTGCCACATAAAGTTGACCATGAGTGAAAACAGGTTTTGGTAAGTATAATCTGACATGGTCAAGCGATTGTCCTTGGCTCTTATTAATTGTCATGTAATATGAGATGATAAATGAGAATTATCTCCTTTTATGTCTGAATGGCCATACTGACTTGGAAGGACTCATTGTCATGCGAGAAATGAATACTTTTTGCCTGAAATTAGTTCCTAAAATAAGCTTTGCTTCAATGATATGTCTTCCCAGTTTGGTAGCAATAAGTCTTGATCTATTGCAAAGTCCAAAAGATTGATTTATGTTCCGAAGAAGCATGACTGGGGTGCCAACTTTTAAGATTAAGTTATGATTAAGCTATGAGGCTTCGGACACAATTTGTGACATCACTTAGAGGAAACCTTTGAAAATTTAAACATGACACATGACTTATAGGTGTCAAATTGTTTGTAGCGAGCATTTTTTCATGGAAGAAAAAATAATATTTCCACCATTAATAGTTGAATGAGAATATATGTTTGATGAGGGAGTAGACAAATCAGAAGTTAGACTCTTCAGAGACCCCTCACCTGTCAACAACAATAAAAAAAAAAGACAATGGAACTAAAATAAAAATTTAATTGACCATAGAAGCAATTGAAAATAAATGACTGAGAAATTGTTTTAAGCTTAGGGATAATCGATATGTTAATAATAATAAGTTTGAATCAAAGATATAGATTATTATTTTCAAGAATGTTTGGCGTTGTAGTTTTAACTCTAAGAGATCACCTTACTTAAACAGAACATTACTATAAAAATTTGAAGAATTAAACATATACAATTCACTAAAAGAATGCACGTAGTTTTAAATTGGAAGATGATTCTTTCTTGTAAACAACATAAAGCTAGAGATATATCATCAACTAGAATACAAACATTCCCAAATCCAACACAGTCATTCTCCTTTGATCCCATTTTTGATGATTCCTTTATCAACAGAGGAGTTTGGCACAACTCAGAAGTAGGAGTATGCATAGAAATCCCACCTGACAAAAATTAAAATAAAATAAAGTACATAATTGATAAAAATGATCAATCGAATACTAATGTAAACAATTGCAAATTACATTTTCCATGAGAACCATCAAATGGTATGCCACCAAGGTCGCTAGAAACCCTTGAACCTCGACCCTCGTTTTCATTGACAAAGGAAAAATTTTGAAATGCAAAACCCTCACTCTCTTTTGATCTCATATTTGATATTGACTTCCAACATATACCAAATCCTTTAACCTCCCATAAAAGACTTAATATTAACCAAGATCTTCATCTCCATGTCAAGTAGCTAGAGTTATATGGGACTTCTTCTCGCACTCATCAGAATATTGCTTTAGAAGATTAATTAATAAAGATACATTTTGAAGAGTGAGATGTCCAACATAATGACAACACTTCATAAGTACTAATGACAATATAAATATTATATAGGATACCAATTTTTTTATCCATATAAGCTAAGAGAAAGGGAAAGAGATACCAAGTTAAGAGAAAAGAAAATAGATACCAAGCTAATAGAAAGGAAATAGATGAACCATTAAAGCAACATAATATAAGTAACTCACAAAACAACATAAAACTGGATAAAATGGAAATTAGAGTGTTCATAGAAGAGATAAAACTGGATAAAATAGCAATTGGAATGTTCATAAAAGAGATCTTTACTGAATGATATCACCAAATCTCCTTACCACAAGAAACGACTTAGCAAATGGAAATACTTCTCTATTCCAAAAGTAATATTTAGCTTTGCTTATCAGAGGATAAATAACAAATGAAATTGTGTTATCTAGTTGTGTTATCTAATTGTGTTATGTAGATACAAAAAGACTTAAATAGGAGATACAAAAATTAGCACCAAAACTCAGTCTCGAATTTGTTGCCTGATATGATAGGTAAATATTTTCAACACAATAAAATATCACAATAATAAAATAATATTAGATTACACACGTACTGCTGGTTCATAGGTGTAATCAACACCTAAAATTTATATTTTCTTTCATAAGCATGAGATAGTCAGCCTTAAGCATACACAAATAACAGGATCATGCTTAAATAAAAAATTCTAAATCCTTGTGCATGCAAAAAAAAAAGGAGAAAAGTTATTAACCTAAAATGCAACAAAAAAATTAGCAACACAATGAATTTTTGAACCCAACACATATTTCAGATGAAAAAATTATAATTATAATTATAATAGAAACCCCAAAAAATCGGTGGTGTACCTAGAACCACCACCTTTCACCGGAACCCACACCAAGAGGAATAGCTTTGTCATCAAGCCAAAAAACCGCTTCCTGCTTCATCTTTGTCATCATCTTTCACCCTGTACCCGAAACCCACACCCAAGTCGCAGCACCACGTCGTGCAACCGTGAAGCTCCACGCGCACCACCCACCTCACGTCGTACGTACCTCCAACCTTCATCGTGAACCAGCAGACCGCGTCACCTGTGGCTTCACCGTTCAACCACCATCTCACCCCACCGTTTGATCCATGTATCGAGAATTGGCAACCACAACCAGAAACAATGGTCAGGAAGGCATCAAAACTACCCAAAAAATAGAAATAAGTGGGTGAACGGTGAATTTAGAAATGAAGGGGAAGAGAAGAAAAGAAATAAGATATAATAATAATAATAAAAAGGAACAAAACGTATAGAATCAGGAAAGAGAAACTAAAGAAAGAAAAATAACATTTAATGTGATTAGAGATAAGTCTTTCCACCGTCACTTTCAAGTTGGCAAATAATTGGTAATTACCAATTTGTCCATAAAAGTCAACATAAGAGGAAAGTAATATTTAAGTAAGGAGATGAGATCTCGGCGCGAGAAATTACTGTGTAGAATGTTTACAGATTTTATGAATTAAGTAAATTATCTATACTATTATAAAAATATATATATATCTTATTACTCATTTAAAGATAAATATAAAAAAAAATTTGCACCAAAAAATATATATATAAAAAATAAAATTTTAAAGACATCTTACTCAAATAAAAAATGGGCTGAAACTCTTCACCTTCTTAGTACATTATAGTTAATATATAAAAAATAAAATTATAAAAACGAGAAACTAAGAAAAATCATAGAAGAAATCATTTAAAAACTTAAAATTAAATGAACATTTGGAGGACATGATTTAATACACCATCAATGTAATTTTTTTTATATTATCATTTAATCATGTACTATCAAGTTATTAATCATTTTCATTATCACAACTCTTACATAAAAAGTTTAAATATTTCAGTGATATGTCATTACATTATTAAATAATCATGTAAACAACTTTGAACTAGTAATACATCAAATTTAAACTCCTTCTCTTTATATATATTACTAGTTCAAAGTTGTTTACATACTCATCGTTATTTATTAACTAATAAATAATCATAATTAACTAATATAAATAATCATAATTTTTTACATTGAACAAATTACAAACCATTTTTAAAGTGCACAATTTCTCACTAGTTTTAATAACACCTTTCCTTTTTCAATAAAAAAAGCATTTATTCATTAGAAGATATTTAAAAAATGATGTTAGATTTTGCATAAATTTAAATATCGAATTTTTTTCATTGACGAGATAATACTATATCTTAGAAAAAAAACATAAGTAAAGGTCATGAATGTCTAAGGCTAAAGAGATTCTTAAGGTTTCGATTGAAAACCTGACAAGGGTTGATAAATTGTGGTGCCTATATATAGTACTTGTTTCAAGGACTTAGTGTGAGCTTTTGTTTTACAGTAGAATATTCCGTAAGTGACTCTAAAATATAAATTTAAGATCTTTTTTCTTACACTATATAAATGTGAGATTAATATTCATTCAAGGTATTGAATAATTCGTTAACCATAAAAAAGGTACTTAATAATTCTAACTCTGTAAAAGAAATTGAAAATACGAGAAAAATCTTCCATCCTCATATCCTCAAATACAGTCAAGTTTCCAAATTAGCACGTTGAATTGTTGTTGATAGGAAGGGGAGAATGTAATTTCCGTTTGTAATACATAGGGTTTTGCTACAGTTTCTTGCTTTTTCTCCCTTTTTGAAGGACCCTAGATCGCACGTTTGGAACTTTTTGTTGGGAATACTGGCTCCACTTTTTTTAAGGAATTAGTTATTACACAAAATGCATATCTATGATATTATTCAGAACCTGGAATAGAATATGTGAGATTCAAACTTAAAATTAATTGATATTAAGTTGAGTGATTAAATGGATATATAAATCGCATCTAAAATATTGAGATATACGATGCGAGACTCTTAACATCCTCCTCTATAGATATTTGGATGGAGCAGACGAGCATATCGAAATAGGCTGGATAAACCTAGCGAAATAGGAAATAAATATGGGACATTAATTTTGATACTATGTTGAAATAGAAAAAAGGAGATAAATATTGATAATTTTTGGTATATTTTTGAATGAATGTTTACAAAATAATTAGTCTCTATTTATAGAAAAAATTGTTGTATAAAAAAAATAATAATAAAATATAATTATGTACTAAATCAATCTAATTTTATACTAAATTAATTATAATTATTTTTAAAATCAATTGTGATCAATCATAATTTTTATTATAATTAATCACATTAATAGTATATAACCAATCACTTCAAACGATGGTGAGTGGTTACATTAAGTGACTCCTATTTGTGCTGTAGTAAAGAAGAGGGAGATAGTGTACCCACACTCTAACATTCAAATTAAGATTTATACTAAGAAAGGGAGAGTGTGTGAGAGCAAATGACTACTTGAATGGCTTAACCACAGTTTTCCTGTGGTTAGAATAGATAGTTAAAAGGGAATTTGATCCCTTAATATCTTGATCAAATGAAGAATTCTGTTTGAATATAATAATTATATATCCAACAGCTGGGTTGTAAAGGCAGCGAAGTCGCAATAGGCCAAGGCCGCAATAGAGCCAACCTGATTGAGCCCTGCATGTTATGCGTAGGACCGGGATACCAGGCCACAACAGATATGTATTTTATATCAAAATTATCTCTATACAAGTATTATTTTCATATAAAAATATTACGACAATCATTTCCGCTTTCACCACTACTATGGTGGTTGAGAATGTTGCATGCTTTTTGACTTTTTGTAGCTCACAAGTAATTAATTGGACGGCCGTCTATAGTTTATTTTAGTTTCAGAGTAATATCACTTTGATATTTAAACTAATGATGACTCAGATACTCATCGTTATATTATGTGATATGGTCCCTATTTATTATTCTGAAATGGCCCCTTGGAATCTTCTAATAAATAATAGATAATGGTATATGCTTTCATAGCCAAAACTAGAGCACATTTCGTGTATGAAGTCCTTTTGGAACATAAACTAGAATACTTTTTTCTTGTCTTCTTTATGCGTGTCTATATATTGATGAATGATGGAAGCATGATATAAGCTAGGTATCATTTGTTGGGAAATTACGTAAAATTTCTTTATCATCAGATTTGTAGAAAGCGAAATAAATACAGAATAATAATACACACAAAATTGATAACTTAGTTAATCGATTGTTTACGCTTCGTCTCTTTCAAGCAAATATTTTATTGATAAAGAAAATATAAAAGGTGTTTACAAAACACTCAAAATCTCTTACAACCCACACCCTAATTACACCCAGAAACTAAAGTTTTTCTCTCTAAACTTTTCTGTTTCTCTCTCTAGGATTTTTCTCTCTTTGTTGGAATGAATTTCTTCTTCTTCGGAGACTCCTATTTATAGAAGCTAAAACCGCGTGATTTTCCTTCACGCGTTTTGCCAATTGCTGTACCTTTCGGTGCAATTGACAAATTGCTTCAATCAATTACTGCACTTTCGGTGCATTGATTTGGAAGGGGGGCCACCACTAACAATCTCCCACTTAAAGACTGATTTTAATTTGTCTTCACCTCGATCAATGCAGCAGCCTTCTCTGGTCTGTTACTCTAACAAGCCAACTGAAGTTGAGCACAACTTCAGTTTGTCGATAGTCACCACTTTTGTTAACATATCTGCTGGGTTCTTGCTTCCTTGAATCTTCACCAATGTTAGCACCTCATCCTCAAGCAGAGTCCTGATGAAGTGATAACGAAGATCAATGTGCTTTGTTCTGGAATGAAATGCTGAATTCTTTGCCAGATGCATCGCACTCTGACTATCACTATGCAAAATACTTTTCTCCTGGACGAATCCCAACTCTGTCAACAAGCCTTGAAGCCATATCAATTCTTTACTGGCTTCTGTTACTGCCACATACTCAGCTTCTGTAGTGGATAAAGCAACAATCTTTTGTATCTGCGACATCCAACTAACAGCTGTTGTTCCAACGGTGAATATGTAACCGGTGGTACTTCTTCGATGATCGACTTCACCTCCAAAGTCTGCATCTACATAGCCTTGCACTTTTAATTCTCCTTTACCAAAGTGCAAACAATTCTCTGTAGTGCCTCGTAGATACCTCAAAATCCACTTTACTACTTCCCAATGAGCTTTACCTGGATTTGACATAAACCTGCTTACAACTCCCACTGCATGGCCAATGTCTGGCCTCGTACAGACCATTGCGTACATCAAACTTCCAATGGCTGAAGCATACTGAACTTTAGCCATGAATTCTCTTTCTTCCTCCGTCTGAGGGGATTGATCCTTGGATAAGCGAAAATGACTGGCCAAAGGTGTGCTAACCGGTTTGGCGTTGCCCATGTTGAATCTTTTCAAAACACGGTCGATGTACTCTGCCTGAGATAACTGCAAAATCCCTCTTTGCTTATCTCTCATGATTTGCATTCCAAGGAACTTCCTTACTGGACCTAAATCTTTCATGTCAAATTCATTTGACAACTGCATCTTCAAGTTTCTGATCTCGTCCATATCTGAACCCGCTACTAACATATCATCGACGTAAAGTAGCAAAATGATATAACTGGACTTATATCTCTTGAAGAAGCAACAGTGGTCGGCATTGCACTTCTGGAAACCTTCCTTGTGCATGAAGCCATCGAACTTCCTGTACCACTGTCTTGGAGCTTGTTTCAAGCCATACAAGCTCTTCTTTAATCTGCACACCATATTCTCTTTTCCTTTTTCTGAGAAACCTTCTGGCTGGTGCATGTATATCTCCTCATCTAAGTCTCCGTGAAGAAATGCGGTCTTCACGTCCAACTGCTCAAGGTAGAGCTCTTCACTAGCAACAATACTTAACACAGATCTGATAGTATTGAGCTTCACAACTGGAGCAAAGATTTCGGTGTAGTCGACTCCTTCTTTTTGCTGGAATCCTTTGACAACTAGTTGGGCTTTGTATCTCTTGAAGCCATCATGCTCCTCTTTCACTCGATACACCCATTTGTTGTGAAGTGCTTTCTTCCCCACGGGTAACTCAGCTAGTTCCCATGTCTGGT
>JAQQTO010000046.1:23870000-24150000 GCA_029884595.1 Ormosia semicastrata | reverse complement strand
TCTGACAATTTCTGCGAACCACCATGCTTTAGAACACCTCCGTGGATAAATTGGTAACGCTGACCAATTTTACTATTCACAAAATTACTATTCACGAATTACTATTCATGAAATTCACTATTCACGAATTTTACTATTCATAAATTACTATTCATGAAATTTACTATTTATGAAATTTATTATTCATATGAATAGTACCCACTTCAAAATTAGCAGAAATAACCAACTAGCTCTGATGCCAGTTGTTGGGAAATTACGCAAAATTTTCTTATCATCAGATTTGTAGAAAACGAAATAAATGCGGAATAATAACACACACAAAATTGATAACGGAGTTCGACCAATTGTACCTACGTCTCCGGGCTGCTGCAAATATTTTACTGATAAAGGAAATATAAAAGGTGTTTATAAAACACTCAAAATCTCTCACAACTCACACCCCAATTACACTCAGAAACTAAAGTTTTTCTCTTTAAACTTTTCTGTTTCTCTCTCTAGGATTTTTCTCTCTTTGTTGGAATAAATTTCTTCTTCTTCAGAGACTCCTATTTATAGAAGTTAAAACCGCGTGATTTTCCTTCACGCGTTTTACCAATTGCTGCACCTTTCGGTGCAATTGATTTGGAAGGGGGGCCACCACTAACACCATTCTCGCTAGAGGAAATGAATTTGGAATCTTTTAGATAGATAAAATTAATAATATACCAACTTTTTCTCCGAGAAGTTATAACAAACTTTTTATTATATATATGAAAGTTATATTATTCCAACTCTATTTTTAATGTGAAGTTCAAAATGCATCAGAAAGAAACTGTTACAGAGGCTCATTGTAGTGTTTCACCAAATTGAACAATTCTATGAGTTGCACTATTAGCCGCACAAGAGACAAACATGGCTTAATTGGCTTGCCTCTTATTGAAACGTGAACAAATACTATGGAAATCTTGCATAATTAAACCAATATAGGAGATGTTTGATGACCATTGGCGAGGAAATGCATCACATGGAACGAATCCCTTTCGTGGATAACATATGTAAAAAGCCCAATTCCAATGCAAACTCATCACTTTCACACTGCCAATGCTTTTTTAACTGCTACATCAGTAATTTCAACATTCCTTTTTGCGAGTGCAGCTACACCAGCCCTAGAGTCATGAACCACAATTAAAATAGCTCCTCCGTTTGTAGAATACATTGTTTTTAATGCACATGAACTTTCACTTGTGTTGCTTTTTTCTGGTTTATCCTCTGCCAAGACACCCTTGACTTCTTTGTAATGATAAACTGCATTATCTCATCATGACAACACGTCAACACCATATGTATTCCCCCTACTTTATCCATTCTGACCTGTTTCCTGTGGATTGATACAGGTACTAGATATGACACATGATACGGGTATGCAGCATTTCTTAAAAAAATAGGATAGCTATGGAACACAACATATCATAATACAGGGGCATAATTAAGATAGAAACATTGGGAGGGCAAAATAAAAATTTTAAAGGATTAATGATAACTCCACAAAATGAAGATATTTTAGCCTCAAATTAAATGAAAATGTGAATGTTAAATCAAAATTCTTCTTAGTTCTCTTAAGAAATTGTGCCTAAAGTTATACACTTGTTCATACTTAGTTTCAAGTCAATTTCACTTTATCCAATTACAGTACATGGAATTAATGGGTTCATTGTGCCACTTTAATAAAAAATTCATGGATTGATGTGAATTTTGTAAATTTCAATAAGACAAGAAGAATTTTGAAGAGGAACTATGAAAGAAAATTACATGGAACTAAGCATAAAAGAATTCAAAAGAAAGCACTGAAAGAAAAAAATTTGGAGCAACAAATCCATGCCTAAGCTTGAAAATGTGGCAGCAGCACTTTGTAACGGAGGAGATAAGCCAATGCATGACCAATTTGACTAATGAGTGACCAATTAAGTACCACGCCAATGCGTGGCCACAATTCAAATAAATTTAGCCAAATTGGCTAAATTTGCTCCCACACAAGTCGACATCAATGCGTGGATTTAGTCAGGCAAGTATTAATTTGGCCACTTTGGCTTTTACTCCCACACAAGTGCATGGGAAATTCACGCATGCGCGGGAATGACATGTACTTTCAAGCCATTTATTTGGCCAAGGATTCCACGCTTGTACTTGAAAAATTCACGCAAATGTGTGGATCTAGTGGGTTCACGTTCCTGATGCTCACATTATCACTATAAATATATTTTTAGAAACAAATTTGTTGGTGGCGGGGTGGACTTTTAATTTTTTCTGTCTTTTTTTCTTTCATTCTTTTCTGGGGTTTTTTCTGGGTTTTCTCACCCATTATTGAGGGCTTGGAGCTTCAACTCAAGGCTTAGGAAGTGAATATCTCTTTTCTCCACTTCCATGGCTCTATGGATTCACTCTTTCCTTATCTTTTTTTTTCCTACATGGGTAGATCTCCCATAGCTAGGGAAAGATCTAGCTTAACCTAAACCTTATGTAATTGGATTTGAAATTTAATTCTAGTTTCTTTTCATTCAATTGAGTTTTTATTTCTATGATTAATGTTTTCTTTGAATTGATCACTCATTGAATGATTTGTTGGGTATCTTAAAAATCGGGAAATTCCTTGATTTTGTTTGTTTCTTGAGATAATTGCCATGATCTTGCAATGATATAGGAATAGACTTTGAGTTTGTGTGATTTGTATGGGAATCTTGCACTAAATCTTTTTGATTGCTTGAAATTAACTAAGGAATTGGTAATTTGGGTGATTAAAATAGAGTTATTTCACTAAAGAATTAAGTTTAGACTATTTGAGTGTATTCTTGCCATCAATTATTGATTTGAACTAGGTTTGAACATGAATTCAATGAAATCAAATAATGGGTTAAGTGAAGTCAACCTTTAACTCCATCATTACCCCTTTCTTATTACATTTCTCTTTTTAGAAACTCAAAAAATATTACTCTTCATTTAATTCTCTGTTTTTAAGTCAATTTTACTCTCACAACTCCTACGGATCACCTAAATAATGTTCAATAAGTGAAATTAGTACTTGACAACTTCTCAATCCCTTCAAAAAATGATACTTGGACTTTCTACTTTATTACTTTTACAATTTGGTATACTTGTCAAATTTGCAATAATTAAATGTATATTATATAAAAAATAAATAAAAATTATGGAAATTTTGTGTGATTTTAGATGTATTATTAGTTCAACCCCTAGCATAATATATATATATAAATTATATATATAATCTCATAAAATATTTAAAAGTGGATAAAAAAATCATTTTTTAGTGTTGATCAATACAAACACAATAGAAGATTTCTATTTATCAAACTCTTATGATATTTGACTTCAATTGACACAAATTTAAAAAGAATAATGCTCGGTGCACAATAGCATCAAGCACATAACCTCAAATCTATGTGGGAGGTGGCAAAATTAAAATGTAGATATGGAAAAAATGAGATATGATCAACTATAATCAAATGGTAAAAATTGTATAAATAATGATGAGTGTGTGAATAGTATTATTATATTTAAAAAAAACGAAAATTATAGGATACAAGGTGTGAAGTATTCGATAATGTGGAAGGAGTATTCAACATGATATTTGATACGGGTACATATCAACACCGACACAACATGAAGAGCATGTACTTCTTAACATATTTCATACTATACCATAAGTTAGAAAAAGTTTGGAATTCAGGCATCTGAAGGCAAAAAGTTTGAAGGTGAAACTATCTTAATGGATTAGCTTAATTAACCATTTTTTTAAATCAAAGATAGGTAAATTCATTACAAGGAGTGAAACGGAAAACAAGTTTTAAGAAAATAAAATGGGCTGATACCCTAAAACTTTCAACAAGCTTGGAAGAATTAATGGTTCAAATGCGCCTTGGGTGCACCCCCATAATTTCTAAGTAATATCCATACAAGGTCTTTTACCCTCATCATCTTCCTCATGGTAAAAGCTTTGCTTCTTCATTGCACGTTCCATGAAGGGAGCCTACTATTGGATCGGAAATATTGTTACTAGTAAGGAGTCCGATTTCACCTTTGTTTTCTTAAAACGCCTTTTGTTTTTGGTGGAGGTGGAAGGCGTTGGCTTGCTCGCACAAAATTGTAGAATGGGAGATGAAGGGATAGTGGTCCTTGATCTTATAGTATCCACTGACACTATCCCCTTGATCCTGGTTCTGGACTATGGTTGTGTTTTGCAAAGTTTGGGCAGCCTCGTTAACTTGTCCTTAACTCTCTTGATTAGATTGACCATCAACTAAGGAGATAGTGTCTCCAACACTTGAATCCTAGAGATTTAATTTAGAATGTTGGGGTGTTCCTGCTGCTTGTGCATTACAAGACAAGCATATGCAGGATCTTGAGCTATTGTACCAAAACTTCTTATTTCAATTTCCTCATCAACAAAGACCATATAAAATTTGGGCACCAAATCCTCGCATCTAAAGCCTTTGGGCTAGTTCTAAATTATAGTGAGAACCATTACCGTGGTAGCAAAGATTTGGTTCCTATCAGAGAAGAGTATATTGGCAAGTTTGTTTTTCATACGTGGCTATGAATTCGTCCTAGCTACAACTCTTCCTTTTCAAAGATCACGACCTTGACGTCGCCATCATTGTCGATTGGAAGAGATGCCTAAGATGAGATCGCTATGGTCATTGTCGTCGGCGAAGTGCACACTATGGTTGCAGGGGTGCAATGCAGTTGCGTGCGATTGCAGCAATAGAGTAGTGCTTGAGATGAGATTTGGAGCAGATAAGATCAGGAATCGAACTACAACACCTGAGATGGAGCAGCGAGCGCAATGAGAAAGTGGATGTGCACAACAAACGCAAACAATGACAAGGAGCAATGTAGCGAGCAGGAGTAGGATCACACACAGACGACGTAGTGCGGTGAGAAGGCAGGACAAGGCTTGAGAGAGACCAAAGGCCAAATGAGACCGGAAGAGGCAGTACAACCTTCCCTAGGCAGCACAAACCCTAGGGGAGCAGAGGTTGATGGCTTTAATTTTATTTTTCTACTAATTAACTAGTTAACCTTCATGCACAATTAAATTTGAATTGTTTTTATTCATGCCCTCCTTGATTAAGTGTTGATGTAAAATAACCCATTTGTTTAATCTGTCATATTGAAAATCAAAGAATGTGGTTAGTTATACATATTTTCCCTCTTACATGTCTCACAAATTCAATCATCACCTTTTTTGTTTTTTAATATTTATCTTTCTCCTCCTCTTACTCATCACCAAAAATGTGCAACGTGGTCTTATGTGAGGGTTTGTACATGCAAAAGGAGAAATTTGTATATGTTCTTAAAGTAAGATATTTCTCTTACTTTATATCATTAAGTTACATTAGATTTATGGATTATTTTTATCTCACACTTTAATTATATTTTTAATGTTATTATTAAAATATAGTTAAAAATATAGTTTAGTTAAAAATTTAGTTCAAATAAAAGATATTGATGATTCATAAATTTGATGTAACACTCATTTAATAATATAAAATAAGAGAAATATCTTACTCTAAGAACACTTAAGTGAAACGAGAATGTGAAACAAATATTTCCTTAAATGTATTAATATCAATTAAGCACTAATACATGATAACGTAAGTACTATTTAATTATTCGATTCAACTGTTATATATATATATATATATATATATATATAAATTTTACTTAGATGAGAGGAGTATTTATTGTGAGAGATAAGAAGAGTGGATCTTGACTATTGGATCTTTCATGAATAGTCAAGATTAGAATATAAATGCATGTGACATTTTAAAGTTGTCGCATGACCTTCAAGTAATTTTTAATCTTGATCATCCATATATGATTGTACGATCAAGATTTACTCCTCTCACCCTCTCACAATAAAAACTTCTCTCACTAGATATGTCTCTTATATATATATATATATATATATATATACACACACACAATGAAATTTTTAAGCACTATTTAATTATTCGATTCAACTGTTAAAATAATTTCATGTACAACCAAATTTGTTAAAAAGAGAAAACATTAAAAAAAAGAGATGAAAAAAAAAACTTATATAGAAACTAACCTAACAAGTGTGTCTTGACTTAAAATTGGGCCTACTTAATTACAAAATCATAATAGGTGTGTGCCAACGAACTAGACGAAGCGTTAGCTGCTTTTTTTTAATTATGTGAATGAAATTGATAGGTAATGAGTTGTTTGTATTTATTTATTTATTTATGTAAGTTGTTACTTGTTTGTGTTTATTAACCTGTAGAATTGCATAATTTAATCATATATACTGTACAATGTATAAATAAAGTTCTTAAAAATAAATATTGTCGAATTCACCATGGCCAAAATCAAATCATAATTATAATTCAGCCTAGATTCTGCCCTGCCTCTCACTATTTCTCGTAGCCTATAGATTTTCCTTTTATTTTAAGCAAACGAGCCTTCTGGATAAGACTAAAATAAGAAATTGACATTTAAATAACCATTTTTACAATTAAAAATAATAATAATATTATATTTTATTATAAAGTGGAGATTTTTCAAACACTAACAGACCAAATAACTCACAAACAAATAATAGCATTATAATTATTATATTAAAAAAATTATTTAAAAAAAAGAGAGACATATGTATTTAAAATTTAACTTTCATATTTTTACATCAAATAATATATATATTTCTTTTTATATTTTATCTAATATTATTTATTATATATATATATTTTTTATTTTTTCATTCAATCATATCTCTTAAAAAATATAAATAATATTTACAATTTTTTAAAGTATTAGATAATAATTTTTCTTTAAAATTACACTGCACAGTTAAGCAGGATTGAAGGAAGTAGTACGTATTTTGTGTGCTATTCTGTTTTTGAAATTAAAAATATAAACAGTCAATGTCAGTCGGCTATCACAGTACAATACCAGAGACAAAGTTGTCGTCTAATGCTGATTTTAACGTGAATGACTTACTTGATTAACGTTCTATTTATGATAATTAAATTATTAAGATTTAAATTCAATAATATTTTATTGGTAAGAGATCGATAATTTTAAAAAAAAATTATTATATATTATTTTAAGAGTATATATATTATTAATATTTTTTAAAGATATTAGATTTAATAAATAATAATAATAATAATAAATAAATATAATAAATGATATAAAAAAATATAAAAATATATATATTATTAACAATAAAAATATCAAAACTAATAATTTTACTATAAATTTCTATTTAAGTTAGTGATTTCTTTGGGAGTCTTTCATTAAACCCTTTTACACCTAAAAATTATTAGTGGAATAATCATGACGTGTGATTCAGTTCTACATAAGTCTTACTTGTATAGTTGTCCTTCAAAGATTCGAATTTCACTAAAAATACTTATAATTAAGATTAAAATATATACTTAGAAGAAAATATCTCATACACCAAAAAGTGTAAAAAGTAAAAAGATATAGCCATGGTTTAAAAAAATTTACAGCGTGGTAATTTGCAAAGCCAAAGCCGCCAAATCAAACCACGATCAAGGCCTAGAATCAGAATGGTAGAAATCTGGTGGCGGAGACCATAAAGCCAGTGGCAGTGGGCAATGGGAAAGTGGAGTAGGAGAATAAGAAGTATCAGGAAACACTTCACTTTCAAGAGCTCAAGTGCCTAAAGATTCCGTATCCTTCTTTGCAAGTGGATCTCGTTCTCAGTATAGTTAACGACAAATTCAGAGTTCTCACCTTATTAAAAATAAATAAATAAATAAATAAATAAAAATTCAAGTTCTCACCTTTTTCATGACATGACCAACCCCACCTCTCTCTCTGCCTACCTGGCACTGTTCAACTTCGCTTTCGTGAATACTAGATGCTTGATGTTCACAACATGGTCCAAACTTGTACTTGTATAAAAATAATTTTTCTTTTATCTATTACAATCGAATGAATTATGAACATTAAGGTTAAGAATGGGATTGTGATTGTGATTGTGATTGCGATTGCAATTTTACCAAATCGTTGCAGACTATTTTTAAGTGATTTTGTTGATCTTAATTTTATTGATATGATTGATTGACAGTACTGAGATGAATGAATATATATATTTATGAGATACATAGAGCGTACGTGAACAAATTTAGAAAAGCCATCTATTTTTAAAAGTTTATTTTGAATACTAAATTAAGTGGTCCATCCCGGCATTGCACATACATTCTCATTATTTTAATTAAAATATATTTAATTTTATTTAATTTATTCATAAATTTATTTTATATATTATAAGAATATTATAATCATATATAAACTAATTTAATATTTTTTATATTAATATATAGTGTAAATACAATATATATATATATATATATATATATATATATTCTAATATATATAAAATATTTCTCTTGTACATATGACATTAGAGTATTGTAATGTACCAGTAACTTATTTTGTGAAATACATCATGAAAAAATAATTAATTAATTAAGTTGAGTAAAAAAAGTAATAATTATAAATTTAAAAATAATAATTACTTAATAAAACACAAATTATTTCTTTGTGTTCATAAACCATTTCTCGAGATGAATTTCATAATAAACATCATTTCCCTTGACATTAACTCTCACCGGATACTCAATCACCTGAGTAAGGGTGGAAATAGACTAGACTGTCTGTCAAAGGCCTATGATCTGATCTGCCTGAGACTTGGTCTGATCTGACCTATTTACTAAACAAGATAGGTCAATATTTTTTTAAAAGTTTGTTTAACTAAAAAAGTCAGGTCTCCGGTCATCTAATAGTCTTTTAGGCTTAGAAAATCGGCTTGACTTGTTTAATTATATATAGTATAATATATATTACTATAATAATTATAAATTATAATTATAATTATTAATTTATTATAATATATGAATATATTTTTAATAATTAAATTTTAATAAAAATCAATAACTAAAACCTAAGTTAGTAAGTTAGAATAGAAATAACATATTTATTAATATATTTAATGAAATATTTATTATAATGAAAATAATAAGTTAAGAAATACTCACCCCCTACTTTTATAGATGTTCACTACTTTCTTACTCTGATCTTTGGTCGATGTGGGACTTAGAAATATATCAAGTTACAAAATTATTGAAAACATATAGTTGCAAAACATGAAGATATAACCTACGCTATTTATATCTCACAGGGGACCATGAATTGCAGCAATATCCCACAACATTGAATTATATCTCTGCTGTAACTGTAATGTCATTTGAAAAGATCCCGACTTCTGTTTCTACTAATGGAAAAGTTAGTTCTGGAGATATAAAACAAGTGGGTTCATTTAACAATTTTTATTTCTGGATTTCTTGTTTATATATTTGTTAATAACATATTTAAGGTTATTATTTTAATTTCCTTAGGGTTAAATTGTGCAATTATTTTGTCTCTAGTTGTAGGAACCAGACGAAAAGTCACCAAAGTTATTGGACTATGTTTCATGTCTATCTCATTTAATTGCTTGTGAAATTCTTGGGATAATATGCTAATCTCACAAATTATTAATATTATGATATTATCTTTCTTGTCAATTCATTATAGAACATGCAGTTATTATCATGATGCTAATTCATTATAACTCTAGTCTTTCTTGCATTCATATTGCAATTAGAAGAGCGCATGTTTGATCTTCGTGTTTTGCAACTATATGCCTCTAATAATTTTGTAACTTAGTGTATCTTCAAGTCTCATATTGACCAAAGATTAAAGTAAGAAAGTTGTGAGCATCTATAAAATTAGAAGGTAAATGTTAAGTTATAACAAAGACCTATTGGCCTTAAGTAGACCCGTTAGCCTATTCAAGGCTTAGGCCTGTTAGCTTATATAAAGGTATGTTGATCTATTTAAAGGTAGGTATGTTAACCTATGTAAAGGTCTGTTGGCCTATTTAAAGGTAGGTATATTGGTCTATTTAAAGATAAATCTGTTAGTCTATTTAAAGGTTTTATTGCAAAGTAACATAAATACGACAGTAACAATACGTAATACAAAAGTATGTAAACTATAAAAATGAGTCAAGGTAGATTGTTCTACACTAGCACTTCTGTGTAATAAGTCTACCAAAGATGATCTTATTACAGAAATAGCTTCAGGTACACTTGTTACAATTTTTATTACCCAATAACCAATTTGGTCCCAAGATAAGGAATAACCAATTACACCAAAAGATGCGGTCAATATAGCCAAAACTACACTCGTAACCCAAGTCAATTCGTGAGGTTTTTTAAAGCTACAAGTGAGATACACACGAAATACGTGCAGAATCATCATTAAGACCATCATACTTGTGGACCATCAATGAACTGATTAGATTAACCAACTAAAGTTAGCCTCAGTCATTATATATTGAACAAAAACAAAAGCCTCAGTAATGATCGAAAAAAGTTTTATCAAGTTTTAAAAATCGACTTATTATCAGCTCACAAGTCAAGATCAAATCTTATAATTAAGATACAAGTTAAGTCTATTTAATATAAAGTCTAACATAATTTGACCTGTTTTCACCCCTACATTCCTCAAGTTGCACACATAATACTAAAGTTACACTGGCGTGTTGTATCACGTGTGCACTAAGCTGGTTATACATACTAACCACGTCAACCTGACTAGTTGCTTAAGCTAGCGCAATTAGTTAGTGGTTGATTTGATTAGTTAGATTACAGTAATGATTAGTTGAAAACTGTTGTAACCGACGCTGAACGTGCATGTTACTGTATCAGACTCTTGGTGATCTCATATGTTTAGGACCTCACTGTACATATCATTCAGCAATCATCATTCAAATTTTCACGCTGATATTCAGTTTTATGGTATGAGAACAAAAACAATCATGTATCTTTCATATGGTTGCTATGCTTGCTCCTTAATCTAGGGAGAAATTATATCATGTTTTTAGAATAATAATAAATGTATACTCTAAGAGAATCTCAACCATTGGTTTAAGTATTTTTTTAAATTTATGTAAAAATATTTAAAATTAATAATAAATTAATATTGTTTTGGAGTATGTTTATTGTTGCTCCAAAAACATGCAATAATTTCTCTACTACATGAAACACTGTCCAATCCATTAGGTTAGCTAGTAATTTCATGGTTGATTGGTTGGAATCGAAACACTAATATATGAGAAGATAAAGCCTAGAGAAACATATTATCTTTAAAAATAGCTGCCTTATAACAGTTGTGCAGTCACTTCAACATTATTTTTCAGGATGAACTCTTTGATATCACCTTTTCTTTTTTTTCCTTTTTTTTTTTGGTGTGTACACCTTTGATTTTCATTTTTACCAAGAAATTATGGACTCAAGTTGGGCACAATTACTTCTGTTTCTTGGTTCCAAAATAAATTATAGCACAAATCCCAAACAAGAAAGCGTGTTGGATTGAGAATAGAAATATCGACCAAAATTTGCTGTTGGGGGAGATCTACTAGATTACTAATTAAGTTGAGTTACAAGTGTTGATTTTATTGCAGCAATGATAGTGCTATTGTTCAAACCAAAAAAGATTATCAGCAAGAAATGCAAACTCTTCATGGAATAATTGATTCAGCTAAGCCAAATATTTGGGATTTTTCTTTTGGGAGGGGTGGGGGAGGTTTGGGGCAAAATGGTGTATGGATCTTATCGTTTTCAAGGCCACATATGAGGGACAAAGGGGGTAGAAGTGAAGACACTTTTAATGGTTCATGGCGTTAATCAGAAGTGCGTCTCTATGTTGAGAATCTCACCCTGGATTTTGATGTCTGGAGTAGGACAAAACCGTAATGACTCCTTTTTAATTTATGCGCAACTTGTGGTGAGTACTGTTTGTCCAATTTCGAAGGGTACTGTTCATTAGTTCGACTTGTGTAGAATGCACATGCATTTTAAAGAGTGGTAGATTAGGCATAATTGTAATAGTCAATGACATGTATGGTAACTCACTCTAGAATGTACCCTGAAAAAAAAGATGGTATTATAAATTCCCCAATGAAAAAATGAACTTGATTTTGATTAATTCTCATATTTTTAATTATATGATACTATTTATCTAAAATACACGTGTTATGGTGGCATATACTTTTAATTTGTTTGTGAACGTTAACATATACGAGCAAAGTACTTTGATTTTTTTGTTTTTGTTTTTGGTTTCAAATTGCTTTGATTTTTATCAGCATAATTAACTCCAGTTGATGATATATATTATATGGTGGCATACACTTTTGACAAATCACCTTTGAAATAATACTAATTTACTAATTAATTAAATGATTGTTATTATTACTATGTTGTGTAAATTGTGAAAATTTATTTTAAAAAAATACGTTAATTTGAAATTAACTTTTTTTAAGGTCTAAAATTCACCCTGTGACCTTGGCGGAAGAATCCT
Source organism: Ormosia semicastrata (assembly GCA_029884595.1). Lineage (NCBI taxonomy): Eukaryota > Viridiplantae > Streptophyta > Magnoliopsida > Fabales > Fabaceae > Ormosia > Ormosia semicastrata. The sequence continues at coordinate 24,137,550 of JAQQTO010000046.1, read as the reverse complement.
CTAGTGATGCTTGAGAGAGGGGGAGAGGGGGAGAGAGGATAAGGAAGGGAAATTTAGAATGAAGAATATTTGTAGGGATTAAACCTTCGCTTACTCTTCCAACATATCTCAAACTCTTATCATATGAGTTACTAACACAGAATAATTAACTTTGATTAATATTAATAACAATCGATGCTAACCATAATTTATATTGGCTAATGTCTGAGTAAGCTTTATATATATACTCACAAGTCACAACATTTTTTTTTCCCATATGTTAATCACGAGTCATAATTGGGTTCAGTGCTTGCCTGCTTGGTACTTGATTCAACTTTCTACAGTGGCATCTTCCGCCACCAATTCACCAGGATCATGCGCTTTGCTTGTAGTTACATCAATGTTCATGATGGAATCCAAATATATTCCCAAATATTTGCAACATCCCTTACTTCTGAGTTTTTACGCTTCTTTGTTCCTACCATTAAACCAACACTGTCTCCAAATTCTGGCATTCTAGGCTATATAGCCCGGTTGGTAGTTGGTGGTACCCGACTTGCCCCTACTGTGGATGTTGTGCCAAAAAAAGCACACAATTTGAACGAAAACTACCTTTAAAACACAATTTAGGTACATCGAAATGGCAACTCTAGCTTAATAAAAAAAAAATTGTGCTTTTTTTTTTACTTCAGTTTTTTTTAAAGTTAATCTAAACAGATTAAAATATAATAAAAGCGCCTTTTTTTAAAAATCTTTTTCGTTAAAAAAGCATATCCAAACACATACCTTATTATTTTATAAAATGTAAACCTCTTAAAAGAATTAAGTTTTAATTGATTGAATAAATTTTGTTTATTGCACAAAATGTTAAATGTATCTCTATTGTCTTGAGAGATCGTGTAATCTCTATAGAATTACTCATAATTTTTTTACCCGGAATTATTGGACTACCCACATAATGGAAATAGATATTCGTGTGAATTTTTCTCGTGATAAAGTTAGGTGAAGAGAGAGGCGTACAAAAACTCTAAATAGGTCTCATTGGTGGGCTTTGTCAAAATTAATAAAGTCCTCTTTAGGTGTCTCTGTATCTATACATGATGATCAGATGAGAGGATCCATTGATATAAGGAAAAATTTTGCAGGTCAAGTTCATTGGCTTGTTACAATTTACAACATATAAGGCGTGACCTGATCATAACAGGCATTATAGAAGCAAAGTGACGTATTTGCCATGCTTTTCCATATGTAACTTTACAAACTCTAAGAAATCTCCCTAGCCTAAAAAAGAGAGAAACCAAAACAAAGATCCTAGAAATGAGAAAACACAAGAAAATGCATGACAACAAATAAACAGTGAAAACTCAACCTTTTCCTCAACTGTTATAATTAGGTGCGAATTGATCTTCCAGGGAGTGGAAGTGGTTACTTTCTCCCTCAAGAAGGCGCACAACCTGAAGTAATAACAAGCTATTAATTCTACCAGGTACCACCAAAGTCTACAAATGTATAAGGCCAAAGTAATGAAGTCCAATTACCTCTCTCATAGATGGACGCATCTCAGGCTTTCTTTGTACACAGAAGTATGCTGCTTTTGCCATGAGGTATAGTTCATACGTGTCATATGACTCCCCTAGACGAGTGTCAATGAGTTCATGTAAAGCCAACTTCTCAATCATTGGCTCAGCCTAAAAGTTCCATCATCAAAGTCAGTCAAATTGAGATCTAGTAAGGTACTGTTCCTTTCTATGAGTACAAAAAAAATTTTAATAAGCTATGAACATGTGTTAGGTTTCTGAAACAAAGGAGGGGAGAAGAACAAAGATTAACAGGGAACTATTTTCTGCATAAAAGACTCGCATATGCAGAGCCTAAGACTTCACATATATATATATATATATATAACTGATAGAAACTAACAAAATGAACATCATTACATATCCCATAATTTCCTCAAAATATCTAGATAAAAGATAGCACATGTGACAGCATGTGTCACCCTTTCAACAACATGGAAGAGTTCTGTAAATATCTAAAGACATAATAAACGATAGAAGATACCCATTGTCGGAGAGATTGTTGTTCTGAATTATTGGAATTGACCACCTTGCGTCCTGATATCAGTTGTAACAGAACAATGCCATAAGCATACACATCTGTCCGCACAGAAACAATACCCTCTTCAGCATATTCAGGAGCAAGGTATCTACATAAACAGAAACAAAGCTTGTTTATTGTTGCTATTTTATATAATCTGGCCATAGAGTAATAAAAAGCTTGAATAAATCCTCACCCTAATGTGCCCATTATCCTTGTTTGCAGAGTATCATCACCAGTCTTCCATTTGGCAAGGCCAAAGTCACCTAGCTGCATTTATAAGGCATATTGTCATCAAGTAACTGCTAGAAAGTTATTCCTTGAGCACTAAAAGATCCACTATAGATCATTCAACAAAAGTTACAGTGGCATAAACCATAAGGAGTAGTTTATAGTTGCAAATTCATCAGGGACAGACTCAAAAGTTTATACGTGAATATGAAATCTGGAAAGGGGAAGGGAGCTTCAAAGGATCACGAACAATTTTATCAGACAAAGAATGACAACCAGCAAATAAGATGTAAGGTTCATGTAGAAGGCTGAGGCAACATGAAATAAATTTAGGAGTCTCAAGTTTATTCCATCAGTAAATATAATGACAGATACTTTTTTAGGAAATCGTTGAGTGAAGTTTATGGAAATGGTATAACAGCCTAGTAAATTACCAAAAGAGAATGAAGCATATTGTTCTACTTTACCATGGGAACAAAATCGTGAGTGAGAAGTATATTGCGTGGTCGCATGTCCCGATGAATAATAGGACCTCCACGGCATTCTTCATGTAGAAAACGCAATCCCTTTGCAGTCCCAATTGCAATAGCATACCTTTGGTGCCACTCAAGAACTGCTTCACGTTTCTCTACAAAAATGTTTTCCCAAATTCATAAAATATAAACCATAATGGATATAAAGTCTATTTTTGAGACTAAAAGCATAAGATGAAACAACACAATAAACTATAGGCACTTACCAAATAAATGCCAATGAAGAGACTTATTGCAAATATATTCATATATCAGAATATTTTTCCTTTCTTTGCAACAGTAACCCAACAACATCACTATGTTCTTGTGTCGAGCAAAACTTAAGACGTACACCTCAGAATGAAATTCAGAGAACCCTTGTGTACTTTCTTCTTTCCTTACCTTTGCGGCAATCTGCTGTCCATCTTTAAGCACACCCTTATATACACGACCATATCCACCTTCACCTAATAAGTTATCCTTTGAAAAATCATTTGTTGCAAGTTGTATGTCAGAATAGCTGAACCTCATTGCCTCGTTGATATACAACTCAGTCCTTGTCCCACAGCCAACACAAAGAATTGGTGCATCTGAAGATTTTGGTGGAAAATCAAATTGGTTTTGCTTTTGGCCAATCTGAGAAGTAATGGAATGCTTATATCTGATGCTTTTACCTGGAAGATAGTTAAAACTCTTATTTCTTACAAAGAACTTATTTGAATACAAAATTCAAACTGCAGTTCTCACAGACTATTGGACCTTGGATGGATTTCCCTTTCAACTTTAAAATGCAGCAATTGAGTATTTAAGTCAGTTTCCACCTACTTAAGGTTAATCAACTTGCATTTTACAGTTTCCACTTATGCCCAAAAGAAGCACAGAAAGGAAAAGGCAATTCCATTAATGAGTAGTGTGTGCAATTGCTAATTTCAACACAAAGGAACCTTAAAATTTAATATAAAATTATTTCAAGAAACTAACTAGAATAATTATAACATTCCACAAGAAGGACTGAGATTCACGCACATAAAACACTTTTGAAAGGAATATATATGCTGATTTTTTCCGAGAAGCCTGTAACAAATGCTAATTTCCTAACACAATAAACTAATACGGCTACAAGAAAAGCTTGCATGCAGAAAGCATAAGACTTATAAGACAGATTGAAAATGAGTGATGTGTATATACAAGTTAAAAATTTCAAACAGGCTTCCTGACCTGATCTTTCTTGCCTAGAAGAAGATTCAAAATCTAACGAAGAACTGTGCTCCCTTGACCTGTTAGCATGTGAATGTCTTGTATGGCTCTTAATCGTACCAGAGCTATCAGAAGAAGTTATAGAGGGATAACTTCTGCAAGAGATAGTAGAGTGCTCAATGTCTTCCATACTGTGACATTCTGATAGTGAGACAAACTTGGACAAAGAATAGACAAGCTTTGGTTCTGTGACTTTTGAGTCATGTATATGATGAGATCTCCAGACATCCACAGACAAGTCATCTTTAACCAATGCAACCTTACATGGTATCTTGTCAACATAGAATCTCAAGTCGCGCCTTAGGTGCCTATTCAAATTTGTCCGATACAATTAAAAACCATTAGGAGAAAATAAAAAAGAACCCAACAAAAAGTGAAATTGTACTCATTATTTGGAAGAAAAATATTGAACCGGAAATTTTTACAAAATAAATACAAGAGAAGCATAACTTTATGAGCATCTTTATTTCTTAATAAGTAAAAATAATTAGGGAAAGCATTAAGGAGAATTTGATTTTATTTGACTCATTTCGCAGTAGATTCATTTCTGAGAAGAATGTATTAGATCATGCAGAAGAACAAGGGTATATCCTTGACCAGAAAGACATACATGTTTTAAATAATTGATCAAGCATCACAACCTACGGACCACCACAGAAACCAAAACCTAAACCATTTGGTGAGATTTGTTTTGATCAATAAATGCAAAAAAATAAATAAATAAAATTTAAAAAAGTGATTACATAATAATTGATATGCATGATTCTCTGATTATCAGCAAGGTCATTGGTGTAAAATTTTTCCATATTAAAAAAGCAAAAATTTCAATTCAAAGCAACAAGAATGCGCTAGATGTGCCTATTGCCACATTAGGATAAGACAAATTAAAATTATTTGGTAATATCCTCATTAGACGACTTATGGAAATCATCTGTGAAATGTAACAGATAATGGTCATTTACAAGTTTAGAGATAGTAATACCTATCAAGTATAATCCAAGATGCATTATAGTTTGTAACCTCCTGTAAAATAACCTGTCTAAGTGGAAAACCCGCGGTGACTTTGACTTCGATGCTAACCTGGACATAAAGGTATAATTGTTAATTAGTAACCATATAATAACACTTGAAAACATTGGCTCTAAAAGTGATGCTATTTACAGCCACATAAAAACAAGTTGCGGAGTTATTATGTTTGTCATCTGCAAAATTAAGCATGTATTTATTAAGAGAATAGCATGATATTTGCAAAGTTCTTCTAGAAAATGTACCCCTTCATTTTCAAAATCTTCATGACTTGATAAAAGCTCACTTGCATATGCATCAACTTTCTTTTTAACTTCTTCCTCCATTGCACGAAAGGTCGTGCCAGCAAAAGACTCAGGGCATGCTAATGTCTGGTACCCCACTGTTAATCCAAAGGAATGAAAGAGTCATACAATGAGTAGACAGCTTATTGAAGGAAAAATCTATCTATATTAGTAATTTTCCCTCTATACACACTGATGGATCAAGCGCTTACAATTAGACCAAAACCTATAACTATTGGCAAGGGTGCAAGGGATTCGAACCCATGACCTTGCCCTGATACACTTGTTAGATCAGGCACTTACCACTAAGTCAAAAGTTATAGTTGGCAAGGGTGCAACTTTATTTCTTAAAGCTTCTCAGAACTGCATGTAACTTGAGGGGCTGCACCTATTACAGGCGCCATGGGCTGGGATATTACATTCCTAACAGAATGAAAGCAAAACAGAATGGAATAGAGAAAAATCATCTCATTATGAATGAATGAATGTGGTATATATACCACTCATTGAGACTGAACTGATATAACAGCAAAGGTAAAGAATAACTAACTACTAACTATTCTAACTAACTAACTGTTAACTAATTATTCTAACTAACTTATAATTTACATATTGTGTAATACTCCCCCTCAAGGTGGGAAGTATATGTCTAATACTCCCAGCTTGGACATAAGGTGATGAAATTGAGTTGTTGTCACAGACTTTGTCCGCAAATCTACAAGTTGATGCTGAGATTTAACATGCACCAGTTTTATTAAACCAGCATTTACTTTTTCTCTAATAAAGTGACAATCAATCTCCACATGTTTTGACCTTTCATGAAATGCTGAATTGGTGGCAAGATGAATGACAGCTTGATTATCACAATAAACCATAGTTGCATCCATTTGTATTTCGAAATCCGTCAACAAAGTTGTAAGCCAAGTGATTTCACTGGAAACACTGGCCAAAGCTCTGTATTCGACTTCTGCAGAAGACCTTGATATTGTATGTTGCTTCTTCGATTTCCAAGCAACCAAAGAATCTCCTAGAAAAACACAAAAACCAGTGGTAGACCTCCTTGTGTTAGGACAACTACCCCAGTCAACATCTTCAAAGGCCCTGATGCTAAGTTGTGAAGCTTTGGAAAATAACAGACCTTGGCCAGGAGAATTCTTCAAATATCTTAGGAGATGATGCAAGGCTTGTAAGTGAGGAGTTCTTGGAGAACTCATATATTGGCTTAATTTATTTACTGCATAGCAAATGTCTGGTCTGGATATGGTTAAGTACATCAACCTCCCAATGAGTCTTCTATATATAGAAGCATCTTCAATCAAATCCCCATCTGAATTACTGAGTTTCAAGATTGGTTCCATTGGTAAACTTACTGGTTTATAATCCAAGTAACCAATATCTTCAAGTAAAGAAACCGTTTACTTCTTTTGAGAAAGGTAAATACCCTCTGCAGATTGTGCAATTTCTAGTCCAAGGAAGTACTTCAGATCACCCAGCACCTTGAGCTTAAACATTGGACATGTTGAATTTGAGATTGAGTTGCGCTTGCAATGATTATATCATCAACATAGACCAAGAGAATGACTAAAGAAGCACATGTCCCTTTTGAAAACAATGAGTAATCACTCTTAGATTGAGTGAAACCATGAGCAATCAAAGCAGTAGAGAATTTGTGAAACCATTGCCTAGATGCTTGTATATGGCCATATATAGACTTGTTTAGTTTGCATACCAAGTTTTCTTGTTTCTCCCCCTTACTGCAATATCCTAATGACAAGTCCATGTAATCTTCTTCAAAAAGATCTCCATTTAGGAAAGCATTATTGATATCTAGCTACAACAGCTTCCATCTTTTAATGGCAGCAATGGACAGCAAGACTCAAACAGTTGAGTTTTGCAACAGGAGAAAATGTGTCTAAGAAATCAACTCCAGCCTGTTGAGTATATCCTTTGGCCACTAACCGAGCCTTATGGCAATGGTGTGTATTTTACTTGTATTTTACTTTGTAAATCCATCTACAGCCAATGGTGTGTTTTCCTGCAGGCAAAGGAACAACATCCCAAGTATGGTTATCTTCCATAGCTTGTAACTCAAGAGCCATAGCCATTTTGCCACTCAGGATATTTGATTGCTTGATGATAAAAAGTTGGCTCAAAAACTAAATCTGCATTCATCACAAATTGCTTATAGGATAAGCTAAGATTATCATATGTCATGTAGGTTGTGATGGGATACAAGGTTTTAGTCATGTTACACTGATACAATTGTAAATAGGATGGTAGTTTGGATTTTGGAAGGTCTAGTTGATCTTCTTGGAGCTGGAAGAGTAAAGTGCTGAGAAGAATTTGAAATAGAAATAATAGGTTGAGATGAACAGGATGATGATGAAGTTGGACTGACATCTAATTGAGGCAATGGTAGAACTAAATTGTCTATGAAAAAGTCATTATTCATTGAGGTTTTTGGCGGAAAAGTTTCATTGTTGCCTCCCTTAGATCGATTATGCCTGGTCTCAAATTATGATAACTTCCACCCTTAGTAAAAATGAGTGGAGCCAACAACTCACATTGATTCTCTCGAGGACAGAACTTAGTTCTATTGGAACCATGGTTGGTAAAAATTTTTGTTTTCAATCGTTCAATGCTTGATAATCGGGACATCGAGAATTTATGGATTTTTGTTTCCTATTATATGCAGCTAAAATAGATCATATGACCTTTTGTATTCATCACCTCTATTATCTTATCAACATTCTTCTAGTAAGCATTATATAAATAGTTGTATGGCTCTCAAACCTCATGCTATTATTTATAGTGGTACTATTACACTCCAAAGTCAATTCTCTCTACACTTAAACAATGTGCTTCATGTTCCTAAGCTTTCCAATAATTTGATTTCCATTCATAAACTTATTAAAGACAATAATTGCTTTGGGTTCGTAACCTTTTTCATTCTCATTGTGTCTTTCGTGATCTTGTCACGGGAGGACGATTGGAGTTGCTAAAGAACAGGAGGGTTGTACTATTTCCTTAATATGCCGAACTAATGGTGGTCCCGATCAAGATGCTTCTTTCCTGTCATAAGTCTAGTTCGAGTCTATTGACTTTGCTCAAATTTGGCTACAACACAAGCGTTTGGGACATCCTTCATTTTCTTTGCTTAAGTCTATGTTTCCGTCTTTATTTTTAAAAGAATCCATTGAGTCTTTTCATTGTGATGTTTGTGAGTTGGCCAAACACCATCGTGTAACCTTTTCACCTAGTTCTAATAAAAGTGTTGAGCCTTTTGCACTTATCCACTACGATGTTTTGGGGTCCTGCATCTATCTCTAATATTTCGCACTAAATGGTTTATTTCTTTCATTGATGATTGTACTCAGGTAACTTGGCTTTTCTAATGAAAGATAAATCAGAGGTGTTTCAATTGTTTGTCCACTTTTACCACATGATTCAAACCCAATTTGGAAAATCCATTAAGCGTTTGCATTCTGATAATGGTAAAGAGTATGTCAACCAAAATTTCTCTACATTTATTAAAGAGCATGGCATTGTACATGAACTTACATGTGTTGATACTCCTCAACAAAATGGTGTTACCGAAAGGAAAAATCGTCATTTACTTGAAATCACTAGAGCCTTACTATTTCAAATGTCTGTTCCTAACTCATACTGGGAGGAGGCTGTGCTAACTGCTACATATTTAATCAATCGGTTACCATCTCGTGTCTTGGGTAATGTAAGTCCGTCCAACTAATGACCTCTCACTTTCCATCCGTTCCTATTATGCGAGTTTACGATCAGTGTCTTTGGTTGTGTGGCTTTTGTTCATGTACATCGCCAACATCGCAACAAACTTGATCCTCGTGATCCAACAAATGTGTTTTTTCTCGGGTTATGCTCCTAACAAAAAGTCTTCTAATGTACAAATGCTATCACCCTTCAAGTCGTATGACGTTTTTTTCTCGTCTCCATGGATGTCACTTTTCATGAAACAAATCCTTCTTTACTCGTCCTCGATGTTGGTGGGAGAACACTCGATTTTAGAAGCATGAGGCCGAGTATCTCCGGACTTGATTCCAACTTCCTTCCTTGGTCCATCCGACCCTGACACATTGAATTAGCATCTTTTCTTCTCGCACCCCACTTGGATCGGCCCAACAAAGAACTTCAGACGTCCGAACCAACGGTAAGTACTAAAGATACAAGTTTTCCTATCTGCTTGAACTTCCTATTTTTGAACCTAACCCGGATAATACTATTCCCGAACCCATTAACATGTCTTTGAATAATTGTGAAAATGTATCCTAGAAATGACTTACCCATTGCATTAAGGAAAGTTCTGGGTATTGTCCCAATCCAAAGTACCCTATTTCTCAATTTGTCTCTTCTAAACATCTTTCAATGCAAAGACCGTGGTTTCATTTCAGCCATAGATTCTATTAAAATCCCAACATCGATGATTACATGAAGCATTGAAGGATAAGAACTTAGATTCAAGCCATGAATAAGAGATTTTTGGCATATATTGGAAAGGAATGGAACATGGGAGATTGTTGAAAGGCTAGGTGACAAAAGGCCGAGTGGGTGTCGATGGATATATACTTTGAAATATCATTGGTCTCAACGATGGTACACTAGACCCCAATAAAGCAAGGTTGGTGGCAAAAGGGATACACTCGTGACTTATGGAATTGACTATGAGGAGACATTTGCGCCACAAGAGTTCCAAGATGAATACCGTAAGGATCTTACTCTCCTTGATCAATCGCTTCACTTTGGGTGGGAATTACACCGCTCGATGTTAAAAATGCTTTTCTTCATGGAGACTTAGAGGAGGAAGTTTATATGGAAATTCCCCTGGATATGATTCCACTAATGGAAGGAACAAGGTGTGCGAGTTAAAGAAGGCGTTATACGGGTTAAAGCAGTCTCCCAAAGGTTTGGTTTGGAAGATTCACCAAAACAATGGTATCCCCGTATTACAAACAAAGTCAAGGTGATCATACTTTCTTTTTTCATTCATAAGAAGGTAAACTCACAGCTTTGCTTGTGTATGTTGATGACATCATTATATCGCCATGTATATGTGATGACTTAGTTGAGAAGCAACTCCCGACGAGAAATTAGTCACTTGAGTTCGAAATGAAAGATCTTGGAAGACTAAAGTACTTCCTTGAATTGAAGTTGCCTTCATACTAAGCAAGGTATTTTCATTTCACAAAGAAAATATGTCTTAGATCTTCTCAAAGAAACCGAAAAACTGGGTGTAAGCCAAGCAATGTAAATTGAACTCCGAGTGCTCTTCACAAAATGAGAAATGATGAAGAGAGTCCCAAGGTAGATAAATCTCAATATCGAGGCTAGTTGGGAAATCGATATACCTGATGCACATACCGTTACACTCGATCTAGCATATGCCGTCGGGATTATTAGTCAATTCATGCATGATCCGAGGAGAGATGACGTATGCGTGCCGTGGATCGAATTCTACAATATCTTAAAACCACGCTCGAAGAGGACTACTATTTAAAAAGGGGGTCCCGTCCATGGAAGTGGATGTATACGGATGCATTTCTTCTATGCAGTTCTAAGATCGATTTATATGAGGTCGACATCGTTATTGTATGTTTCTAGGTGGAAATCTAGTAACATGGAGAAGTAAGAAACAAAACGTAGGGCACGGTACGAGAAATTTCGCGTAAGTTTCTTCTTGGTTTTCGAGCTACTGGCACAAGGAGTTTGTGAGTCATGCTATGGATGAAGATCATACTAGATGACTTGAGAATAAAGTATGAAGCTTCTCTATGAAGTCTTTTGTAATAACAAATCAGCCATTAGCATTGCCCATAATCATGCATCAACATGACAGACAAAGCACATTGAAATAGGCCGACATTTTATCAAGGAAAAATTGGATAATTTGGGCTCATAGTCACAAATTATACGTTCCTTCGAGACATCGCTACATCGTGTAAACCAAGGGACTACCTACGATCTTCAGCACTTTCAAGATCTATACGGCAAGTTTAATGATAGATATCCATTCACCACTGAGGGGATCTTTGTTGGACTTTATTGTATCGTCGATTTATTTTCTTTATTGTACAGATTTATTTTCTTTATTGTACAAATTTATTCTTTTATTCTCATTATTAGGGTAGATTTGATTCTTGTATTATGACATATTTGTTTCCTGTAATTTAGCTTTATTTTAGGCAAGTCATTATTGTCATAAACCTATATAATGTAAATCATACCTGTACATATTCAGAATATTCTGTCTCTTTCAAGTTCTTTCAAGTTGGAGTCCCACATCGCCTGCCTCAATCTTCCGGATGCGGTTTATATATCTGTTGGGCCACTCCTCTTAATGCCAATTGGTTTTAAGTTGGAATCTAACACTGTTGTAAATAGGATGGTAGTTTAGAAGGTCTAGTTGATCTTCTTGGAGTTGGAAGAGTAAAGTGTTGAGAAGAATTTGAAACAGAAATAATAGGTTGAGGTGAACAGGATGATGATGAAGTTGGACTGACATCTAATTGAGGCAATGGTAGAACTAAATCTATGAAAAGGTCATTATGAAAATCAGTGAGGTAAAGTGTGGAAAGGAAAAGTTGACTCATGAAACTGAACATCCTTAGATATGAAAAATTGTTTGGTCTCAAGATTATATAACTTGTACCCTTTGTAGCCAAGTGGATAGCCAACAAATACACATGGTATTGCTCTAGGTCAGAACTTAGTTCTGTTGGATAGCAAGGTTGCAACAAAACACAGACATCCAAAAACTCTCAATGCTTGATAATCAGGTTCATTTCCACATAGCAGTTGAAATGGAGTTTTGAAATGTAACAAATGTGTTGGAGTTCTATTAATCAGGAAAGTAGCAACCAACAAACATTCTCCCCAAAAAGTAATACGAACCTTAGACTGGAAATAAAGGGAACGTGCTACATTGAGTAAGTGTTGATGCTTTCTTTCCACCGTTGAGTTCTGTTATGGTCTTTGCACACAAGAATGCTGATGTATGACACCTTTGCTTTGTAAGAAACCAGTCAATTGCAACTCCTTGGCATTATCTGACCTTAATTGTTTAATAACTTTGCCAAATTGTGTCTCCACTAAAGCAAAAAATTGTTCTAACAAAGCAGTGGCCTGAGACTTAGTTTGCATAAGATATGTCTATGTGAATCTAGTGCATTCATCCACCAGAGTCAAGAAATATCTCTTACCATTATATGTTGGAATATGATATGGACCCCAGATATCACAATGAACCAAGTCAAAGGGTGCATCAGAAACATGATTATGTAAAACAAATGATAATCTTCTAAACTTAGCTAAAGCACAAACAGAACATACATAATTATGCTCAGGTTTAGGCAAAGAAAATGAAATTTTATCATTAAGTTTGTGCAAAATCTTATTTGACAAATGACCAAGTCTAGCATGCTAAGTATCAAAAGAAACACAATTACTAGCTACTCAAGGAACCTAAGAAAGAAGTAGTAGAAGAAAGCTTAGGTACAACAGAACTTTGACAATTAGAGTTTAAGGCAGCCTTCAGTGATAAGGAGAAAACTGGTTCGAAGACATAAAGCCCTTCAATCAGGTTACCCCTGCTAATCACCTTCAAACAGCTGGGAACCTGTATGGAAAAACAAGTGTTGTTGAATGAAACTGAACACGAAAAACATTTTAGCGAGGCACTAAGAGAAATCAGATTTACATGGAATTGTGGAATATACAAAATATTGTCAAGAATTAAATGTGGAGTTAATTGTACAGAACCTATGGAATGAACTTGAACTCTATCATGATTTGGAAGTGTAACATAAGCATTAACCAAAGGAGAATACTGAATAAAATTTTGTAAGGAACAAGTGATGTGACTCGTGGCTCCAAAATCCAAAAGCCACAAACTAGAATTTAAAGGAGCTTGAGAATGAGACGCAGACAAAATGATACCTATAGGAAATGAAGGTGAAGGATCATTGTGCTCCACAGTTGGCTTGGCAGCCTGAGATATTTGAGAGGTAATGACAGATAAGAGCTGTTGATACTGCTTTGGAGTAAACTGCACTGCACTATTACCAGCTTGAACTGAAACTGAATTAGAAACTTGATTCACCGAAGCATTCTTGTTCTTGAATCCTTTTTTGTAACTTGGGGGATAACCATGAACCTTGAAACACTTTTCCTTAACATGACCGTAAACACCACAATGCGTACACAAAGGCCTATCTTTTTGCCCAGATTTCTGTGTAGAATCTGAATTCTGCTTAGCATTCATTGATTTCACAGCAAAAGCAGCTTGTGAACCTGAGATTTGAGACTGAATGACTCCAAGCTCACGTTGTTTTTCCTCTTGCAGAATCAAGGAGAAAACCTTGTTAATGGTAGGAAGTGGATCCATTAACAAGATTTGACCTCGAGTTTGAGCAAAAGAATCATTCAACCCCATTAAAAAATACATCACATACACAGATTGTAGATAATCCTGCAATGGTTTGGCTCCACCACAGGTGCAATGATTCAAAGGATGATTGTCACTCAATTCTTCCCAAATGACCTTGAGTTTGGTGAAATATTGTATGACAGAAAGAGTATCCTGTGAAAGACTCAATACATCTTTCCTCAACTGAAACAATCTTGGCCTATTGCATTGTTGAAATTTATCCTTGAGATCATTCCAAATTGTTGCAACTGATTCTGCATAAATCACACTTGCAGAAATCTCCTTAGAAATGGAGTGTAGTAGCCAAGAACTAACAACATTTTTGTTTCATTCCCAAGAAGCAAGAAGTATAGGATCACTGCCATCAGGCCTCGGGATAGATCCATCAACAAACCCAAACTTGTTCTTAGCATTCAAGGCAATCTTCATTGATCTGCTCCATGAGTTGTAATTGTCACTTGTCAATGGTTGAGAAACAAGCAACAAACTAGGATTATCCGAAGGATGAAGAAGAGAGGGATTGATAAAATCATCAGCAAGATTGAGACTTGCCATGGAAAAAACGAAGAATCAAAAAATCAAACAACGAAGAATCGAAGGATGAAGAATCGAAGGAATCGAAGGAATCAAATTGAAGAATCGAAGAATGAAGAATCGAAAGAATCAAAGGAATCGAATCGAAGAAGAAGAGGAACTGAATGAAGAATCAAAGGAAGCGAAAACTAAACTTCTGATACCATATTACATTCCTAATAAAATGAAAGTAAAACATAATAGAACAGAGAAAAATCATCTCATTATGAATGAATGAATGTGGTATATATACCACTCACAGAGACTGAACTGATATAACAGAAAAGGTAAAGAATAACTAACTACTAACTATTCTAATTAACTAACTGATAACTAATTATTCTAACTAACTTATAATTTACATATTGTGTAATATGAGATGTTAAGCCTACCAAATCCTAAGGGTGATGCCGACCAAATCAAACCAACACACACACTCATGCAGAATTGCATATCAACTATTGAATAAGTAAAATGCGCAGCTCTTCAATTGAAATCTCTTGCTCAAACTGAGTCCAAAATCATGGTGATACCTTGAGAATCACAAGAAAGAGGGGGGGAAAAAAAAGAAAACACAAGCATCCGTTAATATAATAAAATCAGCTATATCAGAACTTATCAAGTGACATTCAATCAATGACATAATAAAATTAGCTGTTATGAGACCTAACAAGAAACATTAAGAATTTTCTGCCCAAGAGCTTTAGCTGAAGTGGCACCAAGTCCCTTGGGAGATTGCTTGATCTGAGGATCAAATCCAACAACCGAGGCCGCTTTGCCACCAATTTAGCCTACCCTTTCCCCTTCCCACACCAGGTCACATACCTCCTAAACATTAAGAAGTTTCTAGAAAACACTCATCCAGTGTAAATGCAAACAAATTCATGACATCACAATTCCTTTTGACAAAGAACCAAACTAGTGAAACTACCCACACAAGTAAAATCAATCAAAGAATGTAACAGCATCTACAATAACACTCCTATCTGAGACATAAAATCCATCTCTTAGGTATACTAATAAATGATAACTGTTAGATATAAAACCATAACATTGTATCAGAATCTTTATGATCAAGTGGTTAAAAATTCAATCCTTGCCTTCATTCTTTTAAATAAAAATTGAATTTTAGCACATGATGATATGGTGGGCCTATAAATAGTTCACACTTCAAGCTTAAAGGGCTCTTGAGTGTGTTAGATATTAAACTATTCATGTACTTCTACCAAACAGTTTAAGCTTTGAGCTTTTGAGAGTTCATGGCAATAACACTTACTTGGGTGAGGCACCTTATGCAAGACGCAGAGCACAAGCAACCTGTCAACAGCAGAAAGAACGACACCCCTGCAGGTCCGAACGCGATTAACAACGTGCTTGATCTCGAGTTCACTGCGGTCCTTGGTGCCATCACATGCAACCACAACGTAAGATCGAGGAGGAGCAGGGCTCTCCATGCGCAATTATCTATGGTCCAATAATGAATCTCTTGCACTGCACGTGCACGCCTTATGATGATGATGATGATGATGATGATAAAGCTTAAAGCTTGAACTTTGACGCGAAATGGGGTGGTGGAGAAAAGTACATAACATGATACTTGTTGTTGAAAAAAGTTCTAGACAGATTGTCCAATGATTCCAGGACACAAAGAAGCTTGCTCTTCCTCTATCCTAATTCTTCTATCCAAAACAAAACAGTACTAGTTATCTTTTTCTCACTGTGAAGGTTGGTTACAATACCGAGAATAATATGCTTGAGCCTTGAGGATATTCGGGGTTGACAAAAATGGCGGGAAGGATGCCGCCTTGGACGGTGCCAACAGGGGAAGAGTTCGAGGCACCAGAGGACAGGTTTAATCTCGAAAACTAAATTAAAGTTGAATCAAAAAATTAAAATTTAATTTGTTATATTTAATATTTAAAAAATAGATTGGAATTAATTCATTTTTTATTTTAACTAAATCGAAAGTCAAATTGAAAAATTAAAATTCAATCAAAATAATTTTTTTTAAATTTGACTTTTTAAAAATCGATTAAATTAGTTAATTTAATCCAATCAAAACATATTAATATTATATAATATATTGATTTATTTTTTAATTTATTTTATAATTTAACTTTAATTTTTATACCTTTTTTTGTGTAATTAAATATTATTTTAAGAATGTAAAATAAATTATTTTTACTTTTTACTTTTTATTTATTATTATTTTTTTAATAGACTAAATTATTTTTAAATTATAAAATTTTAAGCTTAAATTTTTTTATCAAAAACGAATTAAACCAATCTTATTTAAATTAATTTGAGTTGGTTCAATTTTTAAAATGTAACTAATTTAATTTAAAACACGCAAATAATATTGTTTGAATCCATTAATTTCTTTATTCAAAATCCATCAAAATTTAACTGCAAAACACTAATTTAAGGGCATGCTTTCCAAGATCCTAAATTCTGTTCTTTTTCAGCATTAAATTATTCACTCAGTCATTTTTCAGCATTAAATTATTCACTCAATCATTTTTCAGCATTATGAAACTAATCAATATTCCCTTCCCCCTTCTTGGCTCACTCAACAGAAAAACAACCAACAAAAACAAATTTTCAAAGAATAAAAATATGAAATTAGTCTGATCCATTTGGGCAATAGTTCGCATTAATAGGAGACGCCCTGATATAATAATTGCACCTTTTTTTTTTATCCATAGCCAATACAAACTGCAAAGCAATATTTTATGTATGTTCAATGGGCGCCTAAATTGAGCACTGAAGTGAATATCGAATTATTCTGATGTCCAAATCCTAATGAGATTATTAGGATGTAATTTACGAGAGAGAAAGATAGATTACATTATGTAGTGTCAGAAGAATTGGCTTTGTTATCTTTTCTTCATTGTATTTCTACTATAAATAATAGCATGAGCATTTACAGCTATTTATAATTATTTAATTACAAATATTCTGTTACCTGATTTGTCTAGCTAATTTAGGAAAGTTAAATATATACAATTAATGAGTTGTCCTCTTTTCCTATTTTATTCTACATATAATAGGAAACAATATATACAATTAAGGAGTTGTCCCATTTTCCTATTTTATTCTGCATATAATAGGAAACAAATTAATCCCGATTAACATCCCCCTCAAATTGATGCGGTGGTCAAGAAGCATCAATTTGCGAACAAGAAACGATGGCGCGGGCGAGGCACTTTGCTTTGGTAAGAATATCCGCAACCTGCATTTGGGTGTTGATATGAGGTAGTGAGATAACATGAGCATCATAGGATTCCTGGATAGAATGACAATCCACTTCAATATGTTTTGTGCGCATGAAAAAGCCGAATTGACAACAATCTGAATAGCACTCGTATTGTCGGATATAGAGGTGTTGACTCTGTCTGAGGAACCCAAGCTCGGCCAAAAGACCACGTAGCCAAATTATTTCGAACAAGCGGTAGACATGGCTCTCACTACTCGATTCGATGGAGCACTTAGAGACTCGTGCTTGCTTCTTACTCTTCCAAGAAATCAATGCAGAACCAAGAAACATGCACCAACCAAGAATGATCTGCGAGTATCGGGACATCCCGCCCGGTCAAGATCACTATAAGCAATCAATTTAGGGACATCCCGGTGGGAAATAATAGACCGCGTTGAGAGGTGCCTTTCAAGTATCGAATTATGCGACGAATGGCAATGCCAAATGAAGATGGCGAGGTGAGTGCATGAATTGACTTACTTGCTTTGATCGCAAAGGATATGTCGGTAGCCGTGTAATAGTCAAATAATTAAGACTACCCACGAGTGACGATACAACAAAGGATCGGGCAAAGATCACCGTCATCACGACGGTATTTAACATTAACCTCGAGAGGAGTATCCACCGGATTAGGCGATTGAAGACCGGCCAAAGAAATTAAATCCTCGGTGTACTTTTGCTTTGATGTAGGAATATGCCCTTGGAGGTATAATGAACCTCAAGTCCGAGGAAATAGTGCAAATTACCAAGATCTTTCATATGAAATGAGGCTGTAATTGTTGTTTAAGGCTGTCATTGTATGAGGTATGATCGAACCAAGAATGACCATATCATCAACATAGAGAATAAGAAGAACAATACCAAGAGGCGTGCGATGAATGAACAAAGATGAGTCATATTGACTTTGAGTAAAGGAAAACCCAAGAAGAGTAGAGAACGAAATTTCTTATACCATGCTCTGGGAGCCTGTTTCAAACCATATAAGGATCGTTTGAGCTTGCACACACCTTTAGATGATGAAAAAAGACCCAGGGGGAGTCATATAAATATCTTCTCGTCGATCACCATGAAGAAATGCATTCTTTACATCCATTTGATGGAGGGACCACCATTAGAAGCAAGAATAGAGAGTACTGTTCGACAGTTGTCATCTTTGCCACAGGCGCAAACGTTTCATCATAATCAATCCCATATTCTTGCTTATTCCCTAAGGCAACTAGTCGAGCCTTGTAACGGTTGAGGGAACCATCAGAATTCAATTTCACAGAATACACCCATTTGCAGCCTATGGGTTTGACATCAGGTGGGCAAGAAACAATATCCCATGTAAAATTTTCTTGAAGAGCCTGGAGTTCATCTTGCATTGCTTGTATCCAACACACATCCTTAACTGCCTGTGAGTAACATGTAGGAATAGATATGCTGGATAGAGTAGCCGTAAGAGAAGTATGTGATGAATCATACCTTTCTGGTGAATATCTATTAGGTGGACGAGACACTCTAGCAGATCGCCGGGGTGCCACTGGCACAGGTTCAGGTGACGGAGCAGCGTCGGGAAGGGGAGTGGGAGCTGTCTGGGTTGTCTGACATATACATAGCCTGGTTCAAAACGTTCTATAGATTGAGGCACAATAGAAAAGTTGGGAAGAGTAGCAACCTCATTAGAGTCAGAAGAAAGACAAGGAAACATAAATTGATTATCAAAGAAGGTCACATTCCTTGAAATACGGAAGCGATGGTTAGTAATATCATAACACAAAAAACCTTTGTGAGAGTTACTATAACCCATAAATGCACATTGGACAGATTGTGCTCCAAGCTTATGTCGTTCAACCGGAGGTAAGTGAACAAAACATACACACCCAAAAATATGTAAATCTAGATAATTTGGATGAGTCTTAAAGAGACGAAAAAAAGGGGAATCAAGATCAAGAACCGTAGATGGAAGGCGATTGATCAAGAAGACAGCTGTGGACAAAGCTTCAACCCAGAATCTAGATGGAACAGATGCTTGAAGTAGCAATGTGCGTGTCACATCAAGCAAGTGACGATTCTTTCGCTCTGCAATGCCATTTTGTTGGGGTGTATTGGGACAGGAACGTTGAGAGACAATGCCTTTTTGTTGCAAATAGTCCTGAAACTCATGAGACATGTACTCACCACCAGAATCAGAGCGAAAGATTTTAAGCCTGGCTTGGAACTGATTTTCAATATATGCCAAAAATTTCTTAAACATTGGAAAGACTTCAGCCTTAGATCTAAGAAAATATATCCAAGTAAAACGACTGTAATCATCGATAAAGGTCACAAAGTATTTATAATGAGCATGAGAAGCAACAGGAGACATACCCCAAACATCACTATGAACCACATCAAAACAGTTGGAAGCACGATGAGCATTAGAGGGAAAAGGAAGTGCTTTACTTTTAGCAAGTTTGCAAATCGAACAAGGAACATAGGAATGAGAAATGGCATTTTAATTTCCCAATAAACCATTTTTAAATAAATGAGACAAAACACCAGAATTTGGATGGCCCAATTTTCTATGCCAATCCTCATACATATTCAAAACACCATTACAAGCAAAAGATAAATGATTAGAAATAAACTGAAGCGGAAATAATCTGCCCACTTTAGGCCCCTTCGCGATCACCTTCCCCGACACCTGATCCTGCACAAGACAACCAGCCCGAGAAAAATTAACATTACAATTGTCATCCACTAATTGACCCACTGAAAGTAAGTTGGAATCAAGTCCAGGAGATACAAACACATGTCTAAAATCAGAGTTTATGTCACCAACATCAGTGATAGAAAGGGTATTACCATCAGCAATTTGAATTTTTTGAGTACCATGGTAATGGTGTATATTGTGCAAGTATTCAGAGGAACCCGTCATATGATTGGAGGCACCAGAATCAAGAAACCATGGTCGAGAAACATGAGAAGACTTACCCTGAATACCCAAGGCTGAAAGTGCTGATAGTACCATTTGTTGGATCATTTCAGGCTTCAAAGCGCCAACATCGATGCTGCAATGGTGGAAAGTGAATCCGCTGAACTGGTAGTGGCATGGAACGCCTGCTCAGGACGTTGGGTTGGTCTTGGAGGACGCGTGGGACAGTCAGAGAGGATATGACCCTGTTGTTTGCAGTAATTACAGAATTTCTTACTGCAATTACGAGCGATATGGCCAAATTGTTTGCACGAAAAACACTGGACCTGTCGCATATCACGACCTTTGCCTTTACTTTGGGCAGCATAGGCAACCGTCACTGGTTCTGGAACCAATGCATCATGGGACATGGATCCCTGGGTAAGTAGACGTTGCTCTTCCCTGAGAAGTTCACCAACACATGTGTCCAAAGGAGGAACAGGACTCCGATTCAGCAAAGCGCCTCTGACAGCCTCGAACTCAGGACGAAGTTTCATGAGAAATTGATCCCGTTCTTCGATGTCGTAAACCGCTTGAAGAGCCGTGAGCGAGGTTTTGGGAACATCAGCATATAAGATGGCTGAGTGTTCTGTCCACAGATTCAAGAAACCAGAATAATAATCCTGAATAGACAGATTACCTTGTTTGTAATTGGCTATCTCGAGCTCCAACTGAAAGCGCTTGGCAGTATTATTCTGGTTATAAATTCACTTCAAATACTCCCACATGTCTTTAGCAGTTGTAAAAGGGCGCAAGTTATTGATCATCTGAGTCTCAATAGAGCCGAGAATCCAAGAAACAATTTGGGCATCTTTCACCTCCCAAGCATCTAAGGCAGATTTCTCAACCTAGGTCTTTGTGGAGGTCCCGTCTATGTGACCCCACAAGCCTTTCCCTTTGACATACATCTTGAATTGAAATTCCCAGGCACCATAGTTCTTGCCGGTGAAGCGGACACAAAAATTATCCCTTTCCTTGTCCGAAGCCATGAGATCGCAACCAAGAGCAAGAAAGAAAACGAACACAGAAACGAGTAAGAACGAAACCTTGCGAACCCAAAGCTAGCGGCGACGAATAGAAGAACCGAGAGCAACAAGAAGACGAAGACAAGAGCGACCCAGAGTGGTGTCGCTGAAGAAATCTGATATAAACCAAGAAATCACAGGTTTGATCGAGAACCTGCTGATACCATGTCAGAAGAATTGGCTTTGTTATCTTTTCTTCATTGTATTTCCACTATAAATAATAGCATGAGCATTTACAGCCATTTATAACTATTTAATTACAAATATTCTGTTACCTGATTTGTCTAGCTAATTTAAAAAAGTTAAATATATACAATTAATGAGTTGTCCCATTTTCCTATTTTATTCTACATATAATAGGAAACAATATATACAATTAAGGAGTTGTCCCCTTTTCCTATTTTATTCTGCATATAATAGGAAACAAATTAATCCCTGATTAACATGTAGCCCATGTTTGTTATGGAACCAAGATAATTAACCTGAACGTGTGTAACCCGGGTTTATCTGCTTCTTAATGAATGATACTTTTATCTTCAATGGCAATGGTTCCATAGCATTGTGTGCATTTTTATTGATTCGTGAACTTATCTCTGCTTAAAGTGTTTGGTTTCATACTTGATTCCAAGGGTTTATTATTAAATGTTATATTGAAATGTTGCTTTTAGGAGTTAGATTATTGTGAAACTAATCTCAATACAATTTATAATGAAAGATACAGGGAGCATCATAATTCATAATAAAAGATACCATGAGAACCTCCTGTCCCCAACTTTGTTTAACATTCTGAAGGTCTATGTTAATACAATTTCTTATTTGAATTGGTAATATCTACAAAGGAATATCAGAATTTGCAATACCCGCGGTGACTTTAACTTCGATGCTAACCTGGACATAAAGGTATAATTGTTAATTAGTACCATATAATAACACTTGAAAACATTGGCTCTAAAAGTGATGCTATTTACAGCCACATAAAAACAAGTTGCGGAGTTATTATGTTTGTCATCTGCATAATTAAGCATGTATTTATTAAGAGAATAGCATGAAATTTGCAAAGTTCTTCAAGAAAATGTACCCCTTCATTTTCAAAATATTCATGACTTGATAAAAGCTCACTTGCATATGCATCAACTTTCCTTTTAACTTCTTCCTCCATCGCACGAAAGTTCGTGCCAGCAAAAGACTCAGGGCATGCTAATGTCTGGTACCCCACTGTTAATCCAAAGGAAGGAACAGAAGAGTCATACAGTGAGTAGACAGCTTATTGAAGGAAAAATCTATCTATATTAGTAACTTTCCTTCTACACACACACTCATGTAGAATTGCAGATCAACTATTGAAAATCTCTTGCTCAAACTGAGTCAAAAATCATGGTGATACCTTGAGAATCACAAGAAAGAGAAAAAAAAAAGAAGAAGAAGAGAAACACTTGCATCCATAAATATAATAAAATCAGCTATGTCAGAACTTATCAGGTGATATTCATTATTCAATCAGTGACATAATAAAATTAGCTGTTATGATAACTAACAAGTAATATTAAGAAGTTTCCTTCCAAGCACCCTAGCTCAAGTGGCACCAAGTCCCTTTGGAGACTGCTTGATCCATGATCAAATCCAAGCAAGGCTGCTTTGCCACCAATTTAGCCTACCCTTCCCCCTCCCCACACCAGGTTTCTTACCTCCTAAACATTAGGAAGTTTCTAGAAAACGGTCATCCAGTGTAAATGCAAGCAAATTGATGACATGACAATTCCTCTTGACAAAAAACCAAACTACCCACACAAGTAAAATCAATCAAAGAATGTAACAATATCTGCAATAACACTCCTATGTGAGACACAAAACCCATCTATATATATGCTGTTAGAGATATAATAAAACTATTAATCTCCCTTCAACTTAGTAGTTTAAGTTTTTAGGAGAATTAATTCAGTAATATGATATCAAAGTTCAATAACCAATTGGTTTAGAATTCAATCTTTATAATTTTTATTCTTTTAAATAAAAGTTGAGTTTCGATAAATTAAAATGTACATTGTCCATACCTCAAAGGACTCTTACATGAAAGGTGCATTAGATTGTTAGAAATAGAAAAATATGAACACGAGAAAAGTCTGAAAAATATTTTTATATATTTTGAATTATTTAAATTATATATTCGAATTAATTATTGTATACAAGAAGATTTTTTATTTATAAGAGAAAAAATCTATATAAAGAATAAAATATAATCAAATATAATTAAAATAATATTTTTAATTATATACGAACTAAATTAAAAAAATAATATAAAATTAAATCTAATTTAATATTGAGATATATTTTAAATATTTAAAAAAAATATAATAAAATTATTCACATGACATCACGTAACTAGTTAATCCTTTGGGAGAGTCAATTCTTGATACTAATAAATGGTATAACACTTACTCGGGTGAGGCACCTTATCCAAGACGCATAGCACAAACAACCTGTCACCAGCAAAGAGAAAGATACCGCTGGTGCTGGTCCGAACGTGATTAACAGCGTGCTTGATCTCGTGCTCACTGCGGTCCTTGGTGCCATCACATGCAACCACAATGTAAGGGGGAGGAGAAGCAGGGCTCTCCATGCGCAACTCTATGCTTCAATAATGAATCTCTTGCACTGCACGTGCACACCTTGTCACGATAAGATGAGGTGGTGCGGAAAAGTACATAACATGATATTATGTGTTGAAGAGTTTTAGATTGATTATCCAATAATTCAAGGATACAACAATTTCATTCACTGTGAACGTTGGTTACAATATCGAGAATAATATGCTTGAGGATATTCGGGGGAGACAACAATGGCACGAAGTATGCCGCCTTGGATAGTGCCAACATGGGAAGGGTGCGAGGTACTTGAAGACAGCTTTGATAATTTGGTTGCTGATTACAAGAACATGCTTTCCTAGATCCTAGATTCTATTTTTTTCGACTTTAAACTATAAATTTTGTTAATAAGTGACCTATACTTGTTAAAGAATTTAAAATATTTTTTTTTATAAAAAATAGAGCTTTGCTAATTTCTAAGATATTAAATATTATATTTTTCATTAAAAACTTCCTATTTTCATACCTCTTCTTGGTACACTAAACTGAAAAAAAAGAAAGAAACAACATAAACAAATTTTCATAAGATGAAAAAAAAATAGTTTGATCCGTTTGATTTTGCATTAATAGGAGAGGCCCTGATATGATAATTGCATTTTTATGTCTATAAGCAATACAAACTACAAAGCAATAATTTATGCACGTTTAAAGGGTGCCTAAATTGAGCACTGAAGTGGATACTTGAATTATTCTGATGTCCAAATCCTAATGAGATTATTAGGATGTAATTTAAGAGACAAAGAGATAGATTACATTATGTAGCCCATGTTTTTTTATGGAACCAAGATGATTAGCCTGTGCGTGTGTACTGTGTAACCCAAGCTTATCAGCTTCTTGATGAATGATAATTTTATCTTCAATGGCAATGGTCCCATAGCAGTGTGCATTTTTATTGATTTGTAAACTTATCTCTTTCAAGTGTTTGGTTTTATACTTGATTCCAAGGGTTATTCTTAAATGTTATATTGAAATGTTGTTTTTAGGTTAGATTATTGTGGAACTAATCTCAATACATAATTTAATGGTGAATAATATAGGAAGCATCACAATAAAAGATACCATAAGAACCTCCAACCCCTAACTTTATTTAACATTTTAAAGGTCAGAGTTAGTTCAATTCGTTATTTGAATTGGCATTATCTACAAAGGAACATCAGAAGGGTAGTCTTTAGGATGCTTCTTGATGGTTTCTCTAAGTAGTTTCTCTTGCTCCTGAAGATTTGATGGCAGTTGGTCATAGACATCATTGAACAGGTCCCCAAGTGGAGATTTTTGTGCTTTCTCTGCCACCTGAATTGCTTGCAACAACTGCAGGAAAGCAATATAAAACAGAAAACAAAATGGCAAAACATGTTGGTGTTTAAAAGATGGACTAATTTGCAATAAGCAAAATTAAATTCACCTGCTTCCTGACACTGCTTCTAAGCTCCAATTCATCCTTGTCACTCCACCAACCATTCTTTTCTACCCATCTTTTGAATCTATTCACAGGATTTCTTGCCATTTTCCAGTATTCAATCTCATCAATTGGCCGGTACTTAGTTGAATCATCTGATGTAGAGTGGTGTCCTACTCTATATGTGAGAGCCTAAAGGTTATTTAGCATAAGAATGGTTATTGGTGAAACACTGAAATAGTGTGGTGGCAGCAAACAAAGATTATCTTAGCATGAAGGTAGCTCAATCACACCTCAATTAAAACTGGTCTTTTTTCTCCTATAGCCATTTCACGTGCAGTATGTACTGCACTATAAACAGCAAGAGTATCATTTCCATCTACTCTGATACTCCTGATTCCATAAGCTTGACCTTTAACTACAACACCATCACCTATCAAACAGGAAAAACGTAAGTTTCCAGGAGTTCGAATAACCGAAATAAATCACACTGATTGATTTGGTCAAATAAAGAGTAAAGTTCAGTGAGATATCAAATAGGGCATGGAGGGACTAAAGTCATTTTCATAAAAAGAGTGAGACCAAAATAAATAAATACATAAAGTTGGAAGAATTTGAAATGAAATGAAAAGAGTACTTCGAAATTGTTCTTCTACAGGGGTACTGATGGCCCATCCATTGTTGCGACAGATGAAAATAACAGGTGCCTCCATTACTGCTGCAAAATTCAAACCAGCATGGAAATCTCCCTGCAATATTTGATGTGGTCAGAGAGTAGTAATAAGCATAGTGATCTTCCATTCGATCACTTGTTAAGAGAGATGTTTCATCATCACTAACCTCACTGGTGCTTCCATCCCCGCAATAAGTGACTGCACATGCACTTTTCCCATCCATTTTAAGGGAATAAGCAGCCCCCACAGCTTGAGGAATTTGTGTTCTGAATTTCTTGCCAAACAACCTTAACTTTTTCAGTGTTCATGTCACCAATTAATAATATAATTGCAATGATTGTAACATGTTCTAGTATGGTGGTATCTATGTCTTACGCAATGGGAGATGACACAGTGAAGTAATTGTGCTTGTTAGACCCGTAGTGTATAGGCATCTGCCTGCCTTTTCCAAAATCACTTGTGTTTCCAAAGCACTGGTCGGCAAATTGTTGCAGTGTAAAACCACGCCACAATAGAACTCCAGGCTCCCGGTACTGGCAGTAGCAACAAGTTGGACATATTTTCATTATCAACAAATACGTATGTTCAATTTGTGCACCCTTTATTATAAAAAAACTAGCACTATCAGCTGGGGATGGGGTTGTTCAATGTGACCACTTGGTTGAGAAAAGAAAAGGTTATGGGCTTATGGCCACTTAAGCTGAAGTACTTTGGAATTTCAATTATCCTGTTTTGGCATTAGAGTTCCATAATAGTAGAAAGTGATATAACAAAATGAAAAGGAGTTGAATTTCAGTGCCTGGATAGTGAACAAGCAGGACCAGGAGATGCTAGTGAGAATATTAGGGAGCAGCAATTTTAAGATGATAGGCAAACCTGAGGCAATACAATGTCATCAGATGCAAGTGCAGCTGCGGATGCAATGTTAACTGCTTCTTCTCCCATTGAGGTGAGGTAGAAGGAAATTCTTCCTTGCCTCTGTACTTCATAGAATATGCTGTCCATAGTTTGAAGAGTGACCATGTCAGAATACATCTTCACAGCCATTTCCTTGCTGATCTGTTGAATGTATGGTCCAGAGATTATTCAACAATCAGTGATGTGAAAATCAAGCTAATAACATTCACACACCATTTTTATTACACTATTTTTTTTTAACTAATAAAATAAGAGAAACACATTCCAACACACACTCTCTCTATCTTTTTTTCCCTAAATAAAAATGGTGTAAAGAAAAGTGTGGAAAAATGGTGTACGATGTTCGTTTTCCAAAATGAAATTTTGGTTGCTGAGAGCACCGAGGTACCTGTACATAATTGCTGTATTTCACTGGCTCTCCATTGTCATCAAGAACTCGATAACAAGGCACCCTTTTCTGAGCAGAGTCAGAAATGAATCTCATTTCAGAAGTGAATGCAACTTTCCCACCAGGAAAATCAATGACCTGACACAGTGAGAGGCACAATTTGATAATGTTTGGAATGAGGCATTAACCCATTGGAAGAAGAGAATTTCTTAGGTGCTCCTCCTCTATCATTAACTGGGTGTCACCTTAGTTATATAAGTCATCATTCTCTTTCACTTTAAATTTATTTTTAATGTTATAATAACTAAGATGTCATATTTGAAGTGGTATACATTTGATGATATAAAGCAAGAGAAATTACTTACTCCACAACACTTAAACAATTTCACATGGAAAAATTTGGGAGTGAATCCTTTTTAGTTTATATGAGAATGGGATTTTTTATCTCCACTGTGTTCTCACCCGTACTACCACTCTACCACATGAGATATTTGAGATTGGAATTCTGAGAAACAGAGGCAACACTAATTACGTTTTCCTTCAGATACAAAAATTCACAAATTATCTTCAATCTTTCATGAAAATAGGATATGTTTTTCGGACCAGTTGACTACCCACAAAATTTATGATACATGTATGAGAATATTCCGTACTAAACTCACTTCTATTATACCCAAACAAAAAAGAAAAAACAAAAACTCGCCAATAAATTCACATTGAAACATGCACACTCACGAAACTCAACTTTGTGGTTTAGAAGTTTTCGAAAGATAATGCTTTTACAAAGTTCCTGTTTTTACAAACACATTTCACCCCATTTTTAATACCATATATTTTTGGTTGATGTTTACTATTTATGATATTAATGCAGTTGTAGACTTTTGCCGATTGAGTTTTAAATATACAGAATATTTCTCCAAATCTTATAGGCTATTATCTCTCTTGTTACACACACTAGTTATATATTTTGAGAATATATTTGATTATCTATATTTTATTATAAATAATTTAACAATACCTTGTTTTATCACGTGTTTGGGTACGAATCAAGTTATGTTATATTATATTTAATTTGTTAACCACTTACAACCGTATCTTGTTATGTTGTAATTAAAACAATGTATTACTTTTAGAATACAAAAAAAAAAGATCAGTGGCGGAAGGCGTCATTAATTAATTAATTAATTATTATTATTGGGGTTTATGGGTCTTATGACTTTAAGGAAGAAACGAAGATAGAAAAGTATTAGCTGAATGCTAGCACTTTTTCTTTCTTTCTTTTCAAATGCTGAATGGTAGTTGAAATAGCTGTACATCCCTTCTCAAGAATTATACAAACTTGACCATTGGCTTCATATAAGAGGGCCCCGTGGCCTTAGCCCAAAACATTATGAAATGTTATCCCCACAATATGAGATTAGAGCGAATCTTACAAATTATAATTAACGGTTCAACCAGATCGTTCTTTTTCAAAATCAAACCTTTTGACTCAAAAGTTGAAGCTGGAGATATTTGATGTGAGCCCTGTTGAACCAAGACATTATTGGGGAGACATAAAACAAAATAAAATATAAATTGAGTTTTTACTATACAAATCAAGTGAAAAGTCTCACTAAAATGAATTTGTCTAAAAATAAATAAATAAAGTTGTATTTATTTTTTAATTTAATATAAAATATATTAAAATCATAATCTTTTAAAATTTAATAATAAAATATTCTTATTTACTTATTTTATATAAAAAATAATATTATTAAATATTAATTAACTTGATATATCCAACTTAAATATTTTATATTTATGCAAGAATTTATCTTATACGTAACATCCAAATCTTGCTTGTTTGGAATGGAGAAGCAATTAACAGTCGGTAAGGAGAACCTAATGGATTGCTTAGCCTAGGTAGGCTTTCCCTACTCCAAATTCAGATTGGAAATACCATCATATAGAGGGGACAAAAAAACATGATCAATCAATTTAAAGGTCACACACACACTGCTTATATAATTCAATAGACAGATATATACTTTTAAATTTGAAAAAGTGGAATACATGATAATAACTTGTTAAGCTACACTTTAATTCACACTAATTGGTATAATAATTACCTGATTATTATCGTGATCCTCGCTGACAAAGTGCTGCAAATCTAATTGTGCCTCAGCTTTGGTGGATTCATAACGCGAGAAGCAGAAAAGGGCGGGTGATGATGTATATGGCGGTCTATCACGGCACTTTATAAATGGCACAGCAGATAATTGAAAGGAGGAAAAGCAAGAGCTTTGGTTAAGGATTGATCCCAACAAGAAGGGCAGATTTTTGTGAAGGTAGTGATGATGAGTTAAGTTGATGATGGATCTTCCCAACAACCAAGCTGCCATTGCTATATATGGTTATTAAGCATTCACAGAGAAGGGGCTAGAAGCTGTAATCAAAAGGAAGAATGATTAAAAATGATAAGGAGGAATATAATGGTGGAAGTGGGAGTTGGAGTGGGACTCTCACACGTACTTATCTAAGTAGTTGTTGTCTATTATGAGGGTGGCGAGGACACGGAGCTGTGCTGTTCGTAGAAACTGAGAACCTTTTTGTGAAGATATATTATCTATTGTCGTAGGTGGGTCCACGTCGGATTCCAAGAATGTTGTTATCTTCGTAGCCATACCAAATAAAAATATAACACGTATTATTTATAATCGTATATGTTGTTAAATTATAAAATAAAATATTATTAAATTAAATGTTAATTATCATAAAATTATTTAAAATAATGTTTAAAATTAAGTAATTAAATTTAAAAAATTAAAATATTATTAAATTAAATATCAATTATTATAAAACTATTTAAAATAATATTCTAAAAATAAGTTATAATTTCTCATCTTCTTGGAAAAGAGTTTTGCGTGGGAAAAGTTTTGGTGTATCTTTCTAAACTAAAACGTCTATGAAAAATATTTAATATTTATTTTATTTAATAATTAAAAATATTATTAAGAAAATTAATTAAGATAATTTAAAATATTTTTATAAAAAAAATGTTATATCTTCTTAAAACATTTTCATAACACTTAAAAAATAAAATAATAAAAAATTAAATACATTTGATATCTTAAAAATATAAAAAAAACTTTTAATAATTTTTTCATTTAGTAATTAAGAGAATTTAAGATTATTCTTTTGGAAAATAATTTTACTATATTCTCTTAAAACACCTTTCTAATACTTAAAATAAAAATTATTTAATAAAAAAATAATAACATTCAACATCTTAAAAACATAAAAAATATTCAATATTTTTTTTATTTAGTATTTAAGAGAAATATTAGAAAGAGTAATTATAAAGATTTAGAATTATTCATTCTTTCAAATACTTGCAATATTATCCTAAAACATTTTTCTAATACTTA
Organism: Ormosia semicastrata; assembly: GCA_029884595.1. Lineage (NCBI taxonomy): Eukaryota > Viridiplantae > Streptophyta > Magnoliopsida > Fabales > Fabaceae > Ormosia > Ormosia semicastrata. The sequence continues at coordinate 24,106,495 of JAQQTO010000046.1, read as the reverse complement.
AAAAGGGACATCCTAAAAAATGCTCCTGCTTTTACACTCACAACTTTTTTTTTTTTTTAAATTCAATCATAAGGCACACATGTAAAATTCTATTTTTTATAAAATATTTTGTGTAGTATAATTTTTAATTTCTTTAATTTGAATATTTTATTTAATTTTGTAATAGTTATTATAAAGTAAAAAAAGAGATTAAATAAAGTTTGTAAGAATTTAAATTAAAATTTAGAAATTAAATTTTAAATAAATTAGTAATAACAAGTTAAAAATATGTAACACTAAATTAAAAATGATAAATACATAAGTTATAAAATTAGAAATAAGAAGTTATTGAATAAGATTTAGTATTTAATCTTTGTAATAAGGATTAGGAGTAGTCTTATAAGCTAAGATAAGTATTCATAAAGTAATATTATTGTTAAAAAATGAGATATTTGTTCAGAATAATGATTATTTTAATTTTTAAAAAAAAAAAAGAATAAAGAGATAATTATCTAATAAGTAATTATTATTTACTTTAATAATAGGTTCAACTTGCATCCATAAGAACCATACGAAGTCAATAAAATTGACTGTGGTGTGTGGCCGTGAAAAAGGGAAGTAAAGAAACAAATTTAAAAGAAAACGTAGCAAGAGAGAGAGAGAGACAGTGTGAGAAAGGTTCTGACATTGTGAAACCGAGGGAGAGAAAAAGAAAGAGGAAGAAAGAAGGAAAGAGAAAGTAGAGGAAAAAAAGAAAGGAGATTCAGTCAGGAAATGGATTTTTTTCTTTTAAAATTAAAATTATAACCAGTATACTTATAGTTAGTTGATAGTGGGTATTATTATATATTTTAGTAGTAATTTTTATTTATAAGATTGATTAATATCATATTTTAATATTTTGTATATATTATTATAATCTCATTTTTATACTAATTTAGTTCTTATGTAATATGAAAATGATTATGGTTAGATTGTAGAAACTATGATTTATATTTGTGTTATTGCTTTAAGATCCTTTAGATGTTTGACAAAATTTAAAATTATTATAATTTAAATGTTAATTTTTTCATGGGATTGATATTATAATTAATAAAAATTAAAATATTATTCAAACTTAAATTAATTAAATATTATTGACTTACATAGAGTTTTTTATCTTAAATTATGTTATGTTGGCTTAGAGACAATTTTATGACTTTTATGCTGACTTTTACAAATAAAATATTTTTGTGTAATGAATTCATTATTGACTTTTATGTTCACCCTTTCAAATAAAGGACTATTGTGCAATGAACCTAATATTAAGACCTAGACAAAATTATAGACTATGATAATAATTATGACAAGGACTATGCTTAGAACTATAATGAGAACTTTTAAATAAATTAATGAAATAATCTTAAATTAAAGTTTATCTATTGAAGAATTGACATTTGAATCTGATGATTTTTAGTTTTGTGAATTTTATGTCTTGATTTATTTAAAGTTTATTGTAGGTTTTCATGTAATGAATTTATTGATATTTGGTGTTTTATATTGCTTGTATTTATGTGTAATGGCAAATAAGTAAATTACAAGAAAGACATTTAAAATGTTATACATAACCACCAAAAAGACAGATGGATAAATAAAAGATCATTTTATATTACTTACCTTAGTTAGTGTAAAAATATCTTGTTTTGTCATTACGATATTTAAAGTAATATCAGAATTAGGGAATTTTCTAAAAAAAGAAGGCTTTTGACTCATATATGAGACAAGCAAATATAGAATGAAAAGAAAATTAAAGCAAAAATAATATAATATGCTAAGAGCTTACCTAATGATGTTTGCATATAAAACTGCATTGAGAGATTTATTTGGCATTTATTTAGTCATATTATTATAATTTAGATATGCTACTTAAATATGTCTTATTTTATTATATTTGATTATTGTGTGATTTTTTGTGGCTCTACATAATTAAAACTCACCATGTATTTTTTCAAAGATTTGTAACTATTTATTTTCTATTGAAAATTTTAAATTCTTTAAATTCTCACTATGTTCATGATGATTTTAAACTACCACAAGACACATCATGATTATCATCCAAATTAATTATGCATGGATTCTAAATTTCGAGGAGGGGAAGATATATTTTAGAATTATTAAAGATATATGTGTTTTTACTCTTTAATAAACAATATGACTAATTTACCTAACTGATTGAAGGCATCATCTTTTTGAAATATTATAGGGTATATGTTATATATGTAATACGACTTTGTGATATAGTTTAATAATGCTTATTGCAATGATATAGTAAATATTTTTTAACTTGTACTGCATGTTGGCATTATATTAGTTTTAGTTAAAAAAAATGACACTAATCTAATTTAAGTATTAGTTTTAAATTATTCACAAAATAAATAATTAAAATTGTTATTAGAGTAAACCTATTAAGGGGATTACAACACATCCCCTTGTTCTTTGTTGCATCCAACCATGACGTCCTACAGTTGACAATAGTGATTTTTACTTAAAAAGGAAAGTCAAAATACTTTCTACACATCATATCTTTTTACATAAAGAGGAGCAGGTACATGACAAAATCATGTGTGTAAGGTGGAATTAGTCATTAGATAATAAAACTTGCACAAATGTGAAATGATTTATAGGTGTGTTTATAGCATTATTTGTATTTTTCGATCAACTTCAAAAGTCATCTATTCTATTTTTCATTATTTCAATCAAATTTAATTAGAACCAGAATGAACCATCATAAAATTTATATCTAATTTTTTGTTCTAAATAAAATGGTAATTTTTGGTAGATAAATAAAATAGCAATTTAAATTAAGTATTATCACATCATAATTAAATTATAAAAGAAAACCAATAAAGATTGAGTATTGTAGTAAGTGAGTCGTACTCACAATGATAAGATTAATGTTCAAACTCTAATAAAATCAATTGTTCGAAAGTCTTCATAGTCGCAGTAATATCTAATGAGTTAGTCTCATAGCAATATATACTTATGAAAATAGACCAAAAGAATTTTAAAGATTACTTAACAATTTTGTTATAACTTCTTTTTATTTCAAATATTCTTTTTTTACCTTAATTATTTTAAGAGATTTTTGCTCATTTTGCTTTTAATGAAGGAATAGGTGGTCGCTAGTATTTTCATTTAGCTTTTTTTGTGATCCATTGATATTATCATTGCGCAATGAGTTATTGAGTTTGTAGTCTTTAATTAATATGATAATGATAATGATACATATGTGTGCTATATAACGATAGAGACAAAGAAGTTTCCGCATGGGTGGTTGATCTTATCTTGGCGCTCATGCCGTAAAATTAGGTGACTGCTAACTTTAAAGAACGCATGCCCATGACTAGAAAAGATGGCTTAAAATACATGAACACATGCTTAATCTTGGTTAAATTATTATTGATGGATTAATTAAAACAAAAAATAAATATTATTTTTGATGGGAAACGATAACACTGCCAACCTGATCTTCTATTTTTTTGCCTTGGTTAAGAAGGGGAAAAAAAAAAGAAACTTTTTGAGAGCTAGACATTGATATTTTGTTTCAAGCTATTTCTTTTTGTTTTATTTATGTATTAATATGATAATAGCTAATTAGCTTTATTCTTGTTGGCCTCGACTTGCCCTGGTTATATGGTGTTTTTAATGGGTTTCAAAACCTGCCGTGCAATATCTAATATTGGTTTATCACAGTAAAAATAATTGCAGTCTCATATAAATTTTACCTATAATATTAAAAATAATTTAGCTCAATTTACCAATTAAATCACATATAATAGTTATTCTTGTTTTGGTAAAGAATGTTCAGTAGTTTCTTTTCTTATGATCAACGCAAACAATTTTCTTTTAAGTTCGTTTCAATAAAATTTTAAAAAATTTTGCAACAAAAAAAAAGAATTAAAAAATTAAAATTTTCGCGTTCTACAAAAACTTTAAACTCGAGACGTAAAATGAAAAATAAGCCCCATTAATATTCAAGTCAACATTTTGTTTAGCGGCAACAACAGCACGAACACAAGCTTAAACAGATCAGATCGCTTAAAATACATGAACACATGCTTGGTTTAGGTTAAATTATTATTGATGCGAAATTGCCAACCTGATCTTCTAGATATCCTTGTAAATATTGTTGTTGATATTCTGGATATATATTCTTGTGGATAACACTACCAACCTAATCTAATGAATTTTTTTTTTTATTTTTGACGGGGATCTAATGAATTTTTTTTTTACGAGGATCTGATGAATTATTAGATATTAATTCATTAAGTCCGCTCACATGCACATGATCCACATCTCCTGGATATTATTGTTGATATAAACTCGAGACATAAAATGTAAAATAAACCCCTTTAATATATTCAAGTCAACATTTCGTTTAGTGGCACAAACTACGTTCTGATTCCCATTTTCTCTACCTGAATGGGCATCTTTCTTTCTTAACAATAAATTACAGTTTCTAAGAACAAGAAAGTTGCAGTAAGTTTTTCATTTTTTTGCCAAAATACAACTGTGACATGATAAATTGAATGAAAAATACGTCCCCTCAGGAGTCCCACCAAACTGACAATGAAATATAGGTCATGGAGTTATTTTTCCTCAACTATACTGACAGATAACAGTACAAATAAACTAAGTTAGACTATATTTTGTCTAAATAAGTATACTTGTTTTATAAAATATTGGCATGAGATTTTGGATTCGGCTTAATTTATTTATAAAAATATAAAAGTATGACCTGATTTAAAAAAATTATTTAAAGGCTTATATTGTATAAAGGCATATAAGACTTAAAAAATTTAATTTTTTTAATTTTTAAGTAAGTCAACTTATTTTTTATATAAAATAAATATATCATATTAATATATAATTAATAAATTATATAAGGAATATAATTTTTAAATCGTATATATAAAATAATAAATGAATAACTCAATCTGATAAGTTAAATAAATATTTTTAAAAACTCAAGTCTTAATCTGGTTAAATAGACTTTTCTTAAAGTAAGGGTGGAACTAGAAAAGTTTTAGTGGGATACTATGTTTTAAAATTTTAGAAGAGTGAGGCAAATTTAACCTTTATGGGATTGCATGGGTGCATTGTATTTTTTTTTTTTTTTGGTATTACAATTTGCATTTGTATTTATTTAGTAGAAGAACTGAATTCTGACAAAAAAAAAAAAAGAGTAGAAGAACTGCATCCACCTTTAAAATAGAGAGGGGAAAAACTGAAAAATTCAAACTGAGCAGGATAATAGATGGTGGCACATTGGATGGTTGATATTGCGCGCAAACAATTATGAACTAGACTCACATCACGGACACGATTCCATCCATAGGCCATGTTTTCTTGTCTGTTTGGACGAATGAAGAAGACACGGTGCTCTTGTGGACGAGAATACGTTTTACGTTTGATTAAAATGCAGTCCTAGGCCGTGGGGTCAATTCAGATGCAGTGCATCCACTTCTCAAATTTTGGCTTTAATCCTTGTATCTTCAATCTTTCGAATTTCTATTAAACCTTATGCAGAGGGCCAAATATTGGTGATGTAGAGTAGTTAAGACATACTTTTGTTTCTTAATTTCGATTATGATCAGCATGTCTTTTTAATATAAATATAATAATATATTGACGTTAGATATCATAACGCTATTATTGGGTTGTGTATAATATGGATCACTGATCTGTCGATTATTTTCATACTTTAAATGTCTTATGATTGATTTAATTGGACTCCATATGTGCTAAATTATTGATATTTAGCTAAGTTTCTACTTTAGAGCTTAATTAGATGTTTATTGCGAAACTATGCTTAAATATGGTTATAAACACTCATAAATGAATTATGCTTTTCAGGATATCTTTAAGTGTTTGAGTCCATTAGCATTGAACCGAACTTGATGACCATTTAAGGAGAAAGATGAATGCTTAAGGAGATCAATATCACCTATTGAAGCAATGAAAGAAAAGTATTTGTAAAGAATTTGAGTGAAAATGAAGGTGTCAAATTACGGGCCCATGTCGAGTTACGGGGCACAGGCGTGTCAAATTAAATTACGGGCCATGTCACTGACAGGGTGGGCGTGTCAAACGACACGGCCGTGTCGTTTCTACGGGGCACAGGCGTGTCCTTCTCGACTTGTGAAATACATGGAATTGAAATTTGAACGAAAAGTACGGGGCACAGGCGTTGTCATATGACACGGCCGTAATCGTCGCACTGAGAAAGTTAAATTCGTATTTTAATGCTAAATTAGGTATCCAAACCTATAAATAGGGTTGCTTAGAGTCCCTAAAAGAGGTGCAGACGGATAGAGCCGTCAAGGAACGAGGAAACACGAAGACCAAGAAAGAGGAAGATTCGATCAAAGATTGGAGTCTCGGGTTCGAAGCAATTGGAGATCAATCAACCTTGATCTTTGGAAACTAGTTTGATCTTCGAGTTTTCTTTTGCACTTTTGTTCTGAACTATGTTTTTCTTCTATTGTTCTTGTGATTTTGAATTTGCCATGCGTGGCTAAACTTCTTGATTGGTTAAGGGAAGATGAAACTCTAGTTTTGATTATGTGAATCTTGCATATTTCTTTATATCAATACGATTATGTTTTTATTCATATATTTCTCAAATCTATTGTTGGTATGAAGGTTTTTATACTTGTTCCCACTTTCAAAGCGGTAGATCTGGGTTTATTATGCGCGGTTTAGCATGGTAGTAAATTTAGCGGAATGTATGATGTTCATGTGGATATAATTATCTTTGTGCTATTTACCGATTATAAAAGTGGTAGATCTAGATATATTATCTTGCGATTCGGTAATAGATTTAGTGAAATATATGTTCTAAGTAATTTAATCCCTAGGTGTGTGATTAGATCTTAGTGTGATTGATTTTCTAATTCTTAATGCAATCATTAGGTAGTTGTAAGAGCGGTTGCTTTACAAATAACTAATGGTTAGGGTTTGATTTGAATGATTCTTTGAATTAAGCGAAACTTAAACTTAAGAAGACATGGGATTTATCTCACAATCACATAAGAACATAATTGATCATGTTGGTATAAAGGGTATGTAAGTTGGCATTATCATATAAATCTAGTGGTGGATTCCATCTCTTAACCAATGTCTTTAACTTGGTAATTCAATTTGTGTTTACTGTTTTGGTTTAAGTTTAATTTCTCTTTTTAGTTTTAATCAACAAAACTCCCCTTTTAATTTTACTATTTAATTTTCTATCAGAATTTAATTTAGGAATTAGATTGATAGTGTTAATTGAATTGGTTCTCTATGGATCGACCCTTGCTTACTACAACTGGTTGCAAGGTTTTTGTATTTTTGGTGGAACTTGACAACTGTTTTTGATATTTAATTTTAATCACATTCCACACCACACCAAATTTTGGCACTGTTGCCGGGGAACCAATTTGCCAATTGCGCTATTAATTTGTTTCCTATTTTTACTCTGTTTTTGTTTTTTTTTTATTTTAATTTTTTATTCTTTCTTTCTGAGTGTTTGTAGGTGTTGATGTCCGTTGATCATGGAAGCTTGTGAGATTTGCTTATCATCTGGACATCCCACTGATTTGTGTCCCACTTTCCTAGTAGACACAAATGAGGAGGTAGAGCGATATGGGGATATTCTGAACCGTCCGACAACTACAACCCCTACTCCAATACATATTATCCAGGGTGGTGGGATCCTCCTAACTTGAGTTATGGGCAACAACAAGTTCAAGCTCCTAGGCAACCTGAACCTTCATTAGAGGAGCTAATAAGACAAATGGTCACTAATAACATTCAGTTTCAAAGAAGAAACAAAGGCTATGAGCGATGACCTGGAAAACTCTTTGGGGCAGTTAGCCACAGAATTCAGCAAGATGTCGAGCTTAATTTCTGGGAGACTTCCCTCACAACCAGAAGAGGATGTGAAGGAAGATCTTAGTGTTGTCACATTGCACAGTGGAAAGACGTTAGATGAACCCACCTCTCCTCCACAAGCCATTGAAGAGAAAGAAATAGAGCCTGAAGAGGTAAGTGAGGAAGGGGAAAACTCTAAGGCCCCCAAGGTAAGTATTCTTGAACTCCTTCCTAAGGTAGTGGAGAGACAGTATGATGAGTTGTGTGATGAATTTTCTGATTTTATTGGTTTCAATAATTATATTCATTGTCACTCATGTACTGATATCATATGTGCTAATCGTGCTGAGATTTCTGCAGACTTGAAAGTTGATGATTTTATTTACAAAGCAGAATCTAAGACCCAAAGGGAGGTGGAATTGCAGGCCACTGAAGAGTTTTCAAAGATGGAAGAAGAGAACCGGATGATGGTCACTACTGAAGTGGATTTTGTTTTTGGACCATGGTTCACTACAAAAAATGCATATGAAGTGGATAAAGTACACATATTAGTTTCCAGTGGTGAAGCCAAGGAAACTAAGGAAGACCATGGGACCCTGGTGGAAGCCTCACACTTTGCAAGCTTAAATTGGTCATTACACTTCAACCGTGGGATCCCTGGAAGCCCTCATGCCTCAAGGTTAACTTGGTCACTACACTTCACCAATGGGACCCCTGGAAGCTCTCCTGTTATTTCAAGCATAAATTGGTTATTATGCTTTCGCCAATGGGATCTGGTGGAAATCTCTTCATCTACCTCTGCTACTTCAGTTGATAAGGATGTTTCTTCTCTCTCTTTTATCTTACTTGTCCTAGATTTATTAATGATTTTTTATTGTTGAAGTTTACATTGATGACAATATAGACTTTAACTGTGGGGGAGGAATGACATTTTGTTTTCTGTTTTATTTCTATTTTTATTTTAATTTCTATTTTCTGTTTTTGAAAAAAAAAAAATTGTGTTTTTATTTAGTTTCCAATGATGTTTTGAGATTTGTGAAGATTTTGAGTTTGAAGCAATTAAAATTCAAGGTTATGATTTATAAATGTTTTCTTTCATCTTGAATTTGGCATGCTTGGTTTTGGATGTTTGATTGATGAATTGAGTTTGATAGATGCATACCTGGTGAGATTTTGAGCCTTTTGGTGGATGAATTTAGTATTTATGTCATTCTCTTATTTCTTGTGTGATTTTCACTCATGTCATATTGATCACTCTAGAACTTGCTTTGATTCTTTTTGAAGCTACATTCTCACTTGTATACATGAACATGATTGAGGCATTCTTTTGTGATCACCTACTTTGGCCAAATAGCCAACCTTGCATTATTTCCCTTTGATTAACCCCTTGAGCCTATTTGCCTATTTTTTGTCTTACCTCATTATATGCTTTATGTGAAAAACCATGATTTTACCTTACCTTAGGGAATGAGAGAGCATTGGTTCATTTTCATTAGGGGAGCTCTTTTGCTTGCAAGTATTTAATAGGACAAGTGTGGGGGTTGTGCAAGTTGATGTGTAATATGCAAGGTGGTGGTGAAAAAAAAATTGCAAAGAAAAAGAAAAAAAAATTCAAGAAAGGTTGTAAAAGAAAAGAAAGAAAAAGGAAAGGAATTTGTAAAGAGAATGTGCATTATATAGATTTGAAGGGATAAAAAATTCATGTTTATCAATTGAGTTCCTCCCCAATGTTCTTTTATTCTCTTGGGTGCTCATCTTACCATATCCATATTATTTCCTTCCCTTACCTTGGCCTCATTATAATCTTAAATAAACTCCTCTTGATTTGTGTGTGCATGTGTTTGAATAGTGGAGAAGTAGAAGATAAGCAAGCTTATGGTAGTGCATTTTTCATGGGCTGAATTAAGTGAAATATTTACCTTGTAAACACTTGAGAGATTGAGAGTGTATCATGTGAGGATCTATCATTCTTAATTCATGTTTTTCAAATTGAAGATACTTTGCATGCTGGTTTGAGATGTGAAGAATTGTTATCTCTTGAATGTTGTGATCCCTTGAATCTTTTCTTGTTCTTCTTGCTTACCATCTTTTGCCTCTCTTGAATATCATTAGAAATTGAGTTCTTTAAATTTTTAGGTTTTTGAATTTGTTTTATTTTTCCTATTCCTTGGGTTGGTCTTATGTTTTGCCCAGGAGTGCAAAAGGTTAAGTGTGGGGGTATTTGATCTGTCGATTATTTTCATACTTTAAATGCCTTATGATTGATTTAATTGGACTCCATATGTGCTAAATTATTGATATTTAGCTAAGTTTCTACTTTAGAGCTTAATTAGATGTTTATTGCGAAACTATGCTTAAATATGGTTATAAACACTCATAAATGAATTATGCTTTTCAGGATATCTTTGAGTGTTTGAGTCCATTAGCATTGAACCGAACTTGATGACCATTTAAGGAGAAAGATGAATGCTTAAGGAGATCAATATCACCTATTGAAGCAATGAAAGAAAAGTATTTGTAAAGAATTTGAGCTGAAAATGAAGGTGTCAAATTACAGGGCCCATGTCGAGTTACAGGGCACAGGCGGTGTCAAATTACGGGGGCCATGTCACCCCGACGGGGTGGGCGTGTCAAACGACACGGCCGTGTCGTTTTACGGGGCACAGGCCGTGTCCTTCTCTAACTTGTGAAATACATGGAATTGGGCTATTGAGAAAAGTACGGGGCACAGGCGTGTCATATGACACGGCCCGTGTCGTCGCACCAGAAAGTTAAATTCGTATTTTAATGCTAAATTAGGTATCCAAACCTATAAATAGGGTTGCTTAGAGTCCCTAAAAGAGGTCTGGACAGATAGAGCCGTCAAGGCCGAGGGAAACACGAAGACCAAGAAAGAGGAAGATTCGATCAAAGATTGGAGTCTCGGGTTCGAGCAATTGGAGATCAATCAACCTTGATCTTTGGAAACTAGTTTGATCTTCAGTTTTCTTTTGCACTTTTGTTCTGAACTATGTTTTTCTTCTATTGTTCTTGTGATTTTGAATTTGCCATGCGTGGCTAAACTTCTTGATTGGTTAAGGGAAGATGAAACTCTAGTTTTGATTATGTGAATCTTGCATATTTCTTTATATCAATACAGTTATGTTTTTATTCATATATTTCTGAATCTATTGTTGGTATGAAGGTTTTTATACTTGTTCCCACTTTCAAAGCGGTAGATCTGGGTTTATTATCTTGTGATTGCGGTAGTAAATTTAGCGGAATGTATGATGTTCATGTGGATATAATTATCTTTGTGCTATTTGCAGTTATAAAAGTGGTAGATCTAGATATATTATCTTGCGATTCTTGCGGTAATAGATTTAGTGAAATATATGTTCTAAGTAATTTAATCCCGGTGTGCGATTAGATCTTAGTGTGATTGATTTTCTAATTCTTAATGCAATCATTAGGTAGTTGTAAGAGCGGTTGCTTTACAAATAACTAATGGTTAGGGTTTGATTTGAGCGGTTGCTGAATTAAGCGAAACTTAAGGAAGACATGGGATTTATCTCACAATCACATAAAAACATAATTGATCATGTTGGTATAAAGGGTATGTAAGTTAGCATTATCATATAAATCTAGTGGTGGATTCCATCTCTTAACCAATGTCTTTAACTTGGTAATTCAATTTGTGTTTACTGTTTTGGTTTAAGTTTAATTTCTCTTTTTAGTTTTAATCAACAAAACTCCCCTTTTAATTTTACTATTTAATTTTCTATCAGAATTTAATTTAGGAATTAGATTGATAGTGTTAATTGAATTGGTTCTCTATGGATCGACCCTTGCTTACTACAACTGGTTGCAAGGTTTTTGTATTTTTGGTGGAACTTGGCAACTGTTTTTGATATTTAATTTTAATCACATTCCACACCACACCAATCACTTGATAATGGTTCACCAATGGACCATTTAGTTATCGTCGTTGATATAAATTAAAAACAGATTAATGGCGGGAAATGAACACAAATAATTTATTTAACAAGTAAAGATATAAACTTTAAGAGAAGGGATTAGTTTACATCAACGTAAGTCTTTTTTTTCTTACACTTAATTTCAACCGTTAGTTTCACTTTCATCTAATAGTTGTGATTATTTCATTAAAGGTAAGTGAAACTAATGGTTAAAAATGAGTGTAAGAGAAAAAAGACTTATACTAGTGTAAGTTGATCCTCCCACAGTTCTTAGCTCTCTCCAATCTAATTGCCTCCTTTAGTGATGTGGTGCGTCATTGAAATTGTGTTGCCGATTGGTTGCACCCAACCAAACGAACTCTATTGTTACTAATGAACCCTCCACAACCGTTGTCCTCCTCTGGCATCGATTCCAACCTTCAGCTGTCAACCACTGAAAACATCACTGCAACCTCAAACCCCATTGTTCCAACCACCACCTAAAGCTGCTAGTGTGAACCGCATCGCCACCCACTGCACTCCATCATGAACCCTTTGCACTAGATGCCACCCATCCATTGTGACTCAAGCCCACCATCACCACCACAACGAGCGAGCCACCGTGCTGTTAGACTAGAACTTAGTCTTAACCACATTCTAGCCAACAATACCATGACCTCAATAGTAGCCACACCATCTGAAGCGTCGCTTCCAATCTCCTCTGCACTACATTCACCATGCAAGAGCCAACCTCTGTTCCTCTTTCCATTTGGTGGATTTGGAGTCTTTTAGACACAATTTTGTGCTGTTTAGCCACGTTTTTAATTGCAGGTAAATAATCAGAGTAAATTGTCATTGGAGAATAGGGAATGACTTCCAAAGAGATAGTAGAAGAAGAAGAATGTAAAAGTATTGGTATAAAAATAATACTTTTTGATTCAGGATATTTTGATGTACAATCGAAGACTTACTTCGAAACCGTACACGATTCTACTAGAATCAAAGTCAATAAAGTTATTGAGATAACATTTTCGATTTGAAACTACCAAAATAGTGGTTTCGATTTAGTGTCAAAAAATGGTAGTTTGATTCAAAATAGTAAGTTTTGAAACTAAAGTATTTTTTGATTTGTTATTAGAAATAATGCTTTTGACTTCATACCATAAATGGTGACTTCGAGTCAATCTCGAACATTGAGACCTTCGATTTCAGTATTATTAGAGTCGAAGTTGTAATAAAAACTCGATGTTATCGAAATGATAGTTTTGATTTAAAATCAAGAAAAGTCATTTCGATTTTATAGCACGAGTGGTAATATCTAGTTTGAATTGAAATGGAGAATTCAAAGAGTAATTACACTTAGCAAATTTCTGAATAAAGAAACAAGGGATCTCGACCAAAAGTAAGCAAATGTTCAAAGATTCAAGTTTGAATTAAAAATAATAATTTAAATTTGAAATAGAAGTTAGCAGCGGTTGCAAATACAAGATCAAGACAAATATAAGGATTGTTGATAGAGATTGAGCAGTTACTTATAGCACGAGGATTGCTGACAAATATCTTACGGTTGCTTGACAAATATTACTAATAATCATTAGACAATTATCTTTATTTTAGACACATGTTAAGATCTTGTAGAAAAGATAATTACTTAAAATGTCTTTAAATACCAAAAGGATAGAAACATTTAGGAGTTGAAAATTCTATACTCAAATACTTGTAACTCACGCTCTCATGTCCTTGACATCTCAAGCAAACAGTGCAAATTTAGTCTAGTATATTTTCATCCACTTTTATTCTTGTATACTTTACAAATTCATTGCAACTTTAAATTCAGTTTATTTATATTCAGTCATTTACTTTTTTGCAAACTCTTTTCTACTCTTGATCAAGTGATTTTTCCAAAGATCATTTGAGTTCTTTTTAATTACTTTCATTTACTTGTTTTCATTACTTTTTTTTGCAAATTTACTTGTTTTCATTACTTTTTTTGCAAATTTACTTTCTTGCACTTTACATACACTTTATTTTTCATTGTCCTTTTACATTACTTTACTTTATTTCATGATCTTTAATTTCAGCATTTTACATTACTTATCACATTTACTTTAATTGCACTTTTACTTTTGTTATTTATATTTTGTATCATTTAACTTGCCTTATGTTACTGATTTTATTACTTTTTAAAGTAAAGCTTCTTTTATTTCTACTTATTTTTACTAAGTTTCATAATGTAATTAACATCCCTAATAAAGATATATATCCTAGTATATCTGACATACATCTAGATAAGTAGTATTAGTCATGCTACTTCTATTTATACTTCAACTAATCCATAATATTTAAACAAATAATTATGGAGAGCCATATCTAAGAGTTATACATACACAACTTTATACATATAACTTTAACAACTTCAAAGCAAATATAAATTTATTATGTAAGCTTTGAATTAAATACATAACTAAAAATCTCATTGTCTTTGCCTTTCTTCATCTTCTTACCCTCTTGTAGGGCCTTGACCTGCTAACCATGAAACATAACGAGGTGAGAATATAAAAGTTTTCAGTAATAACATACATCTCATGGTACTAAAACTAAATATATACAAAGATATATTTATAAACTAAAACTCATAGTTCTGTTATCTTTAGGAATTACATTCCTCCATATGGCATAAAGCTTACTCATTCTTAAACGGACCTAGGATATGTCAATTCTTAGTCTGGTTTAGACTATACTGATCCATAGCCTAGCATGCGAGTACTCATTCGTAGCCTAGCATAGGATACACTAGCCCATAGCCTGGCATATGATTTCTCATCCACAGCCTAACTTAGGACTTTCTCTAGGTTCGACCTCATTAAGGAAACCAAGCATTGCTAGGGTTCAACCTCATTGCACAAGGGAACCAAATACTAGGGTTCAACCCTTGGGAAACCAACTTTAGGTTCGACTCGTAGGGAACCAACTCACTAGACTCAACTTTATTTGCTTGAGGGAACCAACTCTAGGTTGAACCCTTGGGGAACCAACTCTAGGTTCAACCCGTAGGGAACAAACTCACTATTACTACTATCCTATTTCAACTCAACTTATTGAGAGAGTAAAGCATTCACCACAAAACTTGCATATTTAACTCAATTTTAACTATTAAAGGAGTTACTAGTGTTTCTAAGACTCAAACCATCCCAAAACACTTCCAAATCTTGCCTAAAAAGGCTGATTTTCAAGATTGCACCAAATGTGTATCCTAACTCATAAAATTCTGAAATTTTATGGGAAGATAGCTCTCTCTCATATTTTTCCATTGCTGTAAACCTCACCTCATTTGGCTAAGCGTATCTAAAGTTATGCGACATTTTGTAGAAGCAAAAACAGGGAATTCACTGATTCACCCATTTCTACCCTAACTTAAAACTGCAACTGGGAACAAACTACATATAGGAAAATTATAAAATTTTTCAGAAAAGAATCCTTACATGTTAGCTTCAAAATGCCACTAATTTCACGCAAAACGGACATCAGAGCAGGAAGTTATGCAACAAACATCATAGATTGCTCGAATGCCATCCTGATTCTGCAAATTCGGGTTTTGCATAATCTTGGTTTCTAACTAAGTTCTAATCATCAAATCGTGGATTCTAAGTGTTTTCCAACCCTAATCATAGTCTCTAATCATGTTAGGATCATTAAACACTAATTCAACTCATTAATTATGGATTTAAACTCAAACTTTAAACTAAAACCTTATTTTTTCCAACTAACAATTAAAAAGGAAAGTATGGATTCTAAGGGCTCCAATCCATCAACTAACTAGTATCCAACTCATTAAACTTAGATTATGATTAAAGTCAATCAATCACAACCTAATTCTGATCTTTCTCTAACTCATTTCCAAGATTCTCTATCATGAACCAAAATAGTTGGTTTGAGTCATAAATGACTATCTAATACTTATTAGACTAAAACTATCATAACTCAATTCTTGGAAGCAAGAATCAAGCTAAGAGTTAAGATTTGGCTCTCCAAATTCATTTTTCTATTCCAAATCCCTAACCCCCATTCAAAAGAACAAAGAGGAAAAAAGAATAGAAATCCCCTACCTTTAGGTGATGACCAACTTTGGAACCTTATTCTTCTTCTTTTCCTCTTCCCTTCCTTTCTTTCTTATCCTTTCTCTCTTTCTGCCCTTCGTTTCTCTGTTTCTGTTCTATTTTTGCTAAGTTCGTGAGTGAGAGAAGAGAAAATGAAAATAGGGCAAACTTGGAAATTTAAGTTTCGGTACTGAAACTTATATCTGCTAAGGACACTTGAATCACTCTAATTCAAGTTTTCTAACTTCCAACAACTTTAGAATAAATATTAGGATTCATCTAAATTGTTGGTTCATCATTATTCTATTTTTCTATATCTGCTAAGATAAGTCGAGTATCAAAATACACAACCAGTATATTTAAAAATACCAAACTGACTCCGATTCTTCTCAAATTTTAACTATACCTTACTTAGCTTATTTGTGACCTAGAAACAAATTATTCATACTTGTTTCTCTCAACTTAGCCTTTAAAGTTATTTTTTGAGTCATTTTAAGTTACTTTTCAACTTCTGTGTTATAACTAAGTATCTAAACTAATTCAGTTTGTCACAAAATTGAACTGACATGTTAAGCAATGCTACCTTTGCAAACCCGCTTACAAGCTTAAAATGATACTGAGGGTGTTACACATAATACACAAAAATACTTCGATTTCGATTTACACAATTCTGTGTATCGTTTATAATTAACCTTTGACATTCTTAAAAGATTAGTTTGGAACTTAAAAATTCCAAAAAGAAAAAATTCTCTTTTCTGGATTGAAATTGAGAATCAATTTTATCCATAAATAATAGTTTACCATAAATAAATTGAAACTAATTGAAATATTTTGATAAACCAAAAGTCAAAATTAATTAACAACTAAACTGTAAAATTAAATACACATCGAATCTAATTGTAAATAAACTAATAAATTATTTTGTAAATATCTAAAACATGCTACGTCATGTCATTTTGGTGGCACCGTAAAAGTCACCCTGTTATCGTGCTAGTACGAAGAAGGTGACCGGCACCCGAAAAGCTTGTACATATGGATGAGGTCTATATGCATCAATTAAGAATTAGCAACCATTTCGGAAAAAATGCTAGTTGCATATATTTTGATGTACATTTATTACATTCTTGTATATTTATTCTAGAATTAGAATATAAATGTGTAAAAGTTTAGGTGAGATTAGTTATAATGCTTGTTTGAATATGTCTTTTTAGATTAAAAAAAGATATTTTATTCAAAAAAATATTTTTTTATTTTAACATATTTAGATGAACTTTAAAAAATAGTAGAAAAATCAAAAATTATATTTTTTAAAGATAGATTTTGGAGCTTATGAAAAAATATATTTTTTAGATTATAAAAAAGTTGTTTTAAGTAATTATACTATTAAGAAAAGTCTTTTGATATTTTTACATCCAAACAATAGTAAATTTAAAAAAAATACTTTTAAGTACTAATTCTAAACATAAAATAACTTTTAGTTTTTCAAAATATTTTTAAAAAAAAATCTTATTTTAGAAACTTATCCAAATAAATCCATAATTAAATTATAAAAATTGTGATTAAGGTAATGTAAATAAAAGTATGTAATGTAAGGTTTGTTACTCGCCTTTTCATAATGGTAATCTGATAACCTGCCAATCATGCTGAATATGTGCATGCCTAACTTTTTATGTTAATTGTCTTAGCTGGAAAAAAAATCTAAATCTTCCTAAATACTAATTTTCTTAATAATAATCTTATTTATCAAATATAGAAAGTATTAATGTTTCTAATATTTTTAAGATATTGAATATTTTTTTATTTAATATTTTTTTATTAAATACTAAGAAGATATTTTAGAAAGATATAACAAAATAATAATAATAATAATAATAATAATAATAATAATAATAATAATAATAATAATAATAATAATAATAATAATAATAATAATAATAATAATAATAATTGTTCAGGCAGGCTACATATTGCAATGTTTGTATTTATATCCTTTTCTGAGGATAATTATGATTTAGGAATTTTTCACTAAAATGTTTCCAATTTAAAACATCAACTTTTCAAGTGGTTGATGTAAGTTAATTTTTTTTGAATAATTCTAAATTTTTCTAATTATTCTTTTTAATAACTAAATAAAGAAAGTATTAATATTTTTTATGTTCTTAAAATATTTAATTTTTTTGTCTAATATTTTTTATTAAATATTAAGAGAATTATTAAGAAAATATTTTATAAAGAAATGGCAAAGCTCTATTTTTTATTGTTTATTTTTTTTTGTCAGGAGTTCCCAAAGCCCAGTTCTCCCTACTTTCCCCCCTATCTCAAGCATTCGTGTAAGCCCTCACAAAACAATTATGATTGCTGTTACAATTAAGACACGACCAAAAACCAAGTCAACAAGGAACAGTTGGTGGCAAGCTGTTTCTCATGGAGGACCAAAATCACTACTTTAGTCACACGGGTCCTTTTACAATACTCACTCTAGTCAAAGGAGTATCAGTGCTCACTGCGGTTTTAGACGTTGATTAAAAATAAAAACATACCAACGGCTGGTATGCGTCATCTGCAACCTAAAGTGTCGGTAACTTATACTGTGGTGCCGTGCGGTGATGAATCTGAGGTTTGAGGTTTGGGTTGTCTGTGGTTTGATGGGTTGCTGGGTTTCATAGGGGAGGTTCATTTTTTTTATTTTTTGATTTCATGTTGGGGTTGAAGGGTTGCTGGGTTCAAGGCAGTCTGATATTGTTTTGTTATACTCTGGAATTTGAAATACTCAACACCATATAACATTTTGGAGTCTGATATTGTTTCACAGTGGAATGGGTGATAGTTCACGGTGGAAGTATGGAATGGATGTTTTCACATTTGTGTCTCAAATTCAAGCATAAACATCCAAGATCAAGTAATATCAAATATTTACAAAACATTCAGAGATATCACTGCAAGCTCACAAAAAACTTTCATCTACAATGCAAAGAAATAAACACAGATTATACTCACAGTGGAAGGGTGAGAGGTCTATACAAACAAAGATAGTAATTGACTTATATAACTAAAGATATTTCATTCAGATAATCTGGGGTTATTGATTACTCATATTTTTGTCTAGGGGATGAAGTTTTAATAAAATTACATGAGGCACTACCATATAAATACAATACTGTACTTCTGTGTAAAATAACATAACCTGGGATATCAGGTAAAGTCAAAGGAGCATGGATTCTCCTTTGACTGCAGTGAGTATCTCAAAAGGACCCCTCACGCTCTGAATGCAGTCACAAGAAATTTCACTTTTGTAGTGGCAAAAAAATCATTCTGAATTTTAGTAAACTGCGCAGCATACGACATGTATAATGTATAGGAGTGATCTTTCAGTCTAGATACTATCAAATAATTTCCTATGAGTACTAATATAATTACTAATATAAAGAATTGATCTGATTGTACCGGCTAAATTTTAATTTTTCTCCTTATTTTTCCCTCTCCACAAGCATTAACAGTCTTAGTTTATAACTCACTTCCAATCCAACATCCATATTCCTTGCCAACTGCTACAGCAACTCATTCATTTTTTTTTCTTTTTTTGCCTATACATTTTTTAGACATAACCTTCAGTCTCCATCTCCCAGACCAGTAAATTCAACACCAGATAAAGATCCTTGCCACCATAATGCTGTAATTGATTCGAAGCAAAAGAGTATACATGATGTTTTATCCCAACCCAACTGCATCCAATGAACTCTTTAGCTCCTCTATGTTCCACAGTCTTCCTCACTCGAACCATGCTCTCCCATCTGCCCCTCATCTGATATGCCTGAGCCAACACCAAATAAGGTAAGGATGTCTGTGGTTCCCTCTCCATTATTTTCTTTGCAACTCTTTCAATAACTCGCAAGTCTTCATGAATTACGCATGCAGAAAGAACTGACCTCCAAATGCCAAAGGTAGTTCTGTACGGCATTGTTTCTACAATGTCAATGGCTTCTTTGAGCTTACCAGCTTGACTCAACAACTCCATAACATAAGCATAATGTTCTTCCCCTGGTTTTACTCCAAATTCCTTCTCCATTGAGGAAAATATTTTGATTCCTTCATCGACCAAACCCCCATAGTTGCATGCCAGTAGAACAGCAGCAAGTGTTATTCGATCTGGTAGTGTACCTTCTCTAATTAATTCCTTAAAGAGGTCCATGGTCTCAGACACTTTGCCATTGTAAGTCAGTCCCATCATTATGGTGTTCCAAGATACCAAATCTTTTATTTCCATTTCACTGAAGATATTCAAGGCATCATCAACAAGTCCAAATTTCGCATACATATCAACAAGTGAATTGGCAACAACTGCATCTGACTCAAAACCAAATTTATGAACCAAAGAATGAACTTGATTACCCACTCCTACTGGCAAGAAAATGGAAACAGAACTCAGAAGACAGCTAACCATGTATTCCATTGGCCTGATATTCTTCCTCAACGTCAGCACAAAAAGTTGCAAAGCATCTTCTCCTAAGTCATGTCTAGCATAGCTTGAAATCATGGAATTGCACAGAGCCGAATCCCATTGATCATGTTCTTTAAAGAGCCGGACAGAGTCCTCCAATCTGTTGCATTTGGAAAAGAGGTCAATAGCAGCACTTGACACAATGCTATTATAAACAAATCCCACCTTGAAACAAAAGGCAAAAACTTGCTTACCCTTTTCCAAATCTCGCAAGCTAGAACAGACACTCATCAATATTGAACACGTAAACTGGTCAGGTAACAACTCCGTAGCTCTCATCTGATATAACTGCTCTAGAGCCAGCTCTTCATGTCCTGCTCTATGACAGGCCCAAATCAAAGAGTTCCAAGATATAACATCCCACTCCTTCATAGTCAAAATCACACCAAAAGAATAACCAACAAGTCCAAGCTTCCCATACATAGTTATCAATGAATTCCCAAGCACTACATTGGACAAATCCATCCCACTTCTGATCATCCTACCATGAATCTGCTTAGCATGACAGGGACTCGACATGAGTGATGTCAGAATGGAGAAAGTGAACCCACTTGGTCTAACACCAGCATCTTGCATTTCAACAAAGAGCTCCAAGGCATGATTAACAAACCCATAATAAGCATAACCTGAAATCATGGTGTTCCAACCAACAACATCTCTAACAGGCATTGCATCAAACAAGTGGCATGCCTTTCCAAGGTGGCCACTTTTGAGCAATCCTTTTAGGCAAATATTCCAGGACGTGGAATTCTTGTGAGTAATATCATCAAACACCTTAAAGGCATCGTTAACTTGGCCTAACTCAGAGTATAGATTGATACAGCAATTACCCAGATAGGTATAGGTGTTGAAACCCAATTTGACGAAGTGGGCATGGACGATTTTGACAAAGTTGAGAGATTTTTGGGATAAACAGTGGTGTAGGAGAAGAGAGCAAGAGGAAAGTGAAGAATGAGGACGTTGCGTTTGCTTCAAAAATGGGTACATGCAAATGCTATGATATGCTTATGCCACGCCCACAGCTATGCTATGCTATGCTTCAAAACCAAATATAGTGAATCACGCCCTTCCTCGAATCTGCATTGTTCCATGTCTTGTCTGCCTCTGATGATAGCATATTCGGAACACCTGGAACTTGAGGAGCATTTTCTTTCCAACTTCCAACCGTTCTTATAGCTGCTGAATGTCTGAGTCAATGTCAATGTGTGGCATCTATAGTTAACCGAGCGTGATTGCCAAAGTTTTCTTGAGGGTAATATAGGAGAGTTACTCAAGCTTACGGCTTACCCCCTTGCTTCCCGCCTAAAACCAAACTTGTTTTCGGCTGAGGGGTTAATCCTTATCCAAACTTTTAGGGTGTAAACGAGCTGACCCAAATTCTTGAGGTTTAGGCTTGGTTTATAAAAAAAATTATGTTACGTTTATTTAAATTTGGTTCATTTATTTAAGCAGGTAAAATTTAAAGTTTGAGTTTGATTTATTTAAAAAATATGAAACTTGAACTTGATTTATTTAACTCATTTTTAATTTGATTATTTTGATTTTCATTGTCATATTTCACGTGAAATATATTTTAAATTTATTAATTTAGTATTTGATGAACATCTTTATGTTAAAAGATGAAATAAAAATAAAAAAGAATAAATGACTCATTAAAAATTAGAGTTAGGTGAGTGGAAAATACTAATATATAAGATTATAATTCACGAGCTATTTATAAGCTTTTAATGTCAAGTTTATAAAATTTAAACTTGACTTATTTATATAATCAAATTTAAGTTTAAGCTTGAGTTAAACTTCTTTGTTTAGTTAAAAAAACGAACTTGATTAAATATTTAACTAATCAAACACAAATAATTCACGAATAACTTAGTTTATTTTGCATCCCTACTTCTCTGATAATTGATAATCTTCCAATCTACTATGCACTATCTGATTATTTTGATCAAATAAAACTAATTATTTAAGCTAATTAATTAATTTTTAAGTATTAAAATTATTTATTTCTTTTGAGTTTTGTTTTCATAGAAACATCCAACTGGTACTCTCACCAGCAGTAGCTGCTGTTATTATTAAAAATAAGTTACTTGTCGCTTCATCATATCATATGTGTTTATATCTTGTAGTAGAAGATAAGGTCCATTTGCAATGATCTAGTGTGAGGAAAGAATGATAGGTTAAAGTGCAAGTAAAGTGGCCAGGTTGAAATTCGATTCCGAGATTAATCAGTTCCCAAAGGAACTTAACGCCATTTAAGCTAAGGAACTAGAGCAATTTCCAACATAATAGTTGCCTGAAGGTGTATGCATATAGTTCCCAAGCTAGTAGTCCTAATAAGGAAGATAAACTGAACTAAGGTGGACAATGAGATAGAAGATGAAAAGATGTTCGACTCCATTAATCAGAAATTTTAGACCCCAGAAGATCATGGATACTCTCTCTCATGTTCCAAAGATTGCATCAATCCCTAATAAAATATGGTATGTTTGCAGAAATTTTACAGCAGATTCTCTTTGTAGAACACATTGCCATGGATCCTTCCTGCCTTTCCTTTCCCTACACTCGTGGTGGATGAATGTGTCCTAGGCCAAAAACCGAATCGTTTGTCCTAATGTCGAAGGACCTCTGCAAGCTTAAATTCAGTTTAACACCCTCCTCCCCAAAGAAAAGGAAGATTGTAAATTAGTTTCTCTATAAACAAATATGACGTTGTCTTCTTGGGAAAACTAATAAAAGTTAAAAAGAAAAAGACATATACGTCCTCAATAACAGTTGCATAAAATAAATAACATTTGTATGTACCCTCGAGACAGCAACCTTCTCATAGTGGTTAAGTCAACAATATTTTGACTAGTGCATTGCATAGCTTCTATACACAAATCTTCTAGTGAAACTACAATTGAAGTACTGGTAATATTTGTCCTCAATAACCCTGTTACAGAAGGCATAGCATATCTTCGTAGCCACAAGAAAGCAACCTACTCCTAATAGTAAGCCCATCTAACATAATCAGCCAGCTGAAGATATTATCTTTAGGCATTCGCTTTGAATAATGTTAATATAGACTTGAGTTCATGTAAACCCTATATGTAGTAACATATTCACCATTGAATTTTATAATATGCATATATTTATAATTTTAAATTATATTTTAAATGGCAGATATACTGCCATGTATAGGATTCACCGTGAACTCGAGTCTATATTAATATTACTCATTGCATCATGCCAGTTGCCACCGATAAGATTGTCTAAGAGCATCACAGGTACAGGAATGATCAAATTTACCTTAATTCCTAACACTCCAAAGTCCAAACAACCATATAAGATTTTGTTGTGCCAACAAATAGAAAAGAAATGTTAGAGGTATTCTCTGATCCAGCAGGAAGCCCATTCCATCCTCAGAGGACAAAGAAAAAAAATCTAAATTTTGCAAAAGGATGGCTCTTAGCCTCATTTATCGTCCTTGTGCCATATCAACCTACAAGACTTCCAGTAGGTAACCAATCATTGGACTAAAATAAAAGCAATCATATGCAATTTCAAACAAGAAAAGCTTTACCCTTGTTCGTCAACTTTCAGTATTTTCTTCCAACTCCTGATTCAATCCTAGGGAGGCTTAATGTCCCAAACCTTCTGCCTTATAATAGATAGCAGTAGCACTAAGCCCACACAACCTGTAAGGATCCAGCATTTGCAAAAAAATTCCAAATATGCCTTGTAAGTCAGAATAGAGGCTTTGTTCCAATCAGCTAGTTTTCTGAACCTCAAGGGCCCTTCCTGTCATCTTTTGCAACAATCTGCCCAACTGATGTTCACTAAAATTAGCTGTGCTGATTTCTATATCCATCTTATGCTCCAAATTTACACCCAAATCAGAATTGGACAGGGCTCATAGCAGATGAAGAGGATTGCTATGTTACAATCATATTACCCAGTCCTTTCACCATCAGTTTCAAACTAAATTTTCAGATGATGTATACAATAACTGCAAGTTTACTTGACTGCATAACATGAACCTTGGGATTGAGCTCTATACAAGCAGTAAACCTCAGGCTTTGGTCTAGACAGCATAACATTCTTTGTTTGTTGGCTTAAGATTTATGTCAATTACAGGAATGAATATGATATGTCAGTACCAATTTATTTCCAATTTTTGCAGCCCATAGTCCAATACTCAAGCCATTTCATATTTGCATTTGTTTTGAGAAAAATGTTGTGCTCCTAGCCTCCTACTAGAGCAATCACAACACTGTTAGCAAGAAACAGACTTAACCCAACTCAGGCCACATACTTTTAAGCTGTTCATTGTCTTCAAATCGGTTAGTTAGTGCTAAAAATAGCCCAAAAAACTTGGAAGCTAATGGTGGTTGCAAGCTTTTTTCAGTCAGGTGTTGTCTTCCTCAGATTGATTAGTCTTCATCTAGAAACTAAGGAGCCCAGCAGAGTTTCTCATTCAACAATCTGCCCAACTGCAACCAGGAATTTTTTGAACATGCTTATCTCTCATCAACTCTCTTACTTGTGCTGATCCTTCCCAGTCCTCAGAAGTTGCAAGTATGTTAGATAATTGTATATAAGCACTCGGATTTTCAGGATCAAGCTGAATAATTTGCTCTGCAGCCATCTTGCCAAGAGCCTTATTTCCATGGGCTATGCAGCCTCTCAATACTGACAACCACATGTTTGCATCAGCCTGGAAAGGCATCTCTTCAATAAGATCCATTGCTTCCCCAAAGCAACCAGCACGGGCAAAAAGGTCAACCATGCAAGAGAAATGTTCAATCCCTGGATTTATATTATAGATATGTTTCATAATATGGAACAAATTTCTTCCTTCTTCAACCAGACCACTATGATCACAGGCTGAAAGAACCCCAGTAAAAGTAACAGCAGAAGGCCTCACACCAGTATACCTCATTTCACTAAAGAGGGTTAGTGCTTCAATTCCATATCCATTTGTGGCATAACCCATCAACATTGTATTCCATGAGACTTCATCAGTTTTCATCATTCCATCAAAAACTTTACGCCCTATCTCAACAAAACCACATTTACAATAAAAATCAACAAGGGAGGTAGAAATGATCTGGTCGGATTCAAGCCCAATGGTGATAGCTTTACCATATACCTGCTCACCAAGTTCAAGGGATGATTTACTGGCACAAGCACTGATAACACTGGCGAAGCTAAACTTGTCCATTTTCAAGTCCAGCTTATTCATCTGACAAAAAATATCTAATGCTTCACTTGGACACGCATTCTGAGTGAGGCCAACTAAGATTGAATTCCATGAAATTAAGGTTTTACTAGCCATTGTGTTAAAAATCCATTTCGCTTCTTCGATTCTTCCGCAGTTGGAATACACAGTGATCATAGTATTAAGCAAAATCGTATCATAAGCTTTGAGCTCACTAAACAACTTGCAAGCTTCATAAGGGCTTTGACATTTGCTGTAGGCATCAAGCAGAGCACTAGCAACCACAATGTCATCAGTTACCCCAACTTTACAAGCATGGGCATGCATTTGCTTAACAAGTTCAATAATGAGTAAGCTACTGCCAGCACTCAAAATGTTTGCAACTGTAGAGATATCTCCCCGAACCCCGCTTCTACGCATTCTGTTGAAAAGAACAAGTGCTTCCATTTCCTCACCATTGGATACATAACCTGAAATAATCGAATTCCACAGCACACCACATGGATCAATCTTGCCATCAAAAACCCTTCTAGCCTCTCTCATTCTGCCAGCATTTGCATAACCCGATATCAAAGCCGATATAGAGAAGTCATCCACTTCCTTGACAAAACTCATAACCTTAGCAGCACTATCCAAATCACCACATTTGCCATAAAAACTAATCATGGAGCTGCACAAGACCTTGTCAAGTTCCACACCATCAATCAAGACACGAGCATGGACTTGTTTCCCACAATTCAGAGCCAACAAGTCAGCACTCGCACCAAGAACAGTTGCCAATACAAATGCATCCCGGTGCACCATTTCCAAAGGGTCAAAACTCATTTTCTTAAACAGAACCAATGCTTTTCTCGGATACCCATTTCGAGAATAACCATGAATCATGGAATTCCACACTAGTTCATTTTTTCTGGGCATGGAATTGAACAAGGAATGAGCCACTTCAAGGTCACCAGCCCTGGCAAATGCGGAAACGACAGCGTTCCAGGAGTAGTGGTTCTTGTGGGGCATGGCGTGGAAGAGGTGCAGGGACTTGTCCATGTGGCCTAAGTTGAGGTAGGCTTGGATGAGGGAGGTCCATGAGAAGGTGTTTGTGTGGGGCATTTCGTCGAACAGGTGGTGCGCATCGCGGACAGAGCCGCACCGGGAGTATACCTGGAGGAGGCGGTTGGCGATGGAGAGGGAGGAGTTGAGAATGCCGGTTTTGAGAAAGGCGAGGTGGAGTTGTCTCCCTTGGTGAATGGAATATTGGGTGTTGGCTGAGTGAAGCGTGCGCGCCAGGGCATGCAAATCCATACCCATTATGTTACTCTGCACTTCCAAGTCTCATGCAAATTATATACCATTCTCAATTCTCAATTTTCTATTTACTAGCGTTGTTGAATGTTAATGCACGGGTAACCATTACTATCAAATTATTATGTTTATACAACAATTTAACTTAATCTTATTATATATATTTATTAATTTTCATACATACTTATTATTTTATTCAAAATAAAAACTTTAATTACAGTCTAAAATAAACATTTAGGGTGTGTTTCTATAATTTTTTTATACTTAAAAGCACTTTTTTATTAAAAAAATTACTTCTAAAAAATTTTAGAGTGTTTTTAGATAAGCTTTAAAAAAAATTGAATAAAAAAATTAAATTTCTAATTAACTTCTTAAAAATAGAAAATGTTCAAAGGAGAAAGAAAACTTATATAAGGAGATAGAGAAATATTATCGTTTATATCTTTCAAAAAGTTGATTTTTGTAATTATATCTAAAAGATAAAATAGGACTTTTAATAAAAATTTCAACAAAAAAATTACTTTTTTATGATATCTTAAAATACTTGTATTCAAAGTTTATTTAAACGAATCTTTAGTCTAATTAATTAATATCTAATAATACTGAAAATTCAAATAGTATAATTACTAAATATAAATTAATAAAGTATAAAATTAATGAAATGAAAATTTAAATATGTATTACCAATTATAATATATATTACTCAAATTCTCTTTGTCATGCATTGTAATGGTTGTTTTAATTTTTATAACTATAACTATAAATTATTTATTCAAGATTTAAATATTCAATAAGTGTCTATTTTAGCTTCATTTATTTTTGAAGAAATTTGACTTCAAATTAAAAATATAAAAACATGATTTTACACTTATCTAACAATAAAAAATATATGACAAAAATAACAAATTTTTATTCAATTTCAGCTTTTTGTTAATTCAATTAATTTTATTTAATTCAAAAAATCAGAAATTATACTTAATATATTTCTTTAAATTAGTTCTAACCATTTTTTCTTTAAAAAATAGAAAAAATATTATCAACTCCAGTATCCATACCATTTAAATAATAACATTATTTTCTCGTAAAAAAAACAAAGTAATAACATTATTTTTTTAATTAAATACATATATTATTTTCCATTTTAGAAAAACCTAATAGTAAATTATTATAAATTACATAAAAAACTTAACAATTCGTATTTTTTTATTTAATATAATTATAATTATAATTATCCAAAAGTGATCATTCATTTTGAATACTTATATTTCAAAGTTAAAATACCATTTTAAATATAAATATATGACAAAAAATTTAATGTAAACCAAAAAAAAAAGAAAATTACACTCATGTTCATGCTAAACATTCCCTTCTCTTCAACTTTAATGACACCTTCTATATTTTCTTTGCGTTTGGTGAGAAAGAGGACTCTATCCCTTTGTTTGTTTGAAGAGAAAATGAGTGAAAAGAAAATAAGAGGAGAGAAAATGATAAGAATATTCCATTTTCTATTGTTTGGCAGTGAAGAGAAAACAGAGTAGATAGAAAAAATTGCTGTGGGACTCACATGAAATTTTTTCTCCCCTTTGATGCGCAGAAAATGGGAGAGATTTGTGATCAGATATGTTAAATTACCCTTATACCCCCATATTCATATCAGCCATTCACTTTCCTCATTCCTGTGAATTCATACGGAGTAGCAAAGCCCACACCCCCTCCCCCTTCGTTCAACGCATCCCCATCGTGAGGCGTCGTCGGGGTTTTCTCCTCCAGAACTGCCGGCGCAGCTCAGCTCCTGTCTTCGCGCTTCTCTCCTCCAGTTCTGCTGCCGGCGTTGCTGTCTGTCCACCCAACCAGTCGTGCTGCATCCGTCTTCCCTGGTTCAGGCTCCGGTCAGCTCTGGTCGTGCGACGCCGAGGCCGCGTGTCTCCTCCACTCAGCTCCAGTGGTGCGACGCCGAGGCCGTGTGTCTCCTCCGCCGCTCAGCTCCAATGGTTGCTCCGCTTAGATCCAACAGTGTCCGGTCAGATCCACACCCGCCGGTCAGATTCAGCTGTGCGAGGCCTCTACAGCGTCTCTCCTCGCGTCTCTCAGGCACCAATTTTAACTCTCTCGTAAGAAAATTTCTTTGTTCTTCACCCACTTCATTTGAATGTTTATTCAACAAGTTTTTTCATTTTTTTTCCGAAAATGAAACTATGTATTAAAATGGGACTATGAGTGGATTATGTTTTTAATTCAAATATTTTTTTATTTAACCATGATTTAATTATAGTTCAACTACAAATGTAATTGATTAAACTAATTAAATTATGGTTTGAAAGTTCCACCAATTCAATTTTTGATTTAGCTTTTAAAATATTAATTTTTTATACAAGAAAACAGAATTGATTTTAGTAGATGCTGCATATTTAAATACCAAAATAGCTCAACACTTGGCTCACATCAGCAGATTTTTTACATAATAAAAAGATTGAGACGAAGATAATGGCCAAGGTCCCTCTAAATCAAATGTTAACTACCTAAACCTGGATGATGATGGGGTTCTATGATGATTTTTCCTAATGTAAAACTTATGTAGTTTGTATCATTTGTGGAACATATAGAGCTTGAGAGTGTTTGGATCGTAGGATCAATACGAGTTATTTCCACCATTATAAAATGGATTTGGCTACCTTCGTCGTCATGGTCCAAGTAAAAGTTTATCACTGGTTATATCATCGTTGGTAGTAGATGCATACCATACAAAATGTACTACTTGTAGTGTTAGGCATTTTGCATCTCATACTTCTTGTTACCAAGAGTTGCACAAGAGGGAATCATTTTGATCATGTTCTTGTAAGAAGAGTAGGCTTCTCAGCTTGTTTTATAGAAATTATGCTGCATAGAGTTCATCCTATATATTGTAGTTTCATGTACAGAATAAACTACTAAGCCAATTCCCTAAAGAATCAAGTGAAGCTAACATTGCTCAGCAGCTATAGGAGCAGCAATGAGAATTTACAGAGTAAAGCCAAAGCAATTAAGCCAATGAGAATCAATCTGAACATCTGATCCAGAATCTGTAAGATCTAGTTATTGACTTCTAATTTTGCCATTTGTATAGCTAGTAGGTTACTCAATTAATTATAGTCTTACTTCAACAAGGGTCTTGTTTTGTCTATGTTACAGCTTCTTCTCCAAGTTCATGGTTAATTGTTGATTAAATAGACTTTAGAAATGTGCCATGTTTTTTGTCTGGATTTCTGTATTAATTATAATCTTAACAATATTTAGAACTTTATATTGAGTATTATTTATGTACATGTTGTTATCATGTATCTAATGTGATGATGTTGACATGGTTTTTTGGGGAATACATATGACAGGGCTTACTGATGATAGAAGTACTCAGTTTGAATCAAAATTTGTCAAATTTATTGTTTTTGTTAGAGATTTTGCTATATGGTTCTACAATTTTTTTTTCCAGATGTGTATGTTTAGACATTAGCAATATGCTGTTGATTTTTAGTTGTAGTGTGTTCTAATTTTTGGGGGTTGGCTTTGATTTTTTGGTTTATGATTTATTGTTGTGCCTATACTGTGTGTGCTACAATATGCATAGTTTCTTTATAAGTAAAGAGTGGTAACATTCATGTTATTAGTTTCCGAATAATATGGGGAGAGGTAAAACAAAGAGTAAGAAATAAATTCATTTACATTATATAAAGGATATATTAGTTATTTTGTATGATTTCATTTTCTTTCTTCTCACTTTTCTTCTCAACCAAACAAGAGAAAGAAAAGTTACACATTTTCTTTCTCTCCTTTTTCTCTTCATCCAAACAACAAGAGAGAAAATGTATTTTTCTCTTCATTTTCTCTTCTCTCCATTTTCTTTCCTTGCATTTTCTCTCTTTCCATTTTCTTTCCACATCCAAACAAAGTGTATCTTTTCACTATCTTCAAAAGTAAATGTCGGATATTATTTTCTTCCTATTTCATTCGTTCTTTTGATTGCAAAAACTATCTCCATATTAAATTTTTTATTCTCTAAAAGATATTGCCAATAATATCATTTTCATATATAACAATATAATTTAAGACTTAATAATTTACTATTTAACAAATCCTATATAAATTATGCAAGTTTTAATAGGAATACTATTTCCCATGACAAAAAATAATTGGTTAACAATAAAAAGTTTGTCTTTGAAAGTATATATAATATATATCCACAAATTAGAAATGTATATAATCATTAAAGAAAAATTCATCTCTTATGGATTGGTTTGATTTTGAATTGGATCATAATAGATAGATCTAAAATAAACTATTAATTTATTTAAGATCTATTAAAAATATTTAATATTATCTAATTTATCCATGACCTAATTTAATGGATAGATATTCAATCTATTCATTAATCTATTTTAATAGATTGGATTGATAGATATCCAACCCACTCATTTAAAAAAAAATTCTCTAAATTTTTCATTCTCTCTCTAAAAATTTTATTTCTTTCTCTAAAAGTTTTCATTCTCTCTCTAAAAAATATTTTTTTCTCTCTAAAAATTTTCATTATCTCTCTAAAAAATTTCATTCTCTCTCTAAAAAGTTTTTTCTCTCTCTAATTTTTGTCTCTCTCTAAAAATTTTCATTCTCTCTCTAAAAAATATTTTTCTCTCTAAAAACTTTCATTCTCTCTCTAAAAGTTTCTTTCTCTCTCTAATTTTTTCTCTCTCTCTAAAAAAATCTCTCTAAAAATTTTGAAACTTAACACTTTGTGTTATGGGATTTTAGGCTTTAGTGAAAGTAAAAGTATTGAACAAAAAAATAAAGGTAAAATACATTGAATATCCATTGGATTGATTTTTAATTAGATATCCGTTAGATATCCAATGAATATTTTGGTTGGTTTACTAAATATCCATAACTAAATTTAATCAATTAGATCTAATCTAATAAAATACATTATTCTAATTAGATGGACTAGACTTATTTTAATATGGATGAATTGAATGAATTAAAAATTAATGAATTTTTTTTGCTAGCCCTCTTATTTCTAAGGCTATACGAAACTTATTGTCGCAACCGGGATAGCGACGGGACGACCAAAAAATATAAAATCAATGGAGTCGCCACCAATGTTTATTTAAATTGGAAAAACATTAGAAAAACCATTTAATCAAGCAAACTGGTCTTTTGAAAATGAGTTTGGATTCGAGTCGATTACGGTAGGGAAGGTATTAGCACTTACACTTCTGCTGTTCAAACGGTACTTTATGTTAGTTGTGTAAAATTTAATAATCTCAAATATATTTATTTTTACCCCTTTAAACAAAAGACTTTGTAATTATTTTTTTTATTTTTTTCTCATTTTTTATTTTTGAAAAGAAATAAAAGAAACAACCAAATTATGAAAATTTATTTTTTGGGCTTGACAAAAATGGATTTACTTCCTACGTATCTCCTGGTGCAATGGAGAACTCAAAGTCACGTAGTTCTTTAGAAAATGATTGTGGGTTGGTTGATTTTAATTGAATTAATTTTTGAAATTTTGAATTAACAAGCGTCCGCGGCTCACTTATCCAAATTAAGGATTAAATAGGTGAAGCTCGCGTCACGCTAGAGAACGTCACCCATTGATTATCGAGTTTGTTACTGAAATTTTTATTTAAGATTGTAAATCATCATTTTCTTGCAACTCGGATGTTTACAAAATATAAGGGTTAGCAAACTGTCGCAACTCAGGTAACCCATTTTTATTCCTTTTTAAAATTTTTTAATTATTTCTTTATTTATCATTTTTTAATTCCCAAAATCTAGCCCAACAAACTGATAATACATGAAATAAAAAAAAAAAAAAGGGAAACGTAAAAAGAAAACCAAGAAACAGATAATCCAAAAATGGGAGATATAAAATTAAAGATGCAACAAGGACCTCGTTTACGACCCGGATTAGCGAGGGGGGGTGGTGGCTTCTTTGATCCGACGGTCGAATGGAGGTAAGGATGGGATGGATTCGACTCGTTTACGACCAGATTAGCAGGAAAGGGTGGCTGGCTTCTTCGATTCGACGGTCGAATGGAGGTAAGGATGGGATGAATTCGACTGTCGGTTGGAAAGGATCTGGAATTCGACGGTCGGTTGGAAAGGATTTGGAATTCGACGGTCGGTTGGAAAGGATTTGGAATTCGACGGTCGGTTGGAAAGGATCTTGGATCGGTCGGTGAGGGGAGTTTGGATGGGTTGTCAGTGAGGAGTTCGACGGTTGGTGAAGGGCGACCTAGCTGAGGTTCGACGGTCGAGTTGGAGGTTGGTGAAGGGTTCGACGGTTGGTTGGAAAGGGGTGATTCTATTTTGGAGTTTGACAGTCGGTTGGGGGTAAGGATGGGATGGATTCGACGATCGATTGGGAAGATGTGATTCTGTATTGGAGTTTGACAGTCGGTTGGGGGTAAGGATGGGATGGATTCGACGGTCGGTTGGAAAGGGGTGATTCTGTTTTGGGGTTCGACTGTCGGTAGAGGGAATGATGGTATTTTGTGAAGTGGGTTGAGGGTCCAATGGTGTGGTTCGACGGTCGAATGAAGTGAAGGTGGGCTTTGTGAAGGGGTTGAGGGTCACAATGGTGCGGTTCGACGGTCGAATGGGGTGAAGGTCAGTGTAGTTCGACGGTCGGTAGAGAATGATGGTATTTTGTGAAGTGGGTTGAGAGTCCAATGGTGTGGTTCGACGGTCGAATGAAGGGAAGGTGGGCTTTGTGAAGGGGTTGAGGGTCCAATGGTGTGGTTCGTGGGGTCCGACGGTCGGTTTAGGGAGATTGGATGGTTCGACCGTCGGATATGATGGAGTTTGGGGGTCCAACGGTCGGTTGGTTGAGGGAAGGATCTGGCTTCTTGGGTTTCGACGGTCGGTTGGGGGTATGATGGATCCGGTGTTTTGAGTTCGACGGTCGGCTTAGGGAGATTGGATGGTTCGACCGTCGGATATGATGGAGTTTGGGGGTCCGACGGTCGGTTTGTGGGGTTATGAAAGTGAGGTGATGAAGGGTTTATGTGGAGGGAGATGATGAATAGTAGTAGAGTGGTTTGTCAGTGGGTTGGACGTGAAGGTAGAGAGGTGGTGTAGTGGAGGTGCTGGAAATGAGGTGCTGAGCTTGAAGATAATGATGAGATGATGAATATTAGTTCTGCCAAAGTGAGGTAGTGAAGATGAAGGTAATAAAAGGGAGATGGATTCACGGTTGGAGAGTGGATATTGGGTTTCAGTCAGGGAGGCTTGAGTGGATATGTAGTATTCATTTCAGGTTGAGTGCAGAGGGATTCAGGGGTTGTGTGCAAGTGAGAATAGTTAGCAGAAATGAGTTACATGACATAAATGCAGAAGGTTACCTGTGGAATTCAAGGTGGAATAGTTGAAGTGAATGCTATTCCTCAGCAAGGCTTCTGTCTCCTTCTTGTTCCCTTCTCTCTGTCTCCCTTGTGATGGCTGTGCTCTTGGAAGTTTATGGTGATGAAGGATTGATAAAGACGATGGTCACAGTGGAGAATGGGTGAAGGTGATGAGGGTGGTATTTTAGTGGTTGAAGGAAGGAGATGATGAAGATGGTAATGGGTTGCTGTTGGCTGGGCTGATGGAAGTTTCTGGCAGAGGCTTGAAGAAGGTGATCGGTGTTAGGGGTTGGGTTTTGTAGATGGGGGTTACGTGAATGGAGTTGATGAGGAGATCTTTGTGGTGTTGGCTATGGAGATTGGTTCTCTGTGAGGGCCAGGGTGTAGTCTTCGTCTCTGCTTTCTGGAGAGTCTCTCGCTTGCCTTCCTCTGCTTCTTTTGTATCTGAAAGAATGAGGCCTCCCCTGCCCGAGGTAGAGAGGCTGCCAGGTTGACCCAGCTTGGGTCACCATAACACTTCCCCATTTGTGTATGCTGCCCTCTGCTCCAAGCTCTCTTTCTCCAATGCACCTTTCTACCCTTTCCCCATCCATGACATGCGCTCCCCAAGAAGCAAGCGGCATGCTCGAGCTGAGACAGTTCTCGGTAGGAAAGTTACGTTTCACTCCGCCCTTTTTTATTCACTTTTTTCTTGTAACAACGTAAGAAAGTTGTGTTTTATTATTTAATATCTTTTATTTTATTTTATTTTTATTTTATTTTTTGTTTTGTTTGTTTTGTTTTGTTATTTTTTTTTTTTGTTTGCACCAATAAAATAAACTAAAATGAAAACTGACCAAGAAAACAAAATGCTCACAATAGTGCAATTAAACATTAATCCTTGATTAAATGACAAAATTTTATGGACAAAATTAGGTATCAACAGCTGCCCCCATTTGCTTCATATTTAAAATAAATGGGAAGCAAATGAATTGATTTAATTTTGTCCATGAAAACTTTCATTTCTTGCTCCTTTTATTCTTTTTTTTTAGAAAGCAAAATGACGCCAAAGCGAAGGACATTAAACGAGGGAGAAAGTTCACGGAGTCGGGCATCCGCTGAGGCTTGACAGAAAACTTAAAGCAAAAAGATAAAAAGCTTACATGAGTCAAGCGTCCGCCGAAACTTGACATGAAAAACTTAAAAGCGGAAAAAGACACAAAGCTTGCGGAGTCGGGTATCCGCCTCTGAAAAAGACACAAAGCTTGAGGAGTCGGGTGTCCGCTGAAACTTGATAGAAAACTTAAAAGCAGAAAAGACACAAAGCTTGCGGAGTCAGGTATCCGCTGAAGCTTGACAGAAAAGAAAAAGGTGACGGGCACAAGGCCACAAGGCCCCTGCTTGCTTTGGAAGCGATGGGTACGAGGACCCAAAAACTAAAAAGCAATGGATGCGGGGACCCAGGAATTAAAAGATAATGGGTGCGGGGACCCAGAAACTAAAAGACAATGGGTGCGGGGACCCGGGAATTAAAAGACAATGGGTGCGGGGACCCGAAAACTAAAAGACAATGGGTGCGGGGACCCGGGAATTAAAAGACAATGGGTGCGGGGACCCGAGAAGCTAAAAGACAATGGGTGCGGGGACCCGGGAAACTAAAAGACAATGGGTGCGGGGACCCGGGAATTAAAAGACAATGGGTGCGGGGACCCGAGAAGCTAAAAGACAATGGGTGCGGGGACCGGAATTAAAAGACAATGGGTGCGGGGACCCAAAACTCGAAAAACGATGGGTGCGGGGACCAGAAACTAAAAGACAATGGGTGCGGGGACCGGAATTAAAAGACAATGGGTGCGGGGACCGAGAATTAAAAGACAATGGGTGCGGGGACCGAAAAACTTAAAGACAATGGGTGCGGGGACCGAATTAAAAGACAATGGGTGCGGGGACCCGAAAACTGAAAGACGATGGGTGCGGGGACCCGGAAACTAAAAGACAATGGGTGCGGGGACCCGGGAATTAAAAGACAATGGGTGCGGGGACCCGGAAACTAAAAGACAATGGGTGCGGGGACCCGGAAAACTTAAAGACAATGGGTGCGGGGACCCGGGAATTAAAAGACAATGATTTTGTAAATGCATGTGATGTCAGAGATGGTGCATGATGCAATGGATGATGATGCAATGGATGTGATGCTTGAGTACAATACATGTGATGCCTGAGGACAATGCATGTGATGCTAGAAATGATGCATGATGTAATGAATGCCTACTTGTAGGGATTCTCATGAGCAAACTGAGTTAGCAAATCTTGTTTTTTTGCTTTTTTTGGTTTTTTTTTTTTTTTTTTGGTTTTTTTTTTTTTTTTTTTTATCAGAGCTTTGGTTCCGCAACCCTTAAGGACTTTTTCCCACAGCAGGATCGCAATTGAACAGCAAAATTCATTGATTAGCCTTATGATTTGTCTGATGATTCTTACTTTTCTCATCAACTCTTGTCAGGATTTCATTGCGTTTCCCATGACTTTTCGAGATTGTTAAAGCAAATCCAAATGCTTTTACCATATTGTCACATGTTTCACATCTCAATATAAAACTATCATAAAAAAAGCATATTAAGTCAACAATGGGTTGCAACAAAAAGGGATGATTATTATAGACAGAAAAAGTACAAGAAAGGCAGTACAAATAGAACTCGAATTGAAAAGGTTTACAAAAGAAATGTTGAAGGGGAATTTTCCAGCTCTTCGAGTGATGCTCTCTTGAATGAACAGTGCTAATTTCCCATGTGCGCAACCTTGAACATCCCCTTGTCTGTTTCAGAATATGATTTGACCCAGCTTTTACATATTGGGAGTGTCTCCTGATAAGACTTCGTATATTCAAACTGCCCCGGTTTGGCCCAGATACTCTCAAACTGCCCCAATTTATGACTTGAGGTATGTTCACTTCTCCGGATGTGTCAAGTACCTTTTTTAACCCTAACTTTTGCCTAGGTCGCTCTTCCGAGTTTTCAACCTAGCGGGTTGCTCTAACTTTTGCCTAGGTCGCCTTTTCAGGTTTTCAGCCTAGCGAGCCATTTTTTTTTTAAGCATAGTACATTTTGACTGCATCTGAATTTATAGGAAGTGGTAGATCTTCGCCATCCATGTTTGTGAGAATCAAAGCTCCTCCTGAGAAGGCCTTTTTTACGACATAAGGTCCCTCATAGTTTGGAGTCCATTTTCCTCGAAAATCCTTTTGAATGGGAAGGATCTTTTTGAGTACCAAGTCTCCTTCTTGAAACTGTCGAGGACGCACCTTTTTTGCATAGGCCTTCATCATTCTCTTCTGGTAAAGCTGACCATGACATAGTGCAGTTAATCTCTTCCCTTCAATGAGGTTCAACTGATCAAGTCGAGTCTGGACCCATTCGGCCTCTTCTAGTCCTGCCTCCATTAGCACTCTTAATGATGGGATTTCCACTTCAATAGGGAGTACCGCTTCCATTCCATAAACCAAAGAGAAAGGGGTTGCCCCAGTTGAAGTACGAACGGACGTGCGATAACCATGCAGTGCAAATGGTAGCATTTCGTGCCAGTCTTTGTATGTTACAACCATCTTCTGGACGATCTTCTTGATATTCTTGTTTGCTGCCTCAACTGCCCCATTCATCTTAGGGCGGTAAGGTGAGGAATTGTGGTGCTCAATTTTAAAATTCTCACACATCTCTTTCATCATCTTATTATTCAGATTAGTGGCATTATCTGTAATAATCTTGCCTGGCAAGCCATAACGACAAATCAACTCCCTTTTGACAAACCTGACCACTACATTCCTAGTGACATTGGTATAAGAAGCAGCTTCGACCCATTTAGTGAAGTAATCAATTGCAACGAGAATGAAGCGATGTCCATTTGAGGCCTTTGGTTCAATGGGTCCTATGACATCCATTCCCCACATCGAGAACGGCCAGGGTGCCGTTAAAACATTTAAAGGTGCTGGTGGCATGTGAATCCTATCAGCATATGTCTGGCATTTATGACACTTTTTCACATAGTTGAAACAATCAGTCTCCATTGTCAACCAATAGTATCCCGCCCTTAGTATTTTCCTTGCCATTGTATGCCCATTTGCATGAGTTCCAAAAGAACCTTCATGAACATCCTTGATGATCTTCTCTGCCTCCGTCGCATCAACGCATCTTAGCAGCACCATATCATGGTTCCTTTTGTAAAGCACTTCCTCATTTAGAAAGAAACCCATTGCGAGTCTTCTGAGGGTCCTTTTGTCATTTTCTGAAGCATGTGGAGGGTACTCTCTGCTCTTGATGAAGCATCTGATGTCATGATACCACGGTTTCCCATCTGGTTCCACTTCTATCATTTGACAATATCTGGTTGGTCACGACTTTCCATTTTTATAAGCGGCAAGTCCCTATCCTGACTTACTTTGAACATTGACGACAATGTGGCTAGGGCATCAGCCAACTGATTATCTTCTCGAGGGATATGCCAGAATGTAACTTCGTCAAGTTGTTCAATCAACTCCTTGATGTGGGCATGATAGGGGATTAATTTGGCATCTCGAGTTTCCCATTCTCCCTTTAGGTGATGGATGACCAAGGCGAGTCCCCATATACCTCAAGAACTTTTGCCTTTGAGTCTACTGCCGCGGATTCCCATGGCACACGCTTCATACTCGGCTATGTTGTTTGTACAAATCGAAGCACAACCTAGCGGTGATTGGGATGAAATTATTTTCGGGAGAAATCGGTATGGCCCCAACTCCATGCCCCGTGAATTGGAAGCTCCATCGAACAACAAAGTCCATTTTTCTTTTTCCGAGGGTTTTTCTTCTCTCGAACAAAGCCATTACATCTTCATCGTGGAACTCACACCGCATAGACCCATAATCTTCCACTGGTTGACTAGCCAAGAAATCTGGCAGAGCGCTGCCCTTTGATCGCTTTTTGCGTGACATAGACAATGTCATATTCTGATAGCAAAACTTGCCGGCGTGCAATCCTCCCAGTGAGGCGGTTTTTCAAAGATGTACTTGATCGGGTCCATTTTGGACACTAACCAAGTGGTGCAACACAACATGTACTGCCTTAACCGGTGGGCTGCCCATGCCAAGGCGCAGCATGTGCGTTCCAACAATGAGTATTTTGCCTCATAGTTGGTAAACTTCTTACTCAAGTAATAGATGGCCTGCTCTTTTTTGCCAGTTTCATCGTGTTGTCCCAGTACACAACCCATGGATTCATCCAACACAGTCAAGTACATGATGAGAGGCCTTCCTGGCACTGGAGGTACCAAAACTGGGGGTTCTTGCAAATACTGCTTGATCTTTTCAAATGCCACCTGACAATCCTCATTCCACTTTACTGTCTGGTTTTTACGCAACAGCTTGAAGATCGGCTCACATGTTGCAGTCAACTGGGATATAAACCTAGCAATATAGTTCAGTCTTCCCAAAAACCCACGAACTTCTTTTTCAGTACGAGGAGCTAGCATCTCTATGATTGCTCGAACTTTGTCTGGATCAACTTCTATCCCTTTCTCGCTAACCACAAACCCCAAGAGCTTGCCTGATTTTACCCCGAAAGTGCACTTAGTAGGATTCATCCGAGCCTAACTTTCTCAACCGTTCAAAGAGCTTTTGCAGATCGGTTATGTGATCTTCTTCTCGTTTTTGACTTTGCAATCATATCATCCACATAAACTTCTATTTCTTTGTGCATCATGTCGTGGAACAATGCCACCATCGCCCTTTGATAAGTTGCTCCGCGTTCTTCAATCCAAATGGCATCACCTTATAGCAAAAAGTTCCCCACGAGTGATGAATGTGGTTTTCTCCATATCTTCAGGCGCCATCTTGATTTGGTTGTATCCCGAGAAACCATCCATGAAGGAGAAAAATGCATGTTGAGCAGTGTTGTCCACCAAAACATCAATGTGAGGTAGAGGGAAGTTATCTTTAGGGCTGGCCCTATTCAAATCTCTATAGTCAACGCACATTCGCACCTTCCCATCTTTCTTTGGGGACGGGGACGATGTTAGCAACCCATTGAGGGTACTTTGCAACAATGAGAAACCCGCATCAAACTGCTTTTTAACCTCTTCTCTAATTTTTAGTGACATCTCTCGGCTTCATTCGTCTCGGCTTTTGCTTGACCGAGGACATTCTCGTTTTAAAGGCAATTTGTGCTCAACTATGCTAGTATCTAGGCCAGGCATATCTTGGTACGACCAGGAAAACATCACAATAATCGATAAGAGCTTAACCAACTTGCTTCGCTCATTTTCTTTCATGGTAGTGCCAATTTTAACTTCTTTTTTATCATCCTCTGTCCCCAAATTAATCAGTTCAGTTGGCTCTTCATGGGGCTTTGAATTTCCTTGGCCTCTTGTTCCATTAATCTCATTAGCTCAGGAGAGGGCCCCAATTGTCATCATTATCCTCATCAACATGATTAACGGGATGGTCAAAATCATATAATGGGGTCATAGCACTATCATTTTCAAGAGAGTCACTTTCAGATCTGCATTTATTGGTGTCAACACAAGTAAAAAGGGTAATGAATAAAGGTTAATGAAATGGTTGAGCAAAAAGCTAAAAAAGGGAAATAGAAAGATAATCTGAAAATGCATTTATTGATAGTAAATATTGAAATGAAAACATGTGAGCCCGCTTTCACAACACATTATCCTAAAGCCTTGGGCAGAGCTAAAGGATTAGCATTACAAAATTACTTTGAATCAATTTCACAAGTCATGGGAAAATCAACGCTCTCCCAATTGTTGACTTCTGCATCTGGGGAGCAAGGGTACACCAAGTTGACACCATGATTGATGGATTGATCGTCTTCGATGGCGGTCACTTGGTTCAGAAACACTAATCCCGCACTTCGGAAGTTTCGTCGGATGTCACAGATGGGGATCCTCTCAGCTTTAGGCTCCCGATTTTCCAACCTAGCCAACCTCCTCTCCCTTTTCTCTTCTAGGACCCTTCTTTTGTCTGCTTTGGTGGGTTTATATCCTAACCCAAATCTGTCTTTGTTTTCGCAGGGTGCCCAGAAATTCACAATGCCTTGTCCATTCATTCCTAGTCCTCCTCCATATTGGTATCCTTTTCCAAGCATTACCTTAGCCATCATCATGGATGCATTAGATGGTCGGGGCTTTAGACCTTGAGCTCCTTCTTCCACATAGGTGGCATTGACAATCTCTAGCGCTTGGAACGCGGTTTCAAGAGCTTCTTCTGCAGCTTCAATATAAGGAGTGTCTAAAGGCTTGCTCACCAGCAGGTCTTCTTCACCAAATACAGTAATCATCTTATTATCAACTATGAATTTTACTTTTTGGTGCAAGGTAGAAGGCACAGCTCCAGCAGAATGAATCCATGGTCGTCCTAAGAGACAACTGTAGGATGGCGTAATGTCCATCACTTGGAAGAGTATAT
This sequence comes from Ormosia semicastrata, assembly GCA_029884595.1. Classification (NCBI taxonomy): domain Eukaryota; kingdom Viridiplantae; phylum Streptophyta; class Magnoliopsida; order Fabales; family Fabaceae; genus Ormosia; species Ormosia semicastrata. The sequence continues at coordinate 24,064,801 of JAQQTO010000046.1, read as the reverse complement.
TGAAAGTGCAGGGACCAATTTGAACCGGTATTTCAATTTCCCCCATGACCTCTCTTCGGTGCCATCGAATGCCCTTACTATCATCGTACTTGGTTTCATGCAAGTTCCATCAAAAGCAGACTTGGAAAGGGTTGATTTTGGTAACACGTTCAAGGAGGAACCATTGTCAATGAGCACTCTAGCCATTATATGCTTTTGACATTTAACGAAAATGTGCAAGTGCCTTGTTGTGCCCCATTCCTTCACCGTATCTCATCATCGGTGAAAGTGACATAATTATCGCCAGCGATAATGTTGCCAATAATACCACCTAACTTGTCACCGTAATGTCATGGGAAACATGAGCCCGATTCATATTTTCATCAATACTTTTACGTGCGATTCGAGTTCATCAATAAGGACAAAAGCGATATCCTCGCAGGGTGCGATTCAAATGATCCACCACTCTATATTCGCTTTGCTTTATAAACTTCAAGAACTCAACTTCTTCATCCGATACCTCTTTTTGTACTCCTTCGACTTTTCCGGCCTTTCTTTTTCTTTTGCTTCGTTCCCAATGGAAGTCTCCCCTTTCTCGACTTTGCCTTTACGGTTCCCTTTTCTTCTTCTTCTTGGGTCTTTCGCAGCTCCTCAGGAATGTAGATGCGACCACTCCGGGTCACTCCCCCAATCCCCGATATATTAGTGACAATAGAAGTCGAACCAGACGCAACCTTCGACTGATCATTCGTGGGATTGCTTCTAAGGACCTGCACATTATAATTCCATGGCACGGCTCGGGTGTCCTTGAAGGGGAAAGGACTGGGAACTTGAATGGTGATAGGTTTCGGGCCGCAAGGGGATGGCGCATATGCAGCTTCAGTGTAATAGATAACCAACGGTTTGATAGCCGGATTTGCAATGGAAGGGACAAGAGAGTTTACGGCTTCCTGACCTTCTTGCAATTGTGGAATAGCACACTTATCCACCATGTTTACGCCACCATTGTCACCTAAGTGACCTATTTGCACTAATTGCATATCCATTAGATCTTGGAGGATTTGTCTGAACTCACCACAATCCTCAATAGAATGCCCTACATTCCCGTGGAGATTGCACATTATTTCACCTTCATCGCCCTCTTTCTCCTCAATATGAGCTTCCCTCATCCCAAATTTACACAGTTCTTTGAAGATAACCCTCATGGGGGTCTTGACATCTGTCGCTTGTCTTATGAGCTGCTGGGCAGAACACTCCCCTATAGCATTAACTGTGGGATTCCCGTGGTTTGGTAACAGATTGTGACCCACACTAGGAGTATTTGTCTTGAAATTCAACCACTTAGCATCTATTAGGTCTTGCACCTTAAACTTCAGCGTTCTGCAATTCTCGTGGAATGGCTGCGGCCCCGCATGGTAGTCGCACTTGGCATTTGGGTCAAATCCTTTAGGGTATGGGGGCTCTCTTGGCTTCATCGGGCAAGGAGCCAAGAGAGAGTTACTGGATGAGCTGGGGTAACAGACTCGGTATAAGTCATAGGGATTGGGTCAAGATGTTTCCTTTCTTGGCTATATGGTGGTCTTCTTTGGTTTGTGTTTGGGCTTTGGGTCCATGGTTGAGCTTGTTGAGGCGGTAAGGTAGGGGTGTCTGGTATTGATTAGGATATGGCGTTTGGTGAGGCCTCGTTGGGTGATGAGGCTGAGGATGAGGAACATGTGAAGCGTTGGCGACATGGGGGTGATACGGCTGGGGATATAGAATTGGTGGAGTAGTGGGAAAGTACGGTTGGTAAGGTGCGAAAGAAGTTTGGAAGGATGGTTGATGGTTCACAGGTGTTTGGCTATATCTCTCTCGGGTGAAGTTTCTCTGGTCAAAGGAAACAGCATGAGTTTCTCCCTCTCTTTTCTTTCCCATCGGGGGCCTCTTGGCATTGAATGTTCCTGTTGAACTTTCAACAATCTTCCCACTTCTCATTCCTCCCTCAACCCTTTCTCCAATGATAACCATGTCTGAGAAATTTGATGACACGCTCCCTATCATTTTGTCATAAAATGGTGATTGCAGAGTGTCAATGAACGTAGCCACCATTTCTCTTTCCGTCAATGGGGCTCTACTTGAGCAGCCATTTCTCTCCATCTCTCGAGCATATTCCTTGAAGGTCTCAAAGATCCTTCTTAGCCATGTTCTCGCAATTGTAGTCTATCCTGGTGCCATATCGATGTTATACTTATATTGCTTCAAGAAAGCGTCAGCAAGTCTTTGAAACATCGTATATGGGCACGCTCAAGATGCGTGTACCAATTCGAAGCTGCCCCAGTTAGGTTGTCTTGAAAGAAGTGGATTAACAGCTTGTCATCGTGAGCTTGTGAAGCCATCTTGCGGATGTACATGGTTAGGTGGTTCTTTGGACAAGTAGTTCCCTTGTACTTGTCAAAATCTGGGACCTTAAACTTGGGAGGAATCACCACATTCGGGACAAGACAGAGCTCTGAAGCATCCAAAAGACCATAGCCACTTGCTCCTTCGATGGCTCGTAGTCTTTCTTCAAGAATTTCCCACTTCTCCCTGGACTGGGGGTTTTCCACAGAGGAATTCAACGGGTATTGTGGCATGATGGTGGGAACGGAATGTTGCCCCAGTGGGGTTCCACTGGCATGTGGTTGAGCTGCACTCAAGGAGTTTAAAGCGGCATCTTCTTGCCGGAGGATTGGTAGTTTGCGGTGGTACGAACCGGGATGGAGACCATATGGCGGGATGAAGAAAGGGTATGGGTGTTGTGTTGGCGGGGATTATTGTCATTTGACCGAGTGGCTTGATTTTGGGTAGAGTTTGAGGGATTTGGAGTTGGGGACACTGTTGGCATGTCATTATTGGGGGAATTAGTGGCTAATGGTGGTATATACCCGGAGGGAGGCCATATGGTGGAAAAGGCGCCCCTTGGTTTCCCATGAACCGCGGCCGAGGGTTGAGTGGTGCCGTTTGGGCAAATGTGAGCGGCATCGTAATCCTTGAGGATTAAAGCCTTGGTATTGCGGGGGGAACGCGGCAAAACCAGGCGGGCAAGGAGGTGTGGCCGGATGTCCTTCATTTGTCGGCCGAGGATTCCCATCTCCGTACTCTTTCTACTCTCCATAGACCGTAACATTTCCAACATTTTGGACATTTGCTCCCTGAGTGGTTCACTTCATCCCTCAAATCTTGCGTCATCTCTTTATCTCATCCATGATCTTTGCTTGGAACGAGTCCCGTAAAGGTGTCATGGAAGCAAGTTTTTTCTGCTATAGTGTCTACTTTTACGTTCGAGGAAACATGATGTGATTATTAGTATTGACTAAACCAAAATGACACAATGTATGCAAAGTATCATGCAAATGAAATTTTTTTATTTTTTTATTTTTAAAAAGAATGCTATGAATGTCATGGTAATGCACAATGATGTATCTTTTTCTTTCCTTTCCTCTTTTAGAGTTAGAAACGCGATGAAAATGGAAGATGATATCTTTTATGGGGATGTAATGCAAATGCAAGATAATGTATCTCTCTCCCTTTTTTTTTTTATGCCTAGAATGCTATGAAAATGCAAGATAATGCTTTTTTTTTTTAGGAATGTTATGAAGATGATATTTTTTACTTTTTTGATGCTAGGACTGTCATGAAAATATACAATGATGTTTTTTCTTTTTTATGAATGCTAAGAATGTAATGAAAATGCAAAATGATATATCCCCTTTTTTAAAAAAAAAAAAAGGGAATGAATGACATGAGAGATAGGTGAATAAAAAGAGTTAAGAATGAAAATGCTATATGAAGTATTTGTCTTTTTTTTTTTTTATACAGAATGGTGCATGGATGAATGACATAAGTGATAGAGATGAGGAAGTTTTTTTTTTTTCTTAGAAAAAAAAAATAAAAGAAAGAAGAAGAGAAGAAAAAAAAATGCTAGAAATGATAATGCAAGATAATGTATTATATGCTGGAAATGTCATGAAATGTATGATTTTTTTTATAATGCTAAGAATGTTATGAAGATGCATGCAATGAATGACCCTTTTTCTTCATTTGATTTTTTAATACAAGAATGAATGATATGAGAAACAGATAAATAAAGAAGAAGTATGCTCCCTTTGTGTCCTAATGGGGTTGCCTTAAACTTGGGAATTCTATCCTAAGGATCTAAGAGTCTTTTTGATTCGTGAGAACTTCCATAAGGTGGCTTTTCTATTTTAGAGGTCTCTAGAGCCAAGTCCTATTTCAGAATGATGACCACGAAATAGTGGGTAAACCACTAGGTGTGGGGACATTCATAAAAAGCGCTTCTAGATGAGGTTTTCGCGATAACCAAACGGGATGTACATCCAAAATGGCTACCACTACGCAACCTCTACCTATCCTAGGATTCACTCGGACAGGGTATAGGGCCCCACTCAAGCGTGTGTGATAAACGTGTAGGTGCGATGGGTCTTTGGGAGCGTACAAACTTATACAAAAATACCAAAATTACCCCCATCTACAAAGACATATATACAATAGCCGATCGAGAATCCTCTACCCTAGGGTTTCAACAATTTAGCACAAGGTATATATACAGTCACAATATACATGAAATAATGCTATCCAATATTTACATAAAAATACTAAATAAAAACATTTACAAACAAATAAGAAAATGAAAACAAAGACAAAGAGGGTAAAATAAATAAATAAAAGATTATTAAAAATTTGCACAACTAACAGCAGCAGGCTTGACTCTCTAAATATCCCTAGTGGAGTCGCCAGCTGTCGCAACCGGGATCGCGACGGGACGACCAAAAAATATAAAATCAATGGAGTCGCCACCAATGTTTATTTAAATTGGAAAAACATTAGAAAAACCCTTTAATCAAGCAAACTGGTCTTTTGAAAATGAGTTTGGATTCGGGAGTCGATTATAGGTAGGGAAGGTATTAGCACCCTACACTGCCCGTTCCATGAACGGTACCTTAAGTTAGTTGTGCAAAATTTAATAATCTCAAATATATTTATTTTTACCCTTTAAACAAAAGACTTTGTAATTATTTTTTTTATTTTTCTCATTTTTTATTTTTGAAAAGAAATAAAAGAAACAACCAAATTATGAAAATTTATTTTTTGGGCTTGACAGAAATGGATTTCTGCTCCTACGTATCTCCTGGTGCAATGGAGAACTCAAAGTCACGTAGTTCTTTAGAAAATGATTGTGGGTTGGTTGATTTTAATTGAATTAATTTTTGAAATTTTGAATTAACAAGCCGTCGCGGCTCAGTTATCCAAATTAAGGATTAAATAGGTGAAGCTCGCGTCACGCTAGAGACGTCACCCATTGATTATCGAGTTTGTTACGAAATTTTTATTTAAGATTGTAAATCATCAAGTTCGCAACTCAGATGTTTATAAAATATAAGGGTTAGCAAGCTGTCGCAACTCAGGTAACCCATTTTTATTCCTTTTTAAAAAATTTTAATTATTTCTTTATTTATCATTTTTAATTCCCAAAATCTAGCCCAACAAACTGATAATACATGAAATAAAAAAAAACAAGGAAACGTAAAAAGAAAACCAAGAAACAGATAATCCAAAACTGGGAGATATAAAATTAACGATGCAACAGTAAGGACCTCGTTTACGACCAGATTAGCAGGGGAGGGTGGCTGGCTTATTTGATCCGACGGTCGAATGGAGGTAAGGATGGGATGGATTCGACTCGTTTACGACCGATTAGCGGGGAAAGGGTGGTCGGCTTCTTCGATTCGACGGTCGAATGGAGGTAAGGATGGGATGAATTCGACTGTCGGTTGGAAAGGATGCGGAATTCGACGGTCGGTTGGAAAGGATTTGGAATTCGACGGTCGGTTGGAAAGGATTTGGAATTCGACAGTCGGTTGGAAAGGATCTTGGATCGGTCGGTGAGGGGAGTTTGGATGGGTTGTCAGTGAGGAGTTCGACGGTTGGTGAAGGGCGACCTAGCTGAGGTTCGACGGTCGAGTTGGAGGTTGGTGAAGGGTTCGACGGTTGGTTGGAAAGGGGTGATTCTGTTTTGGAGTTTGACAGTCGGTTGGGGGTAAGGATGGGATGGATTCGACGGTCGATTGGGAAGAGGTGATTCTGTATTGGAGTTTGACAGTCGGTTGGGGGTAAGGATGGGATGGATTCGACGGTCGGTTGGAAAGGGGTGATTCTGTTTTGGGGTTCGGCCGTCGGTAGAGGAATGATGGTATTTTGTGAAGTGGGTTGAGGGTCCAATGGTGTGGTTCGACGGTCGAATGAAGTGAAGGTGGGCTTTGTGAAGGGGTTGGGGTCACAATGGTGCGGTTCGACGGTCGAATGGGGTGAAGGTCGGTGTAGTTCGACGGTTGGTAGAGGAATGATGGTATTTTGTGAAGTGGGTTGAGAGTCCAATGGTGTGGTTCGACGGTCGAATGAAGGGAAGGTGGGCTTTGTGAAGGGGTTGAGGTCCAATGGTGTGGTTCGTGGGGTCCGACGGTCGGTTTAGGGAGATTGGATGGTTCGACCGTCGGATATGATGGAGTTTGGGGGTCCGACGGTCGGTTGGTTGAGGGAAGGATCGGCTTCTTGGGTTTCGACGGTCGGTTGGGGGTATGATGGATCTGGTGTTTTGAGTTCGACGGTCGGCTTAGGGAGATTGGATGGTTCGACCGTCGGATATGATGGAGTTTGGGGGTCCGACGGTCGGTTTGTGGGGTTATGAAAGTGAGGTGATGAAGGGTTTATGTGGAGGAGATGATGAATAGTAGTAGAGTGGTTTGTCGGTGGGTTGGACGTGAAGGTAGAGAGGTGGTGTAGTGGAGGTGCTTGGAAATGAGGTGCTTGAGCTTGAAGATAATGATGAGACGATGAATATTAGTTACGCCAAAGTGAGGTAGTGAAGATGAAGGTAATAAAAGGGAGATGGATTCACGGTTGGAGAGTGGATATTGGGTTTCGGTCGGGGGAGGCTTGAGTGGATATGTAGTATTCATTTCGGGTTGAGTGCGAGAGGGATTCGGGGGTTGTGTGCAAGTGAGAATAGTTAGCGAAAATGAGTTACATGACATAAATGCGAGAAGGTTACTGTGGAGTTCAAGGTGGAATAGTTGAAGTGAATGCTATTCCTCAAGAGGAGGCTTCTGTCTCTTTCTTGTTCCTTCTCTCTGTCTCCTTGTGATGGTGTGCTCTTGGAAGTTTATGGTGATGAAGGATTGATAAAGACGATGGTCACAAAGTGGAGAATGGGTGAAGGTGATGAGGGTGGTATTTTAGTGGTTGAAAGAAGGAGATGATGAAGATGGTAATGGGTTCTTTGTTGGTGGGGGCCGATGGAAGTTTCGCGAGAGGCTTGAAGAAGGTGATCGTGTTGGGGGTTGGGTTTTGTAGATGGGGGTTACGTGAATGGAGTTGATGAGGAGATGCTGTGGTGTTGGCTATGGAGATTGGTTCTCTGTGAGGGCCAGGGTGTAGTCTTCGTCTCTGCTTTCTGGAGAGTCTCTCTTTTGCCTTCCCCTGCTTCTTTTGTATCTGAAAGAAGGAGGCCTCCCCTGCCCGAGGTAGAGAGGCTGCCAGGTTGACCCAGCTTGGGTCACCATAACACTTCCCCATTTGTGTATGTTGCCCTCTGCTCCAAGCTCTCTTTCTCCAATGCCTGCTACCCTTTCCCCATCCATGACATGCACGCTCCCCAAGGAAGCAAAGATGCTCGAGCTGCACCAGTTCTCGGTAGGAAAGTTACGTTTGACTCATACTTTTTTATTCACTTTTTTCTTGTAACAACGAAAGAAAGTTGTGTTTTATTATTTAATATCTTTTATTTTATTTTATTTTTATTTTATTTTTTGTTTTGTTTGTTTTTTATTTATTTATTTTTTTTGTTTGCACCAATAAAATAAACTAAAATGAAAACCGACCAAGAAAACAAAATGCTCACAATAGTGCAATTAAACATTAATCCTTGATTAAATGACAAAATTTTATGGACAAAATTAGGTATCAACACTTATCATTAATGTAAAAATTATATCATCATTTATAATTACTTTAATGTACTTGTAAATGAAAATTTCATAAATAACATTCATAGAAAATTATATTGAGATTTTATCTCTTAATTTCTCACACCCTTTTAAGGAGTATAATATACTAACTCCTAAAGTCAAGATTCTATTTTCTTTTATAATCACTATTATATATCTTTAAAAGATCAAAACAAATTTATGACATTTATATGTGAAATTATATTTAAAAATTAACCTCTTAATTTTTCACCCCTTATCAAGAAGATACGAAATGGGCTCGTATTAAAACATGATATATTTATAATAGGATAATTAATGAAAATTTGGTGAATACAAAGTTGATTTCTTATTCAAATTTGTACGGAAAAATTAAAAAAAAAACATATTCTTATTCATAACGTTTAAGTTACATGTTTTCGATCGAATCTAGAGTTTTATATCTGTCTAATATATGTGATAATTAGAAGAATTTTTAATACAATATATGGAGGAAATAAAAGAAAAAGTATCAATAAATTAAAATTATGATTGAAATTATTTTATTATATCTAAAAGATACAACTAATAATGTCAAATTGAGATATAATAATATAATTTAAGTCTTAATAATTTACTATTTAACAAACATTATATAAATGATGTAAGTATTAAAATGACTAATACTTCGTGTTAGAGATGTTAAATAGGTTAATCCACCTCTCTCAGTCCCATCACGAGTAGGCAAAAAAGGGTCGGGACGAGGTTGACCCATTTCAAAATATGGGTAGAGAATGTCAACCCACCTTATTTTATGACATCTTTTTTGTTTAATTTTAAGCGAGTTAACTCGCTTAACATGTCATATTTTTATTTTTATTTAATTTTTGTAAGGTTGACTCGTCTAATCTGTCAACTCATTATTTTCTTTATATATATATGTGGGAGGAGAAGGCTAACCCACCCTATTTTATGACGTCTTTTTTTTTTAATTTAAAGCGAATTGACTCGCTTAAAATTAAATAAAAAAGACAAGTTAACATGTAGGTTGACCTACTTAATTTGTCACCATTTAAAAAAATATATAGAGAAAAATTTAAAAAGTGACTTAATGGATCTTTCCCTGCTTCGTTATAACTCGCGAGTTATACGTGTTAGGTAAAAATTATCCACCTAAAAAAAGGGTTGCAAAATGCAATGCAATTGACCTTTTTTGGTAGGTTAAATTGGTTGACCCGTTAAGTCCACCATTTTTGTTCTATTAATAGAAATAGAATATATTTATCTTGAATATGCAACAATAACAATACTATAATCATCAAGTGTATTGAAGTACTTATAGCATTATAAAAAAAATAACAAACTTGTACTACTAAAGAGAACATAAGTATTGAAATCCATAATATTTTAATTTTGAAATATTAATATTTTAATATAAAATATTATATTTTTTGTGTAAATAATAATGTATTTATTTCTTAAATATTTTTTATTATAAAATATTTTTATTTAATTATTTAATACTGAATAAAATAATATATTTAATTATTAAAATATTTTTTGTTAATTATTAAATATTAAAATATCTTAATATTAAAATATTAAAATATTTTATGTAAATAATAATATATTTTAATTACTAAATGTTTTTATTATAAAATAATTTTTAAAATTATTTCTTCACTCACACATAACGTGGAAGGGAAAACATTTTATGAAAACTTTACATGTGAAATGAATAATAGTGACCATTTCCATAAGAAGATGAAATGTGGCCTTTTGCATGAGAATGTGACATGTGTCTCTTTCAATGAGGAGAAGACGTGTAATTTTGTCTTGTAATAAGACTTTTGAAATGTATAAATAGTAAATAAATAGTAGATAACAGATTATTTATTATTATTATTATTATTATTATTATTCACTATAATATAGGGTCAAAGTTGGTTACCTCATCTCAAAGTCAGGACAGATCTCCAAGTTTAACCAACACTTACAAAGATTTTTACACCAATACCAAACATGACAAAATCAAATTATGACTAACTTAATTGTTTATTTATTTATGTTATTTAGTAATTTTTAATTATATTTATTATATTGTCTGCAACTAAATTTAAATATTATATTATTTAAAAAATTGTTTAATCAAAACTAATTTTTTTAAAAATATATATAATTAAAAGAGAGTATAAATAGATAAATGAGAGTCAAAATAGCCTTAACTTATAGTAGCATTTAACTTTTAAATTAAATTTTGCATCTTTTAACTTTGATTCATGTCACGCATCTTCTTTTTAGCAAATCGTTAAATATTTGATGGAATTATCACATGGCTTGAATCTGTCCAAAAAAAGAGTACAAAAATTACAAGTAAATGGAAAAAACAAAAATTAAGAAAGTCGTCTGCCTCTTGACATGTTAAGTCAGAACTTGAATGAGAGGCTTGTGCCTCTTGATGGATGGGAATCTGTTTAGCACAATATTTATTTTTAAGGGCGCATTAACCATTGAATGTACTCCAAATTGAGCAAATGAACGCCCCAAGAAAAAGCCAAAGGATCCTATCAAACAATTAATTCTCAGCTTTATGCTTGAATATTTTGCGAGAATCCCAACGTATAGTTAAATATGCCCCTAATTGGGTAATTTTGGTTGAGGTAGCATTCATACTTCACCATGCCAATACACATGATCCTTTGCATTTTCTTGCAAATTATTCCATCACGGTCTATATTTGCAGTTTGAAACCAGCTCTAACTTCATCCGAACTCAAATCCCAAAATGCAGAAACAGCTTTCTTCTGCAATTTATTCCCCAAACAAGAATCAGGCTGTTTCCAAAGACGACACTTCCCCTAAATGCTTTACTATCGTATGATTTCCTCAAATGAATCTTAAATTCCAGGCATGCTAATTGTCCCTTAAAGCCATTATCAATTGGCAATATACTGTTAAAAATGTAGCTCGTCCTTTTTTCTCTTTGCATGCGCTTGTAACATGATGTACACTACACCTTAAAACCTGCTACTTCCATTTGGGCAGGATTTTTTTTCAGTTACACACGACACCATGGCCATTATCTTTCAGCAAAACAAGAGAATGTCCTGCCCACTGTAAGTGCATGTACTAGTCGTCCTGTAGCAGCACATCAAGGTATTATTAATCTCATTATCATCATAATAGACAGGACCTTGATCATAGTCATATTCCATTGCATATACTTTGCAATCTGACTTATAGCTCTTTTGCTGAAACAAAGATCAGCTCCCTGCTATAATCATGCTGCCAGTTGAAATTAATTAATGTTTAAATTCATTAATCTTTTCTGAAATCCATTCTCTCAATCTTATGTACTCATTTTTCTGACAAGCGTCAAGGGCTCTTGTCAACATTGGAAAAGTGGGTTCTATTGGCATTGTCTTGATAAAATTCTCAAGCTCATCCATGTATCCATGCCTACTGTACAGTTCAATCATGCAGTCATAATGCTCCATCCGAGGCAGGACACAGTATTCATTGCTCATTGACTTAAAGCATTCAGCACCAAACTCAACAAGGCCTTCTTCAATACAAGCAAGCAGAATACCCTGAAAGGTCACATGGTCTGGCTTGATGCCTTCTGCTTCCATTACCCCAAAAAGTTCAAGCGCCTCTTTACCCCTATGATTGTGACAACATCCCAAAATTATGGTATTCCAAATGATCACATCTCTGGAAACTGCCCCCTTCAGAACCTCGATAGCATACTCAAGACAACGACATTTAGAGTACATGTAAACCAAAGCAGTTCTGATTATAGTATCTATCTGAAATCCATGTCTAATGATGAAGCCATGAGTTTGTTTGCCAAGGTAAAGAGCAAAGGTATTGGCACATGCTGCCAAAAGGGTTCCAAATGTATACTTAGTTGGTTTTGTCTCCCACTGCATCTCTGAAAATATTGTTAGTGCTTGTTCACTGAAATGATGATGACCATAACTAGCCAATAAAGCATTCCAAGAAACCCTGTCACGCCAATTATTCATCTGGTTAAACCAAACCCGTGCACTGTTCAAGTTCCCACATTTACCATACATGTCAAGAAGGGCGTTGCTGACCATAAGGTTTGAGTGGAAACCATGTCGATAGATATAGCCATGAACCTGTTTCCCCATTTCATGATCTGAAAGGCCCGCAGACACATTTAACATCAAACTAAGAGTGACATGATCCACATCTTTAATTGTACCAAGCATCAGATATACAAAATCTAATGCCACAACCCATTCAAAGAATCGTGTATACCCTGCCAACATTGCATTCCATGAGATCACATTACGTTCAGGCATCTCATCAAAAAGTTTTCTTGCCTCCCAAGTTTTCCCACACATTGCATACCCTGATACAATCGAAGTCCATGACACCAAATCCTTTGAACCAAGCTGATTAAAGACCTCAGAACCATCCTCTAGTTTACCACATTTCACATACATGTTGATAAGCGAGCTCGAAACAACATTATCCTGTTGGAGACCCAATTTCACAACAACTCCATGTATCTGCATCCCCTCCTCTAGCGCTGACATACTCGAACAAGCAACAAGCGCATTTGAGAAGGTGAAATTCAACGGCCTGACCATGGCCGAAAACATCCGCGAAAACATGAAAACGGCTTCCTTCGCATCACCTACATCAAGATACCTTCTCACAATCACATTCCAAGTGACAGCATTGGGATGCAGAATCTCATGAAACATCTTGCGGGCATCAACAATAACCCCGCATTTCGCATAAACATCGACAAGGGAACTCTCCAAGATCACATTGCCACAAAAACCGAATTTTTTCAGCAGCCCATGAACCTGCATGGACAGAAGAAGCTCAGAAGCAGCAGCACAAGCTCCAAGAACGCTAGCAAAGGTGATCTCGTTGGGACAAACACCGTGCCTATTCATACACAAAAACAAGTGAAAAGCTTCCTTGGGGAAACCCAATTGAGAATAAGCGGTGATGAGGGCGTTCCAGGAGCCGCCATCTCGTTGGGGCATTTCGTCGAACAGTTCCTTGGCGTCGCGGAGAGAGCCGCATTTGGCGTAGGACTCGATGGCGCGGTTGAGGAGGAAGGTAGGGGGGTTGGGGGAGAAGGTGAGGAGGTGGGACTCGACCTTGCGGGTCTCAACGACGGCGCGGTGGGAGGAGCAGGCGCGGAAGAGGTGGGCGTAGAAGGCGTAGGGGAAGGGTTCTGGGAAGGCGAAGAGGGTGGACGCGGCTCTTCGAATGCGACCCGCTTTGACGTAGGTGAGGATTTTTCTGATCACTTCCTTGGTGGTCGTGGTGTGTGGTTGTGGCTTCAGGTTTCGGTGGTGGAGAAGCTGGTTCAGTACAGAAGCTGCACTCACACCCATATAACGGACACTCACTCGAGGTTTTTCTGCAGAAGGAAAGGAAGACAGGTAACGATGGATGACATGACACCCTCTTCTTCATTCGTCAAGTTTTTTTTTTTTCTTAATAGAAAAAAAAAACTTGTAGGGTTTATTTTTTAAATTTATTGCTAACTAGTAGAGCTGTCAAAATGGGTTTATTCGCAATCCATATTATTTTTGGGCCAAATCAAATTGGATCATGTAAATTTTGAATTGACATTTATCAATCTAATTTGTCTTTTTTCAATATAAACAGGTCAAGTTGATCTAATCCGTTGCAGGTCGACTCATGTTATTTTTAATTTCAAGTTAACATTTACTAATTCAACCCATCTACTTTTATTAGACTATTTAGATCGACCCATCAGACTTATCTCATTTTGACGACACTATTAACTAATAAATATTATATACATTATATAAAGGACAACATTATATAAAGATAGACTATGTTCTCCCATACAAAAATCAACAAAGGATTCACATGGTATAGTGTGCATTACTCATCATAATTTAATTCTTTTTTTGTCCTTAGTGATAATTTAATTTAGATAATCACATGTAGTAAATATCATGATATTGATTAGGCTAGCCCTAACTCCATCAATCACAGTGGGTTTCACACCAAAAACACTGCTTTGGGAAACCAGTCTCGCTAATTAAAAAAGGTGTTGAAAGCATCGTGTTCAATATCAAAAGAAGTGTCATTGCATATTCATATTGCAAATTTGCAATTGCCCAAGACTAGATCGAAATCCTTGGATTGAAATTGAAAGAATGAAAACAAGTAGCCTGTTGGGTTAGGGGGAGTCCCTTGGGGAGATATTCTTTTATGGACTTAGTTATTTTTTTAATGAATTAGGTAAGGAATCATAATAATAAACTTAATATTACATTTTAATTCAAAATCATAAAGTATTAAATTTATTGATTCATCCACTTTTATAATCTTTATCTTTTTTATTTTATTCTCAAAATAAGACTTTTTTCACTTACACTTAATTTCTTAATGGCTTTGGGCTACATGATAATTAATCATGGTGATAGTTATAGGATGAATCTAATCTAACCTGAACATATGTTTGGATGGAAAAGTTTGTAAAAGAAGAGAATGGAAAGTTAATTCTTTATTTTTAAATTAAAAAAATTATAAAATATCTACAAAAATGAAAAATAATATTACTCATTCATATTTATATATATGTCATTTTAAATCTATAAGAAATTCGAATACATTATGAGAGTAATACTCTCAAGTCTCAATGATTTAGATTTAATTTTTAATTTATTAAATATTATTTTAAAGTCAATCTAATGACGTGTATAATTATGTAATTCACAAGTCATGTTTTTATTAAATTAAGTATAATACTCATAAAGTATATAATAATCTCTTTATATCTATACAATTTTTATTGTATGGTTATAATTAATCTCATTTTATTTTTTACAAACCCACACTTTGATTATGCTACCTCACATCCAAATAAGACAAACAAGGTAGCAAATTTTACATAAATAATGAACCGAAACTATGAATAAAATAGAAACGTCATACCATACGCGAGCATCAGAAAATGAACTCGTGAACACGACATCGTCCAGAATGTAAAGAATACGAAATATAGCAACAGAAACAGAGTCGTGAAAAATGAAGCGACAAATCTAACCCATCAGAAATAATTCCACACAACTTAGCCATGTGCTTTGCACATAACCACACAGTTTGACATATATGTTCGCCAGCAGTCTTTGCGCCACTCGTGTGGAGAATAATATTGTCTCTTTGTGCTTTAACTTCTAAAAATTATTAATAATAAAGACGTTTTGACTTGGTGTAAATGGCCTTCTAGATGAGTTGCAACATTTTCTCTACAGGTTTTGTTTAGTATTATTTGGGTGCTAGACTTCTTGATAATTGTTTGCTTCTGTTTGTTGGTAGTCCCTCTACAACAAAAATAATGACCAATAAAACAGGTACGATGCATAACATTTCATTGATATTCTATTCTCCCCAGTAATCTGGTGGTCTATCTCACATACGCTTTAATTGATCTATATGTATCTTGAGACGTACGTAAGATAATTATATACTTCTCATAAAGTCCACGAATATCTTTTTCATTTTTTTATAAAAATTATTCTTTTAACAGACTAAAATAGAATGTGGGAAGTGAGGAACAACTTGTTACTTCTAGAAAGCAGGAAAATTGGAAGAAAAATGAAAATTGACAAGTTTTGCCCACTTTAACCAGTCTCTAGACTCTTTACAAAGTGTTTAGCTTGGAGGAGAAACAACTATACGAGGTTGCTACGACAAATTAAATATGTTTAACTCAGCAGACAAGAGACATCAACATGTCATTCAAAGTTACATCCTTAAACAAGAAAATATATCAGCAGCGTTCATATATAAAAATGTCATTAGAAAATTGGAAAAAAAGAAAAGAAAAGAAAAAGAATATGA
Organism: Ormosia semicastrata; assembly: GCA_029884595.1. NCBI lineage: Eukaryota > Viridiplantae > Streptophyta > Magnoliopsida > Fabales > Fabaceae > Ormosia > Ormosia semicastrata. The sequence goes on along the minus strand of JAQQTO010000046.1, from coordinate 24,048,948 downwards.
ATGTGTTTGGATTAATTTATTTTATATTTAAAATTATTTATAATAAAAGTTTTTAAAAAAATTTAAAAATGAAATAATTATTTTTTCGAAAAAAATATAATCCAAACATACTCTTAATTAGAAAATTTACAAAATATTGATAAACCCTCGTCTGCTGGTATATTCGGCTGCTACTACCACGAAAATGGCTAATTTATTACCCCAAAAAAAAAAGATGGCTAATTTCGTACTAATTCCTCATAATGATAACTTAATTAGTTAACCTTTTGTCAATAGTTTTTGTTAAAATAATTGAATAAATGTTATATAAATATCAATTCATACGCGGTCATACATTAGATTAACTTTTGAATTTTTACGGCCTTACAATTTTTTTTTTCAACAAATTCATATATAATTTGATGTTTCTAAGTACTTTTTATTAATATATTTTTAAATATTATTTATATCCAGTTACTTAAGTTTAATTTTCAGCAAAAAAAGGAGAAAAAGGAAAAGATAAAACTAGAAAAGGAAGAAAACTTAATGGAGGACGTAATTGTTCAATATTCTAATTGACTTCTAGGATCCAAAAATATTGTGGATGGGATTGATAGGATTTGATCATTGGTGTAATGGGAGCTGGATGACATGTAATGATCGGCTAATGAGAAAGGGAAAGAGAAAGAGAGAGGAAATATATTATGATATGTATATGTATCTTTCAGTATTTTTTTATTTGAAACAAAATCTCAACACCACCAAACTGAAGAAGTTAAATATCATGTCTTTCGCTTTCAGGTAGAGTAATGGAAACCCACTCAACCACAGACAAGTACAGTTGCCAACAGGTAGCCTCCCAAGTCCCAATCCATACATATATGAGATGAATGAAATGATATTCCTTCTATCTTCTTATAGCTTCTCTTGTTGCTTGTGACACTGCAGCATACAAGTGTATATGAAGCATTGATTTCCAACTGGAGAAATTATTAAGCAGGCGGTGATTATCATAGGCGCTCACTCTATTTTACACATATTTTTATACAACCTTAATGTTAAATGGAATTTTTTTTTAGTTAAATGAAGCATTTATTATAACCAGTAAATTTCCTTGAGCATCATTTTCAAATTCACTATTCAAATGTGCAATCATAAACTCAGGCCACCTACTCGTTGACACCAAAATAAATATTTTTTATTTAATAAAAGGGAAATTAACAAATAAAGTTATATAATACATATATCGCCACATAAGCAAAACTATATAAGAATCAATGACAGTATTACTGTAATATGACTTTTCAGTTTGTGAAAAAGAGCTTAATGATATAATTAGTGATTCCTTACTTGTAAGTTATGGATACTCATTTGTTTGATTTGGTATGGTTGAGGGACATGGTGTAAATTTTAATTTAATTAATGGTGGTTCGTGATAGAAGGGTTTGTTAGAATTTTGTATATATTAGCTAGTATAATATTTAAGAATTATATTATTTCACTTGCCTCCTAGAATAATCACCTATAAAAGAGACTAACAATGTTTAATTATTTGAAAATTGATGTTAGGGTTGGCAATGAATTTAGCCAATTCACAATCTGTTTAGAATTTTAATTATTAGGTCTGACTCAATTGAGTTGAGCTTATTGCCAAACTTTCCCTCTATTTTAACACCAAACTTATCATAGGAATAATTTATTTTAAATAATTAATAACTATTGATAAGAACTAACTTTGTTAGATAAAAAAAATAAGAACTAACTTTGTTACTCTAAAAAAAAAAAAGCTGCCTTTGTTAGTTTCAAAAGATAATAATAACAACAAACATAAAAAAATTTAAAAGTGACTCTATGTGATGTTAATTTAGTTATCTATATTTTGAGTTTACCAAACATATATACTATTATATTTTTTTTTTCTTTCGGGTATTGTTTCATCTCTTGTATCTTTGTTTTGATTCACAGCTTTTTTGAATTTATTATCATTGATTCTGTTTCACTGTTTTGTTGTTCTCTATTTTGAAATAATTATATAGATTTTTATTTTGTTTAGAAAATAACACCTTAACCCTTTTTTTTCGTTGACAAAAATTTATAAATCTAATTATCTCCACGTAGTGGGGGATGTATTTAACAACCACTATCCGAATTTTTTTTTGGGGGTATTAAATTGGAAACCTTAATTAAAAGTTAAAACTTGACTAGGGACCGAATGATCCTCACTCAACCAATGGTGTTTTAAAAGCTAAAGTGACCTTTAGTTGTGGAGAACTTTATTGACACTCACTCTACTACAAGAACTGATTTTTATATATACCAACTAAACTACCAATCTCTCCCTCTGCAGCTACACTTCCATCGTGGTATGTGCTACTACCGTTGCTTGGGGGGCATTCAATATTATTTGTTAGTATTATTACTATCAAAATGATGATAAGATATTGATCAATGAACAGAGATTCGTAATGGGCAAGGTAGCCATGACTGTCTGTTAAGGCATTGGAAAGAAAGACAATATGATTTTGAATTTATGATGATTGATATGATAGCTATATGATCCACTCCACGTTTTGGTGCAGCACCTGATGTGGGTCTTTGATGCCATGCCATTGTAATCATTCCTCTGTGGCCCTCTCCAGTACCACAATCGTTTAACACTTACAACGAATGAATAAATAATTCCAAGAACCCGATCCTTATATAAAACAAATTAAACATTAAGGAGCGTGGAGTGGAATTTCCTCTAATTTCATCAGCAGCAGCTCATAATAAAAAAAAGGGCAGACATGAAAAGGCTATAGCCAGGAGTCGAAGGTATAGAATGAAGTCCCTACATAATGAGCACAAAGCCTCTAATCTAATAAGCTTTTTAATCATTTTTTTAAAGTCGGTTGATTTGATTCATTTTACGTGTAATGTTCTTTTATAGAATTTAATTAAATCTTGTAAGACCAAGGTTTTTTATTTTTTTCTGGCCATGTGTAAGTTGAGGTATTCTGAGATATATCAAATATATTATTATATGTAAGGAATTTGCTTTAAAATTGAATTTACAACAAAGATTTAATTTTTATCTTAAGTGAGTGGATGCATATAGGAACTTGCGGTGATATTTTGTTGGCAATTCCGCAGAGTAGAAAACAAAACGAGTGGGAGACTGGGAGAGCGACATCGAGGGTTTTTAGGGATGTAAAAAATATATGTACCGGATAATTTTTCGCAAAAGAACAACAATGAATATCAATTTAATAAATGATAATAGAGGTAGAGATTCTATTATTTATTTTGTTGTTATTTATGAATTTATTAAATATATTTTTTATTTAGTATTTTACATATGCATAATATATATATATATATATATATATATATATATTATTTATTTTTTTATTTTAATTTGAAATAAAAAATAATATATTTTTGTTATTTTATAATGATTTTTTAATTAACATATTATATTCTTATAATAATTATTTATATAAATTAATTATTATAAAATATAATTAAATTTAATATATTATTTATAGTATTTTTTTAATTTTATAAAAAATTAAATTATTAAAAAATAAATATTAAATTTATTTTTTAAAAATTTATTTTAAATTATTAAATATCTATAAATACCTACAAATACCTGCATTCCTATGAAAATGGTAGAGTATGTTTGAATATACTTTTTTACTGGATAAATAGTTTTTTTAAATTATTTTAACAATATTATAATATATTTGATAAATTAATTTTAATTTTTACATAAAATTTAATGTATTATAAAAAAATTTAAATTAATTTTTATAATATTAAAATTAAAACTTGTAATTTTAATTTATAAATTATTTTTTATATTTTAATATATAAATATTATTTTATTTTAATTAATAATTTTTTTATATTTATTTTAATAATTTAATATAAAAAATAATTTTTTATATTTTTTAAATAAAATAAATTAAATTAAAATTAATTTTAATTAATATATTTAAACATAAAATTAAATTAATTATAATAAAAAATTATATAATAATTAATTATTAAAATAATCAAATTTTCACAATTTTTTTCAAATACACACGTAAATAAGTACTTACGATGGGACAAGAGCAGGGATGTGAAACACTACCTGTCCCGTTGCCATTCTTGGGTTTTTCTTTCCACAAAAATAAAGAGAAAAACATAAGGCAGCAAGAGCACATTAAAAGAGACGAAAAAATGAGAGAAATGTGAAAGGGATGGGCCTACATATCCCACCCGCATCTAGAATCCCTTGACTTTTAGGAACCTAACCCACCTTAATATCCCATTTAAAATCTTATTCACCAAGAAAATAATAATATCATCACCCCTTTGATCCCCAACGTGTCGTCGGTGAACACATCACCTTTCCCTGCATCTGCCCCTGTTTTCAAACAAACACAACCACACAAAACAAACACAATCACACAAACACACACAACCCACATTTTTCTCTCCCTCTTTTCCTCCCAGAAAATCAAAAACCTGAACCACCAAACCCCCCCCTCCACCCCCCAAAAAAAAAAATGCTTGATCCAAGAACACACCAACCCACAAACTCTTTTCAGTTACACACAACTCACAGTTACTATGACACATGGGAAGCCACGAGTTCTGGTTTGTGGCCTTCAAAACCAGCTGAATTTGGAACAGTATTGAAGGATGTTGATGAGTCTGGTATCTGTTCACCTCCTTTATGGACCACGAGTCCTCCCAGTAGCCCACAACATCGCAAAAACCATTACAGAAGCCTTTCCCCTGCATCAAGAACACAAGCCATTGTGAAAGGACAAAGGGAACTCATGGAGATGGTTAGGTGCATGCCCGAGTCAAGTTACGAGCTTTCCTTGAAAGATCTCGTGGAGCACCAAAGGGTTGAGGCTAGACATGAGAAAACGGTCGAGGAGAGGATTTTGAGGAGGGAAGGTGGTGGTAGTCGTAGAAAGGTGGTTGATAAGATAGCACAGGTGAAGAGAAGTGGTGCGAACAACGTTGATCGTGGAGGGTTCTATCTGAAGATGGGGCTTCCTTTTTCTTTGTGGTTTAAGGACAAGAAGAAGAACAACAAGATGAAGAAGAAGAAGGAAGCGTTGGCGAATGGTAGTTCAAAAGTTTCGCCTAGACCATCGGCTTCTGATGGATCAGGGAAAGGTGGTGGTGGTGGTGTTGATAAGGAGTGGTGGAAGAAGAGCCCTTCAGCGTGTAGGGAGAGTGACAGTGGTGAATCCAGTATCAATAGTGGAAGCATGAAAAGCTCTGGTAGTAGCAGTAGCAACAGCAGCAGCAGCAGAAGTAACAGCAGGTATGTTCCAACAATTCTAACCAGTTCAAAATAGAAAATTAGAAATATCACAGTTTTTTTGTATTTTTTTTGTTTTTTACATGTTGAAATGATGGAAAATCAGCTAATTAATGATATAATCTTCCAGAATTGTCTGAATTTAGCTGGGGGAACTTTGTTTTTAGTGATGATCAGTTTAGCAATTAATTGCGAAGTGGATAAAAAAACTAAGCATAATTGCTCATGGAGATTGAAAGTCTGCATATCATTTCTAAATTCTATGGAAATTTTTTAGTTGTGGCAGATTGAATAAAAACTCTTCATAGTTGCACATGAAACAAATATATAGATATACAGTGAGAAGAGTGCATACAGTAAGGATTATATAATTATATAAACAGTTAAGATTAAAATATAAAAAAAATATATATTTTTAAATAATTTTTAATTTTAATCATTTATATATAATTATATAATTAAAATATACTCTTTTCCCACTAAAAACTCTTCTATATATAATTGCCTGGTGTAAGTTGAACCTCGTAGGTTTTTCCATTGGTTGTTTGGTTCTAGTCAGAAGTGAGAACATTCAGTTGTTTATCCTTCAAATTTATCTGTATCTTAGGATTCCAAGTAGGAAAAGTTAAAACACGCACAGGTTGTTGGGTAGATTGGTCTTGCTTTAACACGTGTACCTCATTATGCCACTGTGAATCCGTGACTATGTGTCACGGTTGAAGGGGCGAAGGCACCAGTAATTTAAAGTGGTAAAATCTTCTGGTGCTTCTTTTAAGGACTTTTAAATCAATCCCACGTTGGATTTGGGGATTTTAAGAAGAAAAGAGGGTTATGTGACTTATGTCCTTTCTGTGCTGTTCAATGTTCAATGTTCATGTTGATAGACAAGGTAAAAGGAGCTACAGCTAGGGCTTGTTTGTTAACTAGGTGCAATTATTTTTGTCCGATACTAATCTGATTAATTAAGCACAGAATTGTTGTAAAGCAACCAAGTGTCTACTCTGTATAACAGGAAATTGCGTGACAATTATGAATAGTAACTACATTGTTTGTGACTGTGAGCAGATAGCTAGTAACTCCAGACCCAGCAATCACATTTCATACAATATTCACTTGAATGTGTAATAATATCATGTGCTTATCATCTTCAGTTACTAATTAATTTTTGGATGTAATGCAGGCATGAGAAGAGTGGTGGTCGTTGCTGGCCTTTCATTCGCAGACCCAAATGCCTAACACAAAAATAAGAGATGCCTCTGATGAACCACAGTACTATATGGTCTCATATTCATGTAATGAAAATGATACTTGTAGACTTAATCATCATAAACCCCTCACAGACTCCTATGCAAGCCATTCAATAGTACATTGGTTCCACTGTTCTGAATGTTCTAAATGAGTTTACCTTGGAATCTATGAAGAATTTGTGAGCATAAAGTCTATACAAGTATCATTATAGTAATTGTAGTTTTACTGATGTTTAGACATGATGAGGCAGATATAAGCAGGTATGCAAAGTGAAAAGTGTGTGTGTATATTTTCTTGTTTTCCTGGAGAAAATATTAACAAAGTTTGTATTTTCCTTTTATTCTTTATGTTGTTTATACCATCAGATGTATATGAATCTGCAAACATAACATTTTGCATGAGTTGGATCACGCAGTTGAAATAATTGTTACTTAAACTTCTAGAGATAATGATTTACAAGTGACCCATGAGCATGAGTGAATATGTGCAACTCAATATTAGAAAACTTATTAAGAGGATTGATGATATATAACTGTTCAACTCAAAATTTAAAGCTCTACTCATTTATGAACAAGTATAATAGAGCCAAAATAATCGTAAAAATAAAAATTAATAGAGCCAAAATATGCCTATCAGTTCAAATTTTATTCTCTTGGGAGAATGAAAGTTTGGGATAAATTTGTTTGTTTGTCGTTGTTTTTATTTTATTTTTTATATATTTGTTTGTCCTATCCTATTTTTGATAAGACATATATGACAACCACGGTCAACAAATGCGATTTCACATTATTTAATTAACAATTCTGTTATTTATCTAATCAAAATATATCTAATTTTATTTAATTTATTTATAAAATTATCTTTATATTATAAAAATATTACAATTGTATATAAAATAATTTGATATTTTTTTATATTAATATATAATATAAATATAATATATATTTTTTTGATATATATAAAACATTTTCCTTTAATTAGTGATATTCATATAATGGTACGAACTGCATTTCGGACGGGATAAATCTTGATGTTGGAGTCAGGACTCAGGAGCTCTTCAAGAGCCTTCAAATGATTAGCTTATTTTGTGTTCTTATAATCAAAATTTTGTTAAGAAAACTTTTGAAAAGAAATAATTTTTTTTCTCTAAAAATTAAGTAAATTGAAGCATGCACTAACATAAGCTGCATAATTTTTTAGGAGGATAATGATTTATGCCTTTGTACACACTGGAAACAAGTCAAGAACAAACTGGCAAACTATTATTGGGCCTGTCATCTGTGTGAACTATTGCCGAAATGATGACAATGCCTTGGCCTGCCAAATCCATTACCTTTCCTTCATATCTTTTCATTGGTCTTTTAAAGATGATGGATGAAGTCCATAAGTAATTGGCCTTCTGGTGCTGCCCCCACCAAGGGGGTTTGATTTAAGTGACTACCATCATCCTATCAAAACATTCAAGGAGGGTTGATCATAAAAAAATATTAAATAAATAAATAAGAATTCAAGGAGGATTTTCAGATGCATCACATGGAGTTTGAAAATCTGGTGGATTTTCATATGCTTTGTAACTAACTGCAAGATATTTAACGAGTTTGATTCACAAAAAAACAATTTATAATTATTGTCCCAAGTAATACGTAAACTTTATCTCAATGCAAAGAGTTTTACTACAAAATTAATGACCATACTCACCGAACCAACGAATTCCATTAATCAATAGTCATTTTTATCATGCTTCAATCCATCATAACATGCGTTTATGAGTTGTCTAAAAAGTTTCTATCAATGTTAAGTTTACAAAACTCTCTTAAAAAAAGAAACAAAAAAACATAATATATGATTTGAGTGAGTTTTTATATGTATATAAGTAAAATCAAATTAAATAAATTTTATTTTTTTAATAATTCCAAACATAGTATTAGTATTGTTATATTTGTTATAATATTTGAAATGTCTAAGTATGTGTGATACTCTTATTTTATTTTGGGAGATATGTGATATCTTTATTTAATTACACTTAATAATGGTAAAGATAAAAATATCAGTTTCTAAAATTACTATTTCCCAGAACAGTATAGATCTGACTTATAAAAAAAATTAAATATTCTACCCAAAAAAATATAGTAAATGTATTATATATAGTATAATTTATGAATTTTAAATAATAATAAGAATGTAGGTTATGTAGATTTCTCATAATAATAAGTAACAATTAAAATTTTTGTATAAACAATTATTTACGTAATTATGGGCTGAATATGATAGTTAGATAAAGTTCTTTGTCTCTAAAGTAGTTAGTTTATGATTTTGAACCTTTGTAGGTAAGGTTTGAATCACTTTTTGTTAATAATAATTTTTTCTATTATTTATTATATAAAAATCATGTTCATAATTATGCAAGTTTATAAAAATTATTAAACATAAATGTGATATTATATTTTTTATATTAACTTTGTTTGAGCGTTGGACTGTTGGAGTTAGATGTTGGATAATGCCCCGCTATTTGTGAGATTACTAGTTTATTATTGAATTTGATTATAATATTTATAGATCATTATCTTATATGATTTCCATCATTTGGGATTAATATCTAATGATATTATAGTAAGTTATGCCATTAAGATTCATTTGCATAATAATAATAAATTTAATTTATTGATTGATGGTCAATTAATTAATAACAAATAAATCTTATTAGTTCATTTGATATTTAATGCACGCATCATATTAAAGATAGATATATATAAATTGATCCTATCCATAAACATTACACAGAAGCATACTTAATTTCTATCAGAAAAAGTTGTAGGCAACATATGTTTATTTGTAAGTACTAAGGTTTTGTCATAGTTTTTCTTCCTTCACCATGAAGAACATCAAGTACACTTTGTAACAATTTGTGACAATTATATGTTTAAAGTGTTTTATGCTATAATGTTATTTTCATACTTAAGATTTAAATCTTTATGTCTAAAGAAAAAAAAATTATGTTTGAGATAAAAAAATTAAAAGAAACACAAATGAATTTATAAAAAAATAACACAATGATTAATTAATAATTTATATAATATATAAAAAATATTGAGATTTTTATTTTTATTTTTATATTGTAACCAATTAGTGTCCAGGTTAATTTGTGTGCACGACATATTTCTACTAATTTATTTTTCTAATTCAATCAAAATAAGTTATTTATGTCGAATTAAAATATTTACAAAAATATTTATTTCGACTTGACTCTAAATAATTAATATAGCTGTAATTTAAATATGTGGTAGTGTATCTAATTACAAGTCTCATACTTATTTATCACTAAGCTAAAAGTTGAAGTTTATATCATGTTATAAAAATATCACATATTCATATTCATACATATTAAAATTAAATAAAAGGATTTAATAAAAATAAATAAATAAATAAATTTAAAAATTATAAAAAAACAAATAAATTCATTTAACAGGTAGGTTAATTAATCAATTCCCACTAAAAAAGATTAGCAATGCGCGTTAATTTAAATAGAAATGATTTAGAACTTTTAAATATATAATCATAAATTTAATTCTAAAATTTATGTATATAAAAATAATATTATTAAAAAAATTCACTTAAATATTTCACTATATATTGAGAAGTTAATGAATCATATATAAAAAAATACTAGGAAAATCAAAGAATTCACACCAAAGAAGATAGGGATATTTTCTTGTAAAATCCAAATTCCGAGCCAATGAGAACGAGTTCCATTGACCTTCCAAATTCCAATCGCAGTCCGTGATTCCATTTCCCATCCAGGAGGAATGGAAAACAAAGAAAGAAAAACGCGCTTACGAATACGACTTTTGGTTCATTTTGTTTTTTCCGCCCAGCACCAAAGTCAAAATAAGAAAGCTCAACAAAAATACTATAAACAATATAAGTTTTATTCAAAGTCTAATGAATCTAATTTTCTTTTTTAGAAAGGATAAACAAAAAAAAAAAAGAGGAAAAAAATTCTGATTATAACAATTCAGTAATGTACCCCCAAAAAAATTTAATAAAAATGATAATTGAAAAAAATAAAAAAGGGGGGGGGGGGTGCTGACGAAGAAAAGAAAAGAAAAGAAAAGAAAAGGCAATCCCCAATCCCAAATTGTGTGTTCTTCACTTCTCTTCTGAATCACATCTCATTTTCTGATAACATATATTTGAATATTCCAAATCCAAATCGCTTCTCAATTCTGATTCATTCCCAATTCAATTCTGTCTGGGGTTTTTGAGAGGTAAGGTCCCCTCTCCCTCTGTACCCGTATCTGTGATGTTATCTATTACCCGCTTTTTTCCTCACTTGATCGTTTTCTCAACCCTCAGTTCAACTATTGGGGTTTTAGGTTCTTGTCATCTTTGCATCTCTGCACAATCCCTTTTCTTCCATATTCTTTTTCTTTGGATTTCTGTTCTGTGTGCTCCTTCATCATTAAGCTTTTTTTTTTTATTTGGCATCAATATCAATATGATCTGCTTCTTTGCCCTTTTTATTTGCCCGTTGCACTTTCCACATTATAAAAGATTCAGAGTTTTACATTTTATTTTATTCTTATTCGATTTTAACCTAGCTCTTCCTCTTTTTCCCCATGTTTTCTTTCTTATTTTCTAGGGATTTATTTAACATTTCCGGGTTTTCTTTATTTTTTTTCTTTAAATTTTCGATAAACTAGTAGATTGAGTTTCTCTGGTGTCAATTCTAGTGCTGATTATTTGGCTCTTCCCTTCTGCTGCATTATTATTATTATTATTTTTAAATCCATTTTGATCCTTTTTTTTCCTATTAAATTGACAGTATGAACTTGGATATTTTGAATTCTAGATTACTGATCAGATAATTGCTAGAATTTGGTTTGGTAGGATGCACTCTACAGTTTTAAAAAGGGCGTATATATTGCTTCGTGATGTTGTGTGTGGGTTGTCTTATTGATATTGTTACATTTTGGGTTTGGATTTGCAGAAGATTGAAAGTAAAGACTAAAGAAGACTTGTCTCAGTGGAGCCAGATAGACATGGCTAACAACGCAGCTGCCTGTGCTGAGAGAGCAACTAGTGACATGCTCATTGGTCCTGACTGGGCAATTAACATTGAGTTGTGTGACATCATTAATATGGACCCTAGGTATTCTTCTCTTCTTCTGCTTTGTTTCTGTTACTCATCAATGGATTGCAAAAGTCTGTTCTGTACGTTCGACTTGTCACTCACTAACACTAACACTTGTGCGGGGGGGACGAGCCTATTGCTTGGAGAGTATACTTTATGAATATAAGAATATTGTTTATCCAATCACTTGAAACTAATTTCCTAATCGGCCAGTGTTATACCGAAAGTGCTTGTACTATTGTTTAGTAAGTTCATTGGTAATCTGGCACTCCAAGGAAGTTAAAATATTAAGTTTTTGATTCAGAAAATAAAGACTGCTATGGTACTTCATTTACCCTCTTATATGTTGGTAGGAGGTGAAAGGGTAAGATTTTTCTTGCACTCTTGCCTTGCTAAAAAGAGTTCTGTGTTGTTTAGATAGTTTGAACAATGAAACTGCTTGGCCCATTATATTTGACAGAGCCACCTTTAATATGCATCTATATTTGAATCAGTTGCCTCATTATCTGTTGTTTTCTTAAGTTTTCACTTGCTATGTTTTGGACTGAACTATTTGTGAATGAAATGCCAATCTGTACTGCCGTTGGTCCTTTTCTTTCTCCATTAGGGAGCACCATGCCACCATCTGTTCAGGGAATGCAATAAAATTCTTGAAAAGGGGAACAATGGGACCACGCTATTAATGTTTGGAGGATTGTTAAGTTGGCAACTGTAGAAGTTCTTATCACATAGAAGAGAATGGTAGACTGTCTTGATTCTGAAAATATGTAGTATTTTGAAGGCTTAATTACACTTTTGGTCCCCTTAATTTCACCAGTGCTTGATTTTGGCCCCCTTATTTTCATTTGCAATAATGTTGCCCCCTTGTTTTCAAATTGATGCAATTAAGTCCCCTTGTCATTTTGCTGTTGATTTAGCACTCTTTTGCTGACATGATATTGTGCCACATTATCACAGTCAACAAAAAAGTGTCACTTGAGTACAGATAGAGCCATTCAAAAGTATATAAGGGATTTATTGTATCAATAATTTGAATACTGTGGGGATGACAGAAAACAATGGCGTTGTCTAATCCATGTAGCCTACCCCACCTGGTGGGAAAAGGCTTTGTTTGTTGTTGTTGTTGTTGTTGAGTACTGTGGGGATAAGATAACATTGTTGCATTTGGAAATAGGTAGACTAAAACCAAATTTTGATGAAAATAGGAGGACCAAAAGTGAAACTAAGCCACTTTTGAATTTGATCTTGCTTTTTTGTTTTGGATCTCAAGTATGTAATTGATTTGATTGATACTTATTTTAATATTTCTCTTGGTTATTCCTTAATTACATTGTTCCTGATCATCTGTGTTGAAACAATTAAATTTGCAGGCAAGCAAAGGATGCATTAAAGATACTTAAGAAGCGTTTGGGCACTAAAAATCCCAAAATACAACTTCTGACTCTTTTTGTCAGTATTTCTATTCTTTTACTTTTGGATAATTATTGAGTTTTTCATGCACTTGGATATAATGGATTAAATTATGTGCTATTACTATATTTCTACATTTTTTAGAAGTAAGTTATGTAAAAGTCCTCATAGTCATAATTTTTTATTCTGCTGTGGTTACAAGATATTAGGTGTGCAGTACTTCAAAAAAATTTAATCCATAGAGTTGTGCTGAAGGTAACAAAAAGCAGTGATTACCTAACATGGATGTTTGTCTTGGAAATTTGGTGTAGGTACTGGAGACCCTTAGTAAAAATTGTGGTGAAAGTGTATTTCAGCAGATCGTTGAGCGGGATATCTTGCATGAAATGGTTAAGATAGTGAAGAAGAAGGTATTTATTGATTTTTGACACTGGATATTTCTTTTATAGTTCAAGCGGAAGGCTTTCTAATCCACTTCTGCATTCTTTTAATCTAATTGTACAGCCGGACTTAAGTGTGAGGGAAAAGATACTGATTTTAATTGATACGTGGCAAGAAGCTTTTGGGGGACCAACTGGAGTTTATCCCCAATACTATGCAGCATATAATGAATTAAAGGTGCTCTTGTGCATCTAGATGTTACTTTCTGATCATTAATTTATAATTTGCAAGCAATAATTCTACTGTAAACTGATTTGCATTGACATTTCTATTGATGTACATTTGTACTGTGATTGTTAATGTTTTCTTACTAGAGTCATGTTACTTTTTTCTGCCTTTCTGCAACATATTCTTGTAGTTGTTGTGTTACTCCAGGACCAAATTAGCCTGTTGCCATCATTGCTTTTTCCCCTGGTATTTTTAATAAGCTTGTTATATTGTTGCTCGAACGTCATACAAATGTGTCCTTGCATAATCGACATTTTGGTATTCAAGACCCGACCCCCTCAGACACGCGCACACACGCATATAGTGTCAAAACTTGCTGTTCAAAACTAGTTATCATTTAAGTTGTTGCTTTTTGGCTCAGAGCTAAAACATTTATATTTTGTTTCTATAATGTATTATTTTTAATAACTGACAGGCTGCTGGAGTTGAATTTCCACCACGAGAAGAGAATAGTGTGCCATTCTTCACTCCTCCTCAAACCCAGCCAGTTGTTCATTCTGCTGCAGAATATGATGATGCTGCTATTCAGGCTTCTCTTCAGTCAGATGAATCTGGCCTTAGGTGCTCTTTGAACTTCATCACGTTCTTAATGTTCTAATCCTTTAGTTTGTTGTGTGGGGCTAACAATGTTATTATACATTTCACATTGTGTAAAAAATTAACAGGGTAGTTAGGGACCCCATCTTATAAAACTCATTTATATACAAAAGTATGACAAATTCTACACATTCTTGGCATGCTCATGAGTTGATAATAATGAATCCTGTAAATTGTTTTCTTTTTTTTTGGTTTTAATTTTCAATTTACTCTTTTCTGCACAAGTTCTCTGCTTTATAATGTTAGTTTCTGTAACTTGGATGTATATTTTAAGGTCGTTCATCAGTGGTAAAAAATCTCCCCAATTCCTATCAATGAATTTGGAACTCAGGGAAAAAAGAATGAAATGATGAAAAATAGAAAAGTTATCGAGTTTTTTAAAATTTTGTTGCGTAGCTACCCTATATCACACTGTTAATAATGATGCTGCAAGGCCAGCAGTTGTGCTGTCAATGAATGCTATACTATATCATGTTGAAAGTTTAAATTTTATTTACCCTGATATCCTATTTGATTTGTGCCTTTGCACCATTTTTTTATCATGTGATCATAACTGCCTCTGATACCTTTGCTTGTAATTCTGTCATGTATAATTCTATTTTAATGATTAGAATGTGTTTGTTGTGACTTGTGAGTTGTAACAGACGCCTTAGTGGTTACATGTTAACCTACCTATCTGCTGTAAATACAAAGAAGTTAATTATGTCTTTTTAGAATTTTATCCAACATTGTCTACATTTATATGCCAATACCTAGTTTTTTATTTTCTGGTTTTAAGTTTTCCTACCCAGTTAAATCTGGAGCATTGTTATGGTTTTAAAAAAATCAGAAAATTTGGAATTTCTCAAAATTCTGTACAAGCCTACTTTGATCGTATATTTGATTGATTATGGTGTTGACGTGTCATTCCCTCGATACTTGTGAGATTCTCCCATTGAATACTTCTCCTGTCTAATTGACAACTGTAGAATGATATCTTGGAGCGCATTTTATTATAATCAATGTAAATTAGGATCACCACATGAATATTCACCATTTTAATTCTTAAGGCATGTAATTTTTTTTTTGGGGTTGAACAGTAAGGGTATCCTCGGGCAATCTTTTTGTCAACTGAGATTAAGTTTCTCCCGGGGAAATCTTAAGGGTGCATCCCCCACTGGTGCATTTAGGAGTATTAATTCCCTTAGGTGCTGGCCCAAGGTTTAAGATATGCAAGTGGTGGTGATAATTTACTTAGGGGACCTATTCTTATGGATTTACACGGGGATTTTGGAGCTCTTTTGAGCTAATGATCTCTTTTGTTTTCTTTGTTTTATTTCTAGTTGTTCGAAGAGTATTTCTTCTTCTTTTTGTACTCCTCTTCTTTCTCTTAATAAATTATTCATTTATGTAAAAAAATAAAAAATATTTAATTAGTTTTTGCGTTATGCCTCTCTAACTAAATTTGTTTATAATCAGTTTTCCAGAGATTCAAAATGCTCAAGGACTAGCTGATGTATTGATGGAAATGCTTAGTGCCTTGAATCCTAAAGACCCTGAGGTGATATTATTTTTTCCTTTATTGTTCCTTTTCTGCTAGCTCCATTTTGGAAACTCTATTAAGTTTTTCTTGTTTATGAAAATATGTGTTTGAACTTTGAAGTTGTTGTATTTTTGTTTCATGTTTTCATATTCAGCTAACCTGAAATTGTATTTTGCTGAGGTTTGAGAGTAGCTAACCTGGACATGTTTGGGATGGTAGAGTCCAGAACATGAATGGATCTATGGAAACTTTCCTTGCTAGTGCAAAACTAAGATATATTTTAAACTTAATGCTTTTGCTTACTACGATATTAACACTTTTGTTCAGCACATAGCAGTCATAGCAAGTTTTCAATATTCATTTGTTTCCTAATATTCTGGACAAAACATGACAGGGTGTGAAGGAGGAATTGATTATTGACCTTGTTGACCAGTGCCGTTCTTACCAAAAGCGTGTCATGGTTCTTGTGAACAATACTGCGTAAGCATATATATATATATATATTAAAATGACTAAGTATCTTTTCTTTGTGCAATTAAGAATATTGACTTTAATGGTTACTTCACTTTCAGGGATGAGCAGCTTTTAGGTCAGGGATTAGCACTGAATGACAGCCTTCAGCGAGTACTCCGTCGACATGATGATATTGTAAAAGGAACTTCTGATGCAGGTGCAAGAGGAACAGAAACTTCAGTTCTGCCACTTGTAAATGTAAACCATGAGGATGATGAGTTAGAAGATGATTTTGCTCAACTAGCCCATAGGTGAACCCCAAAAGTTCTTGCATTATAATAAATCCTGTTGATAGTTACTTTACCTTTCTTTGTGAGCACAATTATATTCGGGCATAAATAGGTTTTCTATCAAAGGCTGACATTTTCATTTGAGACATTATCATTTGGTGAGCTGGGAGGTTTGTTGTCGTCTTAAGAATGAACGGGTTTTGGGTCTTGGCAATTTGGTTTCTAAGAACATTGGTCTGGCAAATAAATTGCTATGGCATTTTCCTTTGGAACCTCATTCCCTTTGGCTCAGTTTATCCAGAGTAAGTATGGCTTAGACCAAAATGGGAAGGATGCTAATACAAGTATACAACAATCTGAGCTTTTCATTCTAGTCCTTCGAAATTTATTTTACATAGTTATACCACCTTTAAGTCTCTGCTTTCCTTGAAGGTAAGTAATGATTCTCATGCCAAGTTTTAGTTGGGCTTTCCCTCGGCTTTATCGTCTATCTTCCTTACACAACTTTCCTATCCAAAATTTTTATAGTATTCAATATTCCATTGTTTCGTAGGATTTCCACTTTTTTCGTAACTTAAAGTAATAGGAAATCCTCTGAATTGGAATTTCTTTCGAGTCTCCTTGAGTCTATTCGTTTGTCCCCCAACCCAGATAAAAGAATTTGGTCTCTTGATCCTTCTGGGGTGTTTTCATGCAAATCTTTTTTCCATTTTTAGATCATTCGTTAATAGAGAAACATTTCACCTTAGTAAACCTGTTTGGAAGTCTAAAGCTCCCTCTAAGGTTAAGTCTTCTATTTGGACAGCTGTGCTTAATAGAATTAATACCAATGACATGCTACATGTGCGTAGGTCACATAAGACAATTTCCCCCAATATGTGTGTAATATGTAGTGCAAGTTTAGAATCTGTTCCTCATCTTTTGTTACATTGTTTGTTCTGCTGCTATTGCCTTATGGAATTCTTTGTTTGGCATTTTTGGAGAATGTTGGGTGTGTCCGAAGTTCTTGGATCAGTTTTTGATGACCGGTTTTACTGGTTTTGCTAGAAGTAAAGAAGCCAAATTTTTGTGGCAATGTGCAATATTTGCTACACTCTGGTGCATTTGAGTGGAGCATAATTCCTGCAATTTTGAGGATCTTCTCTTCAGATAAGCAGATATTTTGGGATAAGATTAGGTGATTGCCTTCCATATGGTGTAAAGCACGTAGTCTTTTTAAGGGGTTGTCCATGACAGATATGTTGAGGGATTGAGTAGTTTTGCTACATTGATGTCTTTTGTTCCTTGTTTGCCTATTCTTTTCTTTTATTTTAAGAAGGATTTCTTATCCTCCTTTTCCTTTGCATTCTCCTTCTCTGTCTTAATATATTTCTTCTTTTATTGAAAAAAATTTCATTTAATACACTTTTATCGTTGATATATATCCCTTATTCCCCTGTATCGATGTAAAAAAAAAAAATCATCTATTTCCCTTACCTCGTCCTTTTCTCTCTCTTTAGTTTCATATTGTAATTAACATTTAAATACCATGATTTCAGGTCAACACGAGATGCTCATGCACAGAACCGGAAACCAGCCTATGACAAGGCAGAACCAGTGAGGATAAACTCACTTATTCCCCCACCACCAGCATCAAGGAAGCCAGTCTACTCTGACACTGGCATGGTTGACTATCTCAGTGGTGATGCATACAAATCAGAAGAATCCCTTGAAAACTCAGAACCAACTTCATTTGCAGTCCCCCTTCATTCTAGCCCTAATCCTACCTCATCAACTATACCGACACTCTCTTCCTCACCCTCTCCTCATTCCATGAGTACCTCATCACCAATTTTTAGCAGACAGCCTGTGTATGATGAGCCATCTCCCATGAACAAATCTTCAGAACGGCTGCCTCCAGCTCCCTGGGACTCGCAATCTCCTGGCATCATTCCACCCCCACCTTCAAAGCATAATCAGAGACAACAGTTTTTTGAGCAACAAGGTGCACCTCATTCAAGTAGTGGATCCAGTTCCTCTTATGACAGCTTGGTGGGGCAAACTCAGAATCTGTCTCTGAATTCATCCACCCCAACCAAACAACAGAAGCCAGAAGATGTCCTTTTCAAAGATCTAGTTGATTTTGCAAAATCTAAGACTTCTTCATCTTCGAAGCCCAATAGGTCATATTGAGATATTGTATTTGTATTGCTTGTCCCGATATACAGCTTATGAATGTTTGTTCATCAGGTTTTGCTTAAGATCACTGAGATGACCATTTTATGGTTGTGTTTAGGACCCTTCAGATATGACTTGTCCATGTGTGTACTTAGTTTAAATCAATACGTTGTTGCATATATTGCATATATTCATGTATATGGTTCATATTGAATTTGTTGGCTCATGTTTTCAATAATATCGGATTCTTTTAAGCATAGGAGTTTCTTCAAATTAACAATTTGATAAAAAGGGAGTGGGTGTTATTCCTTGGGGAATTTTCAACATTGGATTCTTTTTAAGTTCCATGGTTCAGCTGCTTAGACCCCAGCTGATGATCAACAAATTAGAACGAATGTTAATGCTTAAATGAGTACTATGCCACGTAGCCGTACATGATCTATGTATAAGAGGTACAGCGGTGGATTCTGTATAGTACAAGTTATAGCCCACGACTCTCAGGCCAATATTATGCTTTTGTTAGTGTCTGCTTCCTAAGCCTAAAATATTATTGAGAAAGCTGCACTGGATTATCCTTAGTCATCACTGAAGAAGCCACTACATCTTGCCGACTTTGGATAAGGAGTAGAGAACCTAGGGTGCAACCTCTGGACCAGATGACTATAACGTAAGTTTGTTACATGGATCAAGGAAATTCATCATTGAAGGAGGCCAAAATATTAAAAGAAAAGAAAATTTATCGGTAGAAAATATTTTTTTTGCTAAGATATTTTTTTGTTTGTTTAATTGGGTTAGAAGTTAAATACCCTTGCGTGCCAAACCTCTCCTTAGGCTCACCTCAATTTTATTACAACCAATTACTTTTTAATATAACGCAATCTAGCTCTTGGGAGTGCGGTAACCTTCCCACCACATTCACATCCACAATGAAGTGGTGTAACTTCTTTATCCGCTTTAGGGCATTTGTTGAAGCTTAAGTACATATGCATATCTCTCAATTGAGTTCTGATATTTAAACATCTAAAAAGCGACACTTTTATGACACTCCACTTATATGTAAATATAGTGTAGATCGTCGAGTTATACACGAGTAGGAAATCACACTCACAAAAGTCTATGGTATCCCAGGGGTTGTCATATTTGGGATGTACAAAAAATATTTTTCCTCAATTAGTCCTGATCGAAACATTAATCTGATATCCTATTTCCATTTTTAATTTCATTAGATTTCCCAAAGAAGAAATGTTAGTATATGACTAGATGAAAATGATCCTTGTTTAATACTTTGCTTGGCATATGATAAATCAAATTAAATGAAAATCTATTTACTTTCGTTGCAGGATTTACAATAGTGAGTATGATACACATGAATGGTGGTAAAGCTCATATATATATATAACTAAGCCATAATATTTTTCCTAAAAAACAATTAAAAATAATAAACATAAAATAACAGGTAATAAATGATACGTCTAATCTCATTAGAAATACACATGAAAATAGGATAACTTTATTTAACAAGTAATAGCAATATTACATGTTCCATGAGAAAATGTTACACGTATACGTAGGCGCACACACACAGAAGGTAGTTAGTTATATACGTATTATTATGTATATACATACATCATGATTACTGGATTAATAAACAAAGATAAAGATGCGTACGTAGTATTCATTTTTAAGATTCATAAACAAATTAAGAGGATGGCTAACTTCAGCTGACCAGGTAACCAAGGATGTAATTGCTGAAGGTGTGCTTTATCTTTCCATACACAAGGATGAATATTTTCCTCTTGATGCTTCCTCTTATGGGAGGGAATGAGCTTCTTCGATGCACCAAATCCATTCCTGTTTTCTTTACCATGAGAATGAGATAGCCTGATTTGATGAGAGAGTGAGAGTGAGTTTAATTTGCATGAGAAGTAGTAGTGAGTGATCTATATAAATGCAAGATGTGGTATATAAAGTTAGAGTAGGAACCTTCGTGGTTCTTGCCACCTTCTAACAATTTGCTATTAATTCGGTAATTCCTATAAACGGCCGATATAGCTAGGTTCATAGCTCATGCAATTAAGCCCAACCATCTTTCGTACTAACTTAATTTTTTGGTAGTGAGGCTTTTAATTTATCCATGCACGAGACGTATAGCCTAGCTCGCTTGTGATGTGATTCTTGGACGTTGTTTATATAATTCTCTCAAGGAAGTTAGAGTGAGTTGAGAGTAATGCTACGGTCCCACCACTATAGAATGAAAAAAAAATGAAAAAGAAAATTTCAACCAAATTATGCATAATGAATGATTGTCTGTTGAATTAATAGCCTAAGCAGTTTGAATAATGTGATTTTCCCCCCAATGGATCTGACGATCTGTTGTTGAGAATTGAGACTGGTTTCTCTTGAAGTTTCACATCGTCTTTTAAACCATCAATCCAAACAAGGCCTCAAAGGCACGACTAATTTTTAAAAATATTCTTTACCATACATTTCAAAATGAAGGAATAATACACTTATAAAAAGCAATTCCAAATTCAGCTTTAGTACTATGGCCTTATGTGAGACCCTTTTGTTGAAACTTAGCTATAATTCCCTTAATTGATTCGTGATTTCAATTGATATAACGAACATTTCATATACATTTATATATATAGATATTATATAAAATTAGTGGTGATTACAATAAAATTTCTTGAAATGGCAGAAATTAAGAGTGCGTTTGGGTATAAATCAGAACAACTCACAGACTTGCAATCAAGTCCTGGCATACCTACATTCCATTAGAATAATAAAGTTAGAATATGAAAGGGTGAGAGATGGTTCCCTACTTGGAGGGAAGGAGTCCTCCTTAAAGAAAGATAAGAAAGCAAAAAAGATGAAAAATAATAGTGAATACTCTCTCTTTGCCTTTTCCATTATTCTCACGGATTTACATTTATAGTATGAGTATTGCATTCTAAAGTTTTTCTTTCTTAACAAACCAACAAACTAACAGGTTTCCCTCTCACTAGTCACTAGACATACTCACTCACAGAATATTCCTATGTACGTACTTACTCATTCCTATCAAACAACCATGTATAAGTAGCATGCGACTGATCAATGATATCCATCATTTATTAGTGAATTGATTGTGAATGGTTGTGAATTATTGAGAATTTTCTCTCCTTAACTTGAAGGAAGGAAAATTGAGTTGTATTAGGTATTTAAAAATCTTCCTCAGAAACCTTGAAGATTGATGCTTACCTGCTTCAACTAATAATAATAATAAATAGACTTAGTTACCATAGACAAATAATTTTTTCTTTCTTGCATCCATAGATATCCTTAAGATTTTACTCAAAAAAGGTTGGGTGTAATGACAAGCAAATTACGTTCTAAGGAGAAGATTTAGGGTCAAGTTCTAGAGACGCCTCTTGTGAAGAAGATCTAATCAAATTGTTTTGTGTCTAATAAAATTAATCAAACATTCAAAAGGTGTGAAGATATCTTGAGAAACCAAAAAAAGATATTCTTAAGATTTTATTTTCAATAAAATGAAAACATTATGTTAAGAATTAACTTTCTTAAAAGCTTAAGCTCTTGACCCAAGAGCCATTTGAACTTGAAGCTAATAGAGGCAGCAAAAATCGAACTCTAGATTACTTAATCATAGAAACTTTGATATTATGTTAAAAATCAACTCTCCTAAAATCGTAAGTTGTTAGGCAAAGTCTGTTTTATATAATATTAACACATGATTTAAATAAAAAATATATGATCGTTTCTTCTTGTATCTATCCTTAGAATATATGTGGCCTCCTAAATGCGTGATAAAATATTATGGGCTCGCTGAATGGAATCAACAAACACATAATATTTCATGGGCTAAACTATTATCCCTCTACCCAAATGCTGGGCACTTGGCATGTGGAAAGCAACGCAGACATGTCACTTGACAGACAAGCAGCAGTCACAGAAATCATAATAAGCAAATTGCCTTTATTGCACAAGAAATCTGCCTTTGTGCAACTTTAAATTTTCCTTTGGGGTCTTACCAAAGATTTTTAGTTTCTTTTGTGGGATTAGTTCATTCTTGCAAGCTGAATTTTGCTTTGTCTAAACCACCTGAAATTCTGAGGTGTGGGAGGAATTGGGATATAAACAAATAATCCAAGTTATGGGTACATTTCAGGGAAGAAAAGCAAAAAGAGCTTGGAAGATGGACTTTGGGCTCCGCCACTTTTCAGGAGGACAATCTCTGCTTATCAACCCTTGGAACTGATCCACTTGTTATCCCTGAAACAGAAGAAACATAGTCAGAAAACTAGTTAAGTCTAACCAGAAACAATTAGTGTGTTTTTTTTTTTTAATAAATAAAGTTTGGTTTTGTTTAAAAATCTATGGAAATCTTTATGGTAGAAAATTTGTGTTTAGTAAGGAGACCATAATGAAATTGAGCATTTTAAGCAAACAAGTAGTGTTAATTATCCAAAATCATTGCTCATTTCTGCACTTCTAAATTTTACCTCCATAGCATCCTTGAGAGGTCCCCAACATTCCGTTCTGTTGTATTTTTTTGAGCTAGAATGAAAATATACTCGAACTATAGAATCCAGCAATTCTGGATGCTCACTGAAAAGTACAGAATCTCCACATTGAATTGCTTTGAGTACCTAGCATGCTCAAGACAAGAATTCAACCATGTATCACACATTTAGGCATAATACCACTATAAATTTTAAAAAACAGCTTAGAAAAAAGTGAGAGACTCATCCTTGCAATTAATAATATGAGAACATAGGAAGCTAAGAATTTCAAACAAGGATATAGATATGATCTTCAGGAAACAAAAACTCTAGAATTCACTTGTCTGCAATTGGAGCAACAATTTATGCATATACCAGATAGAACACAAGTTACATAACATATAAGGTTGAATTCACTACTTCTCTCTCTATTTTAATTTTTCCATATCGTTTAATAGTAAATCTCCTTTTATAAGTTTTAAATTCATTTCAAGCAATGGCAAGCTTTGGGAAGGCACAGTTCACCCATTGAGGGTTTTTTCACACGTCAACACCCCCCTGCACAAAATACTCGTATGCTAGTTTTTGAGGAGGTTGCCATGTAGAATACCTCTCAGATCAATCCTAGTTTTGAGATTCTTTCTGTATTTATGGGATGTTTCGAGGGGATGATATAAATTAAATGCAAACATACCAAAGGCATTTCCTTGGAGAATACGTGGTATCTAAATTCAGCAGCCAGATCCAGGAAGGGATTGGGACCACTAACAAAGCAATGAACATGTAGGCACATTTCATTTTTCACTTTCTTCCATTCAGCTACAACATCATCCTTCTCGTACCACCCTCTCAACTACCACAGTCACAAAAGGAATGGCAGACACAAAATATGCATTAAGAGAACTAATGTTATTGTTCAAAATATGCATCAGGCACTAATTTCCAAGTCAAACATGCAAGAAGTAAAGACACAAACCTGCTCTAGGTTGATCACATTGGACACAGTTAAAGTCAGATTAGCTGTAAAGTCACAGTGGGATAGAATGTAGGTTCTTGGAATAATACTAGCATACTTGTTTATCTGATCTTCCAATAGAACAACCTTCAGTTTTGAAGCTTCAAATCTTGCTGGAGGACCCAAGAGCCTGACAGCCTAAAATTCAAAACAAAATAAGTACTCTTATACAAGGAATATCAATGATACTCATAAGATGTTGACTAATATTTTTTGGGATTGCTATAAGAAACAAAGAGGTCCAATGTTGTAAACTCAAACTGAATTCAAGAAAGAGAAGGAAGGTATTCAGTGTTTTCTTCAGTCCAGATAACAAACCTTGAATTAAGTAAGCAAACATTTGGAAGGATCCCAAATTGCAAGGAATTATCTTATGAAGCATATTTGTTTTGTTTGTGAATCAAGATAAGAAATTCTAATTTTGTAAATTAGATCTGGAAGCCAGAAGCTAGATCCCACATTGAAGCTGTTTATCCACAATTCAGTGATAACTGTAATGCAGCAAAAGTCAAAAAATACAATTGCAACAAACGTTTAGAAACAAAAGTTTATAACTGTAATACAACCGTTTATTATGCCACCACGTCTTCATTGTATTCTCAGAACAGAAGTTTAGAAACACCTCAAATGTGTTTCTGTTTTTTAGCATTAAAAAACAGATGACTTGGGATCGATTTTAAAATCTAACAGTAAAAAACATTCATCCAAACAAAGTTTTTGTTCTTTTGCTTTTTAAAATAGAGAACAGTTTTCAAAAACAGTATCCAAACAGGCCCAATATCTCTATAAAATTATAAATCATGAGATGAAATGAAACACAGAAGGCATAATTCGTTGTACACATTTCACACGAGTAATAAGGGATTCGAATGAAAATCATTTCAGGAAATGTAGACTCAGTCTTGCATCTGGGCTAAGAATTTCAATTTCCTACGTTCATTACTAAGATGACCAAAGCACAATGCTGGGTTTTGGGAGTTGACTTCAGATTTGCATATTTATTTATGATACCCTCAAGAATCAGCAGGGTTATTAACCAGAATAAATCAATGTGGTATGAAGCAACTCTTTTCACCTTTCTGAGACAGGACAAAATATCATAGGAGCTAAACTTTTTACAATAAAAAAGGGCTCTGCGTGAAGAAAAGGGATAAATCTACCATATCTAGAGTTCGCCATATACAATTCAAGGAGAACTAAAAATCTGAAATCAGAACAAGGTTATGTCATATCACTGAATGCAAAACCTTAGACTTTAGAGGATAATACTTTCTGCATTATTTGTACTACAGATTTCCTCCAATATATTCTTGGATTATGCAATTGATGGATAAGTATATGCTAAAGCCTGTATATGAGCATTACATCACATTATGAACCATTAAATTTTGAATGGTACATTACATGCTGAAATAGCATTAAGGGACCAGAAGAAGAACCAAAAAGAGTACCCCTTTTGGCATGAGATACAACAATAGCAGACAGATAGGACATTGTATGCTCCTAGTAAATTCATGACCTAAATGCCTACACATCTGGCTACATTAAAGAAGTAAATATTCATAACAAAAAACCAACATTTTCCCTCACACTAGCCATTAAATCCAAAATGCCGGAAGATAATATTGAATGCATAAAAATGGCAAGACATATCAAACTAAAAGAGAGAGAAGGGCACCTCAGAAACAAGGGTGTTGTAGGATGGTGAGGCATTGGTGATGGAGGACAAGAGAAAGGGTCTGCATCTAGTGGATGACTTTGACATGATGATGGGGTTGGTGGTGAAGAATTCTCTGGTTGGTGAAAATGAAAAGGCATTGTAAGCACAATGACATGCCATGAAAGATGCATAACACAGTCCTACTCTTCATGTTTCACAGGCCACCATTGTCTTCATTTTCTGGCCTTATTCTGTTAAGAGAGAAAAAACAGTAGTGATAGAGAAGGAAAGAAAAAGTGAAGTGATGTGGGAAATCGATGTTCTCAGTTTGGTTCCATCATGTGGACTGTGATTCAGACCCCACACTCTAAAATCTCTGTCAATCCATTCCTTCCACACGATTTATTTATTTTCTTTTTTTTAAAATGAATTATAGGAAATATGTAGAAATCGAAGCTTATTATATATTTTTAAGAACATTACATTAGAGAATGGAGTTGAACGTTGTGCCAAGCCATTAAACAGCTCAAATTTTCGATAACGTGAGGATAATGTGATGATGTGGCTTTACTTATGTCAACAGTTCGGTGTGAAGCGAATCCGGAACTGCTTGTAGCCTTGAACTTTCTTATTTTCAAGGTAAGTGACAACGTATGAATATGGATAAGGTTACTATGAATTATTTGAGAAGTGATTTATAGATGATTTTTTTTATTTAATAATATTTATATGTAAATTTAGATATATATAAATATTATTAATTAAAATTTATTGTTAGTCAAAGTGTGTCCCATTACAAAAAAAAATTGTACGGAGAGGTGCATAAATTTTAAAAGGTATATTCATTTTTCGGTGCAAATTTTGAAGGAAGCAAGGAAAATTACGTAGAGGACTTCATGTAGAAGAACAAAAATCATCCTAAAACAAGAGAGAAAAATCTCAGAGAGAAAAACAGAAAAAGCTTAGAAAGAAAAACTTTAGTTTCTGAGTGTAATTGAGTTGTGAGTTGTGAGAGATTTTGAGTGTTTTGTAAACATTTTGTATATTCTTTTTTAGTAAAATATTTGCAGCAGCCTAGAGACGTAGGTACAATTAGCCGAACTCCATTATCAATTGTGTGTGTGCTATTATTCCGCATTTATTTCGCTATTCCACAAATCTGATGATAGAAAAATTTTGTGTAATTTTTCAACAACTGATATCAGAGATGACTGGTTATTTCTGCTAATTTTGACGTGGGTACTATTCACATAAATAGTAATTCATGAATATTAAATTTCATGAATAGTAAAAATTGGTCGGCGTTACCAATTTATCCACGGAGGTGTTCTAAAGCACGGTGGTTTGCAGAAATTGTCAGAAACGATTCTAAGAAAGTCATATTCGAGTGGGAGCAATAGCTGCAGACGAAGCGAAAGTGAAAATTGAAACGTTCGATGGTGCAGATTTCAGATTCTGGAAGATGCAGATAAAAAATTATCTGTATTAGAAAAAACTTTATCAATCTCTCTCAGAAAAGAAGCCAGAGGGTATGAAGGATGAAAGACTGAGCTCTTCTAGTCAAACAAGCCCTCGGAGTTATCCGATTGACGCTATCCCGCACTGTTGCTTTTAATATAGCAAAGGAAAAAACCACGGCGGGTCTTATGGAGACTCTATCCAGTATATATGAGAAGCCGTCGGCCTCTAACAAAGTTCACTTGATGAGGCAGTTATTCAATTTGCGGATGACAAAAGGCGCATCGGTAGCTCAATATCTCAATGAATTCAATACAGTCACAACCCAGCTGAGTTCAGTTGGAATTGAATTTGATGAAGAAGTACGAGCATTGATACTTTTGTCTTCTTACCAGAAAGTTAGAATGCTACTGTCACGGCTGTGAGTAGCTCATCGGGAAGCAATAAGTTGAAATTTGATGATGTTCATGACCTGGTTCTCAATGAAGAGATCCGACGGAGAGAGTCGGGTGAATCGTCAACCTCTTCAATTTTGCATATAGAGTCAAGAGGAAGAAAATCAACTAGAGGGAATGGACGCGACAGATCGAACTACCGAGGTAGATTAAAGGATAGGAGGTCCAAATCTAGGAATCCTAATAATTTCAATAGCTCAAAGACTATCGAGTGTTGGAATTGTGGGAAGACCGGGCACTACAAAAATCAGTGCAAAAGTGCACCGAAGAATCAGGAGGCGAAGGACGAGGCAAATGTTACTTCCACCTTAGGAGGAAATGATGCGTTGATATGCTCTTTGGAGAGCAAGGAAGAGTCTTGGGTGTTAGACTCTGGAGCATTGTTCTATGCTACTTCGCAGAAAGAATTCTTCGAGAGGTATGTCCCCGGAAACCTTGGAAAAGTATACTTTGGTGATGATCAATCTTGTGCTATTATTGGTAAAGGTGTAGTGAAGATTAAGTTGAACGGGTCTGTTTGGGAGCTGAAGGACATCAGACATATTCCCGACCTGAGAAAGAACTTAATCTCAGTAGGGCAGCTGGCTAGCGAAGGTTATACTACGATCTTTCACGATAATGATTGGAAGATTTCAAAGGGTGCAATGACGGTTACTCAGGGCAAAAAGAGTGGTACTCTTTACATGACAGCAGGGGCACGCTGCTCAATTACAATTGTAGCTGGAAACGAAAATCCCAATCTGTGGCACCAAAGACTTGGCCATATGAGTGTGAAAGGGATGAAGATCATGCACTCGAAGGGCAAATTACCAGGTCTTCAGTCAGTGGAAATTGACATGTATGAAGATTGTATACTTAGAAAGTAGAAAAAAGTCAGCTTTCAGACAAATGGAAGAACCCCAAAGAAAGAAAGACTTAAGCTTGTTCACTCTAATGTTTGGGGTCCAACGACTATCTCATCAATTGGTGGAAAACATTACTTCATGACCTTCATCGATGATCACTCTTGGAAGGTATGAGTTTACTTTCTAAAGCATAAGTCTGAAGTGTTTGAGGCTTTCAAGGTATGGAAAGCCATGGTTGAAAATGAGACAGGGTTGAAGATCAAAAAGCTCAGAACCGACAATGGTGGTGAATATGAAGACACCAAATTCAAGAAGTTTTGCTATGAGCAGGGGATCAAAATGGAGAGGACCGTGCCGGGTACGCCTCAACACAATGGTGTAGTTGAGCATATGAACCGAACGTTGACCGAAAGATCCAGAAGCTTGCATGTGCAGTCAGGCCTACCGAAGTAGTTCTGGGCAGAAGCAGTCAACACAGTAGCTTATTTGATTAACCGAGGTCCATCGATACCATTGGAACACAAAATACCAGAAGAGGTATGGAGCGGAAAAGAGGCAAAACTCTCACATCTTAGAGTTTTCGGCTGTGTAGCATATGTGCACATCAGTGATCTAGGTAGGAATAAACTTGATCCCAAATCGAAGAAGTGCACGTTCATCGGTTATGGTGAAGATGAGTTTGACTATCGCCTTTGGGATGATGTAAACAAAAAAATGATCCGCAGTAGAGATGTGATCTTTAATGAAAGAATGATGTACAAGGACAGACATAACACAGACACTAGTGACTCAAAATAGAGTGGGCCAGTGTATACAGAGGTGGATGATGTCCCATAAGGTCCTATAGTTGAGAGTCCTCAGTTAGAGGAATCAACTGAACAGAGCAGTGTGCAGCAGTCCGACACACCACAGTCTTCTACTCCAACTCCTGTATTGAGAATTCTTCTCGGCCTCATGTGCCTAATAGGAGATACATGAACTATCTGTTGCTGACTGATGGAGGGGAGCCTGAATGCTATGATGAAGCTTGTCAGACTGGAGTATAGCTGGCAAAATGGGCCAACCCGCCCGACCACGTCAACCCGCTAAAATGCGGGCGGGGTGGGTTGGCTGCTTTTAAAAACGGGTTGGAAGAGCTAACCCACCCCGCTTTAAGGTGGGTTGGCGGGTTGGCCCGCATAAAAAATAAAATGAGAAAAAATAGATGAGTTGATGGGTAAACCGGTTTAACTACTAAAAAATAAAAAAAATAAATATAAAAAATCAATAAATACTATAAAAAATAATAAATAATAATGGTAAAAAATTTTAAACCACATATCTAAAATATAATTTTTAAAATAGTCTAATTAAATATTCAAACATAAATTATATAATATCAAAGAATTTTTCATTTATAATATTACTTATTATTATTTAAAAAAAAAGAACCAACTCATGAGGGCAACTCAAATTCCCGCTTCGCTTAACCCGCGGGTTATGGGGTGGGTTATGCGGTTGGAAAAGAAATATGGGTTCAATCCTTGAACCCATGATGAAAAAAAACAGCTTTGGCGGGTTGAGCCCGCGGGTTGAACCCGTTTTGCCGGCTCTAGACTGGAGATGCCAGCAAGTGGGAGCTTGCCATGAAAGACAAGATGAAGTCTCTGATCTCCAACCAGACATGGGAACTAGTTGAGTTACCCGCGGGGAAGTAGGCATTTCACAACAAATGGGTGTATCAGGTGAAGGAGGAGCATGATAGCTTCAAGAGATACAAAGCCTGACTAGTTGTCAAAGGATTCCAGCAAAAGGAAAGAGTCGACTACTTCGAGATCTTTGCTCCAATTGTGAAGCTCAATACTATTAGGTCTGTGTTAAGTATTGTTGCTAGTGAAGAGCTCTACCTTGAGCAGTTGGACGTAAAGACCGCATTTCTTCACGGAGACTTAGATGAGAAGATATACATGCACCAGTCAGAAGGCTTCTTAGAAAAAGGGAATGAGAATATAGTGTGCAAATTAAAGAAGAGTTTGTATGGCTTGAAACAAGTTCCAAGACAGTGGTACAGGAAGTTTGATGGCTTCATGCACAAGGAATGTTTCTAGAAGTGCGATGCCGACCATTGTTGCTTTTTTAAGAGATATAAGTCCAGTTATATCATTTTACTATTTTACGTCAATGATATGTTAGTAGTAGGTTCAGATATGGACGAGATCATAAACTTGAAGATGCAGTTGTCAAATGAATTTGACATGAAATACTTAGGTCTAGCAAAGAAGATTCTTGGAATGCAAATCACGAGAGATAAGCAAAAAGGGATTTTGCAATTATCTCAGGTAGAGTACATCAATCGTGTTTTGCAAAGATTCAACATGGGCAATGCCAAACCGGTTAGCACACCTTTGGTCAGTCATTTTCGCTTATCCAAGGATCAGTCCCCTCAGACGAAGGAAGAATGAGAATTCATGACTAAAATCTCGTATGCTTCAGCCATTAGGAGTTTGATGTACGCAATGGTCTGTACGAGGCCAGACATTGGTCATGCAGTGGGAGTTGTAAGCAAGTTTATGTCAAATCCAGGTAAAGCTCATTGGGAAGCAGTTAAATGGATTTTGAGGTATTTACGAGGCACTACAGAGAAGTGTTTGTACTTTGGTAAAGGAGAATTAAAAGTGCAAGGCTATGTAGATGCAGACTTTGGAGTTGAAGTTGATCATCGAAGAAGTACCACCAGTTACATATTCACCGTTGGAACAACAGCTGTTAGTTGGATGTCGAGGATACAAAAGATTGTTACTTTATGCATTATAGAAGTTGAGTATGTAGCTGTAACAGAAGCCAACAAAGAAATGATATGGCTTCAAGGGTTGTTGACAGAGTTGGGATTCGTCTAGAAAAAGAGTGTTTTGTATAGTGATAGTCAGAGTGCAATACATCTGGCAAAGAATTCTGCATTTCATTCCAGAACAAAGCATATTGATCTTTGTTATCATTTCATCAGGACTCTGCTTGAGGATGAGGTGCTAACATTGAAGAAAATCTAAGGAAGTAAGAACCCAGCAGATATGTTAACAAAGGTGGTGACTATTGACAAACTGAAGTTGTGCTCAACTTCAGTTGATCTGCTAGAGTAATAGATTAGAGAAGGCTGCTGCATTGATTGAGGTGTGAAGACATATTGAAATCAGTCTTTAAGTGAGAGATTGTTAATCAAAGTGTGTCCCACTACAAAGAAAAATTGCATCGAAAGGTGTATAAATTTCAAAAGGTGCATTCGTTTTTCGATGCAAATTTTGAAGGAAGCCAACCAAGAATTGGTTGGCAAAACGCGTGAAGGAAAATTACGCGGAGGACTTTAGCTTCTATAAATAGAAGCCTCTGCAGAAGAAAAAAAATCATCTCAAAACAATAAAGAAAAATCTCAGAGAGAGAAACAGAAAAAACTTAGAGAGAAAAGCTTTAGTTTCTGGGTGTAATTTGATTGTGGGTTGTGAGAGGTTGTGAATGTTTTGTAAACACTTTGTATATTCTTTTTTTAGTAAAATATCTGCAGCAGCTCAGAGACGTAAGCACAATTAGCCGAACTCCGTTATCAATTGTGTGTGTGCTATTATTTCGCATTTATTTCTCTATTCTACAAATCTAATGATAAGAAAATTTTACATAATTTCTCAACATTTATAAGTTTTTTTATATATAATTATTTATAAAAAATGATCTAATTAAATTTATGTACAATTTAAATATTATTAATTGAATTTAACTTTTTAATTTCAGTTATTAATTTATTTTAATAATAAATTAATGATTAATTTGTATTTTAATTCATTTATAGATTACTCTAAAATAATCTATATTAAAATTCTCCATGAAACAGGCAGAATTTCATTTCCAAATTTCTCAAGATAGGAGATAATGAGGTGGCTCTCAGTCTGATGGATTATAGGCCTTACTCATAAACTGGAGTCACTTTTTATAAAAAACATAAAAAATAACATATGACTCGAATTGCACTTCACTCGAGCTATGTAGCAAAGTTTAAAATGTATATAACCTCCTTTTAATTTTAGTTATATATCTTGTAATTTAACTTTTAATTTTGTTAATTGAATTTTTATTTTATTTTTTACTTTTGGAAATATTTTGATAATTACTTTATATGGGGATTAAGGCCCTACTTCGAAAGAAAGAAACACCAATAAGTTCACCTAACAATAATCTATCACACCTATGAGGAGGTCTATCAAGTACAAAAAAGACTCGAACTGTCCAACTTCAGTTAATGATGGCTATGATGGAATTCACTAGAGCCGCACAAGGATAAGAGGGTGAGTTACCCTATCTTATGTGACAAACTTTTCTTAAAAAATTTTAACAATGATATTCTTATTATAAATAATGTATATATTTTTTTATATTTTTTAAATATTATTTATTATATTTATTTTTTTATCATTTACTCTTATTTAATCACATTTATTTAAAATGAACATAAAAAAGATGTATAAAAAAATGATATATAAACATCATTTTTCAAAAATTTATAATTGTAGTTTTGTAACTTACATTTGAAGATCATCTTGGTCGAAGCTTAAACCATCGGTTCAAGAATTTAATTGTGGATTAAATGGTCAAAATAAAAAATTTGGAAAAAATATTATATAAAAAATCTATCATATAAAAATATTATATAAAAAATAATATATTAAAATAAATTATATGAAAAATACTTTATATGATATAATTAAATTAATAATGATAATAATATTATATTATACTTTAAAATTAAATTGATTGGATAATAATTAAATTAAAAAACTAAAAATATAACTAAAAAAAAGATATGGTCTAATATCATAATACACTTAATCACAAAGATCTTTTATATACTAAGTTCAAATACTATAAGTAGTCATTTTAAAAATTTATGTATCTTGAAACCCAAATTAACTCGATCTAGTTGGGGTGACATTTTGACTGATTCACTACGTTGACCCGTAATACACAAGAATTGGACTAGCCCAAAGACTAGGTCACGGATTTCCTAATTTGACAAGCTGGGTTGGCCTAAACTGAATAGCTATGTTTATAACTATTAAATCTTTTATCAAATTTTATTGAATTTTTTATACAAAATAAATTAAAAGTATAGACCCTAAACTTAAAATATTTTTTTCTAGTTTCATGGTCATCTACAAGAAATACAAAGTCTATCTAGACAACGCGTTTGTTTTACATTATTCTCAACGGAAACAACCTTTTCACACACTTTTTGAGACTATTTTGTGAGAAACAAATTTTTCTTATTTTGTGAATGAGGCATTTGCCTCAGTAGTTGCCGCATATGTTTGCAAGAACTGTGGTTTGAGTTTGATTCCTAGCTAATACACTTCCACCATATCCCTTTCTCCATCCCCTTCCCCCTCTTCTTGGAGGCATATGAGGGTGGGCCCTCCTATGAACCAAAAAATAAAGTATTTTTAACTTTGGTGAAAAGGATACTTGAGTGGTTATAATAGTAAAACAAATAGCGTTGTAGTTTCCTTGCCAAGCTATACATAAAATGTATAAGTTTGGGATTCGCCACTTGATCTTACCACAATTATAGTAAGGGAAGATGTAAGTTATGTTTGTTTTATTGGGTTTTATTTTTGGATTTAATCCACTAACAATTATTTAAAAAATTAACTTATATTTTTTTTTACATTTTTCTTGATTCATGTAAAGTGGACAAATAAGGAGGATTTTTGTGCTTTAACATCCTCTATGAGTGAAGGGGACTAGCACTCTAGCAACTACAGCTATACTAGATACAATGAGAATAACATCAATGGACAATGGAACATTGAAGTAGAAAGGATAATGGTGGAGATCACTAGTAAATGCAAGATTCTCATATGTTTTTGGAAGAATAATTCATATTTACTACAAGATGTTTGTATAAGATCCATACAATCAACAAAAACCACTATGGCTTCTATGATGTACCTAAAAGTTGTGGTGCATGGAAAATATGACCCACAGTAACCAATTTATCAGGTTATTATATTTGAACCCATAAATTATGCTATATTACAATTGAACCCATGTTCACTCACTGGCATTAGTAACAACATCCTTGGAAATCTTCATTTTTTTTTTGTAGTCCCTTTGTACAAATCCCCCAAAATGCATTGCAATGTTCTCTCTATGGAAGCACTTTTCCTTGGCACATTGCCAGAGCCGTCTCCAGTTTCACTCCTAAACGATGATAAAAAGGTCATCACCAAACATGCTCCTGGGAAAGCCAGATGCATAAGCACAACCACTCATATCTCTCATTCCACCAAAGGGACTCGAAATCAAAAGAACTCTAATAATATATCATCTGCACTTCTGGGACCAACGCTTCCACCGGAGAATCCATCGACACCATGGGGTGGCACTTGCCCCTTCAATCCCTCCTCACCATACTGATCATATATAGAGCCGTCAAAATGGGACAAATCAGATGGACCGGCTCGAATAGTTTGACAAAATGGACAAACTAAGCTAGCAAATGTGAACACAAAATTAAAAATAGTCTGAATGGGCCAACCCACAACGGCCCGACTCGGCCCGTTAACATTACCTAGGGGTGAGTTGAGCTAACAAAATGTCAGTTCGAAACTCACGTAGCCCGATCTGGCCCTACCTGAAAATGGCCGGCCCAACCCATTTTGACAACTATAATCATAAGCTGCTTTCTTTTGTAGATCACTCAACACCTATTCACAAATCAAATTATAAGAAAAACCCACAATTCTAATGACTCAAATCACAAAAAAAAAAAAAATGAAAATTTTGATACTTTCAAATCATAAGGAAAATGAAAACTTTTTAATGGTTTTTTGTTTTGCTAAAAATTTAAGCTTTTTTTTTTCACAACCCAATTCACATTATATTGAGTAAATTGAGAGGAAAAAAGTTGTGTAGCATAAAAACATACATCATAGGCTTATGAGATTTGCTTGAATTTGGCTTCAACTTCTTTCTTGCTTGAATTTGCCACTTCATGGTAAGCTTGCGATACACTTTTTTTAGATCATCATCTTTGGCACTTCGATCTACTTGAAGGATTTTGTAGTAGTCCACACCCATGGCCTTCTCTTTCTCTTTTCTCTCTCTAAGTTTCCAATTTACTTGAGTTGTGTGGCCGAAGTAATGTGTGTATTGTCACCAGTGGAAAGAAGAGAAGGAACTTATTATGTTTGGAATTGGCGCAGGTGATGACATTGCAGCTCACTCCATCTATCAAATTTGATTTGATTTTTTTAAAAAAGGAAAAAAAGTTTAAAGGAATAAAAATGTTTGAGATGGTTTGAGTGTAAAAGAGATGCAATACTGTGGGTCATTATTATGAAAATGTAATCTACTGTTGATATACAAAAAAAAGAAGTGGAAGTGATTTTAAATTTTAGTTACATATTGGAGAGAGAAGATTAAAGAGAGAGAAGATGGGGAGAAAGATGGAGAGGCAATGAAAGGTTACCTCCTCAGTAGGTAACAAGTAAGACATCATAACCGTTGGGTTTTTATATAATAAATCATTGGTAATTTTCACTTGGTACATTCATACACCACATTTTTTAGGTGCATGTTAGAAGCCACCCAAAAACCATATAGATCTAACGATTGGTAGTTTCAAGAGAAAGAGAAATTCTTTCCCCTAAAGCATACAAGAACATTTCCAAGTAAACAAGCCACTTGTTTGAGCTTAGGACAAGACAATATACTACAAAATGTCCTATGTGTCCACACTTATTGCAAACTTATACCAAAACAAAATATTGTATTGCCTCAAACCTTTAGGTTTAACAAAGTATTAAGGTCTAAGGGTGTGTTTGGTACACCGAGTATACATTCTTCTAATGCAAGTTTATCTTTATTTGATTGTCTTTTTATTAGTCATCATAAATACGATTTTGTTCTCAAATTTTAGTTTGGATTGAAAGTAAGATTTTTTTATTTTTGTATTAAAAATATGATTGTTAAAGATAAAAGTTTTTAAACATATATTACGTTATTACAAATTTACTTTTGATTAAAATCAAGTTTGTAAAATCTAATTAATTCAAACTCAAGTTTGTAAACTTTAATCAAAACACATTATGTTGTTGTAATTGCCACTAAGCCCACCAAAAACCAACAATTTACAGAACCACCACAGTTATGAATGATGTACAAAACAAGTACAACTGTATCGCAGATTCACATAGGGGTGTCAAACGGGTTGACCTGACCTGGCCATTCTGAGTCACCATTCGAGTTAAATTTTTCGTACCATTCGAAATGATGTTAATTTCTGCATTAAGATTTTACTTGGTTCAATCCAACCCATTTAACTAAATATAATATTATTATAATGCTACCAAATTGGTCATTCGAAATTTCCCATTCAATTATTTTTAATTTTGTATTCATTTTTATTGACCCAACCCATCTATTTTATTAGGTCATTCGGGTCAGTCCATCAGGCTCAACCCATCAGGCTCAACCCATTTTGACACATCTAGATTCACATATGTGCCGACCCATTTTTACACCTCTTGATTCACATGCTTTACAGCAAACTGCTCTGCCACCTTGATATTCTTCTCTTGATTTGTTAGAGCACACAGTGTCTTCTCATTTTCCTCAGGAGTCATTACTCATTGATTACTCATTAGTCCCGCTTCTATTTGGTAATTCAATGTTTAGCCTAAACAAGCTTCCGCTCGTTCCTCTTCAAAATCAAAATTATCCTTCCATAAAAATATCACATTCTTTCATCCCTTTTCTGTTATCTACTTATCTCTGTTCTCTCTTGTATAATTAAATCAAGTAAACACTAAAAACAGAAACTTTTGAGGAATACCTACCAAGTATCAACAGGTGATCTATTCTCAAATGTGCTCTACTGAGTAGGATGACAGAGGAAGGTGAGCAGAGATTGGTGTAGGATCTCACCTGGGCAGCAAGGTACAGTTCTATTACTTGTTTTGCATTTTGCTTCCATTCCTTGCAGAGTAGGATCTCAGGACCTTATATCTGTGTATTGATGATCTTACTTTTCTGAAGAATATGCCAAAATGCTTAAGTGGGTGTCTATTTCTGGGGAAAGTGACTTTAAAGCTGGATGCTTTACCTGCTTTTCTCTTCAACCGTTATCTGCATTTCCCTTACTAGGGAACCTCATCTCAGTTTTCACTTTTCCTGTTTTGGGTTTTGGGTTTTTGGTATTTTCAATTTCTTCTTTTTGGTTTCCTCCATAAGGTGTGTTCTATGTTGTGCGATGATTTGAACTGGCACTAGATTCTGTTCAGTTTTAGCCCAGACACTCGCACCCTTGTGTGAAATGTTCTTCCAGTGGTTGGACTGTTGGGAGAGAAGTTTCGATTTTTCCTTTTCAACGTTTTAACATTCTAATAAAAGTTGATCCTTTTCTACTCATTCATGAAAATTTGATTTTTATTTATTTATTTTAAGAAAAGCACAAGGAACTAAATTTACCCTTCTATAAAGCTTCAGCATTTTTGGTTGTTTAGTATTAAGAAATTATTTGTCTCTCTCTCTCTTTCTCTGTCTTATTTCATGTTCTTCAGCTTCCTTGTTTAAAATTTTCAATTGCTTCTTCCTTACCGTGTTGCCTACCTTTTTTCACCCCTTTTTTATCTGGGTGTTGGAGAGGCAGATGCTGTTGATCTATGTTTCTTCTCCCTTCCTGCAACCTTAAAATTTGGAAATTCAGAAAGAATACATGTTGCCCTCTTGGGTTAGACTTTTGGGTTTTCTTGGAGAAATTTATTTGAATGATATAGTAAAACTATAGCATGATTTTACTTTCAATTTATATAAACGATATTCTGACAAATTGTTTTACAAGAATAAAAATAGAAGAAAGCGTCAGCATTTAACTGAGTTACAGGACTTTTTTTAATGGATTTGCTAATACTTTGCTCTACTAGTCAGGTGCATTTATCTTGAAATAGCAGTAATTAGAAACCATGGCTCTGGGGAAGAATTCCCGAGGCGAAGGGAGGAAGTTGTCAAACTACTGTTCGACGGTCTCTGTAGCTGTGTTTGTTGCATTTTGCTTAGTTGGTATATGGATTGTAATGTCATCCATTGTTCCAATTCAGAATTCAGTTATTCAGGTATCTGACCCCATTAATGAGGGGAGACATATGGTAAGTGAAAGTGGTTCTAGGAAATTTGAAGATAGTTCAGGTGATATACTAGAAGAATCAACAAGGGGAGATAGCCAGACCCATAAATCTCAGAATGAAAGCCATCCAGAAAACCCGGATGACCAAAAAAGAACTGAAAATGTGTCTGATAATACAGCTGAAGAAAATCAGCAAGAGGTTGTTAGGGACGAATCAAGTGAAAAAAATGATTTCAAGAAGGGTTCTGGGAATACAATTGAGGAGAATTATCAAATGAGGCATGTCAAGCCAAGCACCGAGGAGAAAGAATCAGATAGAAACTTAAATTCAGAATATGTAGAAACAGAAACACTAGGTGGACAAATTGATGATGATGAGCTCAGAGGATCGGTGGAGACTTTAGATGAAAGGAAATCTGACAAGAGCATAAATGATAACAAATTAGCGGCAGAAAAGAGTACAGGTGAAGTCACACAACAAGATGAGATAGTTGGTGAGACTGAGGAGGAGAAAATCAAGAAAAATCTGCATTCAGAGACAAAACAAAGTACTGTAGAGAGTAACAAGGAAAGCCATGAAAACAGTCAAGCTTCAAAAGAAGTTTCTATTACTGGTAACCAGTCTGAAACTTTGACTGAAGCTAGCACTGAAAGTGGAAATTGGTCGACTCAAGCTGTAGAATCGCAGCATGAGAAGGAATCACAGAAGTCTTCGATTTCTATTGACAGCAGCAAATATGACTGGAAACTTTGTAATACAACTGCAGGATCAGAATACATTCCTTGCCTTGACAATGTGCAAGCAATTAGAAAGCTTCAAAGTATAAGGCACTATGAACATCGAGAGAGGCACTGTCCTCATGAAGCTTCCACTTGTCTTGTTCCTCTACCCGAGGGCTATAGAAGCCCAATTAAGTGGCCCAAAAGCAGGGACATGGTATATAACACATAAACTGAATGAAAGTCACATGTTGTTACTTAATATTGAATTTCAATAACTGACCAAAACAAAATATTGAAATTAAATATTTTGGTGCCTACCGCAGATATGGTACAACAATGCTCCGCACACAAAGCTTGTAGAATCTAAGGGGCATCAAAACTGGGTCAAAGTTACTGGTGAATACCTTACTTTTCCTGGTGGTGGAACTCAGTTTAAACATGGTGCTCTTCATTACATTGAATTCATTCAGAAAGTAAGCCTTTCTCAAGTTTCTATGTTGCAATACTGCCATTCTCTTGCTAATATGTTATTTTGCATAACCATTTGATCTTATTCTTTATATTTGTTTCTTATTGAAGAACCTGGAAACAGATTCTTAGTGATAGGAACACAAAAACCTCTTATGTCATGTGCTGTGCATATAATATATCCACGTGTTTTTATTTTTCAGGAAGATACAGTGTTTGTATATTTCCTGTTTTTGCTAAAAACATTTTTTTTTTGAAATTACAGTGTAGTATCTACATAATAATTTCTACAGAAATAACTGAATGTTTGTGAAAAAAAATAAAGAAAAGGGGCTTTGATCATGAGATAAAGCTATTACTAGGCATGTTTTTATTATTCCTGATTATAGGACTGCTTCAAGCATTGTAAAATGTGAAGTACATTAAATCTATCCTATTCCTAGGACAAATGGTTGTTGTTGTTTTTCCTTTCCTTTATTTGGCGTATTTACACTCTTCTAATTTAAGGGGGAGTTTCTTGTATATTTTTTTTCATCTTAAGACATACTAATAGTTGTCCAAAATTTGAACTGACCTACTTCCCATTGGTCATGCAACTGTTCTAGTTAGCATCTACTTCATTATGCATTTCTTGTCCTGCTTTGCCTTCACATCACACTGTAAGCTTCTTTAGTTTACAAGCCTTTTCAAGTGTAAGGTCTACATTGTGGAGTGAATTGTCTCTCTGATTTGTGCTTTCAATTTATTTTTAATAAGTCAGCATATCACATCCTTCTTTTTGATAAATATGTTTCCATGACCTTTAACTCCTTAATGCAGTGAGTTTAACAAACTTGTGAATACATTGTCTTGAAAATTATTCGGTGTCTTAGCCATCGTGTTCTCATTCGATTCATATATCTTTTTACCCCCCTAAATTGGGTGCTTGTGTAATGATGCAGGCTCTTCCTAATATTGCATGGGGTAAGAGTAGTCGTGTGGTATTGGACGTTGGGTGTGGGGTAGCCAGCTTTGGAGGCTATCTGTTTGAAAAAGACGTTCTTACCATGTCATTTGCTCCTAAAGATGTGCATGAGGCACAAGTACAATTTGCACTGGAACGGGGAATTCCCGCCACATTAGGTGTCATGGGCACCAAAAGGTTGTCCTTCCCTGGTTCTGTCTTTGATCTTGTCCACTGTGCACGCTGTAGAGTCCCTTGGCACATAGAAGGTATAATAAACATTTTGATAAAATTTTCTTTTTTCTCAATATTTTTATTTTTCCACTTATACTTGACTCTTCTAGTAATACTCTACTGGTTGTACAATGCAGGTGGTAAGCTACTCTTAGAGCTTAATCGTGTCTTGCGACCTGGAGGTTACTTTGTCTGGTCTGCTACTCCAGTGTATCAAAAGGATCCAGAAGATGTTGGGATTTGGAAAGGTAAAATCCATTAAATCCAAGTTCTTCTTACTCTAAGAGATGAACCTATGGGTTGATTTTACAGAAAACCATTTTGTTGCAGATATGAGTGAAATTACAAAGTCAATGTGCTGGGATCTGGTGGTAATTGGAAAGGACAAATTGAATGGAGTGGCAGCAGCAATATATAGAAAACCAACTGACAATGAATGCTATAACAGAAGAACAAAAAATGAGCCGCCAATGTGCAGTGAATCTGATGATCCAAATAAAGCCTGGTACCTTTTTTTTTTTTGGCAATAGACGTAAATTACCTTCTCAAATTAGGAGGAATCAAATTAATGTTTTGAAATTTTGCTAATAAGAATGCACAGAAATTTCAAAAAATACAATAACATTACAATAATCCAAAAGAACTGGAGTCTTTCTACAAAAAAGTATGAGATTTGTAAGCGATTATGTTGATATATACTTAAAATCAGTTTCTGCCTTGTCAAATTTTCATAAGCATTCTTTTGTTTGGTGATAAATGATTTTTCTTGTAAGTTTTGCAGCAATAATTTGTTGGTATTTGGAGAAGACCATTAAGCAACATATCAATCACCTAGCACTAGATTTGAATGATCATATTGTTATACCCTAATCCATTGCGAGGTTACTTATAAAAATTGTAAAACTCCCTATAATAGCGATTTTGTGTTTGTGTGTGTGTGTGAAACTTGAGAAAAAGAATAAGTTTCTTAATGCTAAAGTAAATTGAAGTATTATTTTTTTCAAACCCTTTCTTCTGGGCTTATATTCCTAGAACTACTTATTTATTCTTGTTTCATTGAAATAAGAAATGGGGATTAAACATCTCTAAATTAATTGCTCAGGTTGATGAATAATTGAGAAAATAAGAAGGCTGGTGAAACCACTAAAGTCTTGACCTGTATATTTAGGGACTTATTTCATATCTGTCTGAAATTGCCTTTTATGCTAACTAATTCAAGGGTGTTGATAGATGATTCCTTTTTGCTCCACTAATTTTTATGACATGTTCCAACATCCATATCTCCAGGAATATATCACTACAGGATTGTATGCACAAAGTGCCTGTAGGTGCATCAGAGCGTGGATCAATCTGGCCTGTGCAATGGCCACTGAGGTTGGAGAAACCACCTTACTGGTTAAACTCTCAGGCTGGTGTTTATGGAAGAGCTGCTCCAGTGGAGTTCACTGCCGATTACAAGCATTGGAAAAATGTTCTTTCCCACTCTTATTTGAATGGAATGGGTATCAATTGGTCTTCAGTAAGAAATGTCATGGACATGAGAGCTGTTTATGGAGGGTAAGATATTCTACGTACTTATGTGTATTCTGGTTCCCATGTAACCTAGAATTCTCTGAAGGTCCTTCTCTCTTCGAAGTGCAAATTAATTACTTTTGGCTTTTGTTATTTGTATGCAATGCAGTGTGGTGGAAAAACATTGTTTATTATGGTGTATCTTTTTCTTTTCTCCCCCTAAAAATCTTTCCCCTATCAGGAGGAAAATAAGTAGATATTCTACTCTAGTACCCAATAATTTCATGTTGTGTCTGCAGGAGTGATTATCAGCTTTTTCAGTACACTTCAGTATTTCACTCTTTTCCTTCCCTAGTCTTTTTCCTTGTCCTTTTAACCCTTTTGAAAATGATGATAGTTATGAATAATTTCTTCTATAAATCCTTTTAGTAATGTAAGCATTAACTTGTGTCCTAACTAGTAGCTTATAGACTTTATAGTCAAATAATTAACCTTGTTTCTTTTATTTTTGCATTCTCTCGTGTCTTCAGGTTTGCTGCTGCACTCAAAAACTTGAAAGTGTGGGTAATGAATGTGGTTCCAATTGATTCTCCAGACACACTGCCAATAATATATGAGCGTGGATTATTCGGCATTTATCATGATTGGTGTGAATCATTCAGTACCTACCCTAGATCTTATGATCTTCTTCATGCTGATTCTTTATTCTCAAAACTTAAGGAAAGGTATGTTCAGTAATTTTTAAAAATTCTCAACAAAGCAATCTCCTTATCCTTCTGATTTGGCTGATATTTTTCTGGATTCAGGTGCAACATAGTGGCAGTGATTGTAGAAGTTGATAGGATCCTGAGACCAGAAGGATATTTGATCATAAGGGACAATGTTGAAACTGTAGGTGAGATAGAGAGCATAGCTAAATCTCTACACTGGGATATTCGGTTGACCTATTCAAAAGGCGGGGAGGGATTACTTTGCGTTCAGAAAACATTCTGGCGTCCAACAAAGGTGGAAACCATTTTGTCAGCCATTGTCTGATTAGGATGCTTCACTGCTTCAATTTCAAAGGCTGGCACACTCCCTTGTTTTGGCTGAATAGGTATTTCTGTATTCTTTTACTTATACGGTTGTATTATTGAAGAGTGTCACCTCTACTACTCTATGTAATGATTGTTTTTTTATTTTATTTTAATGTAAATTTGTGGTTTATAATTCTTCTAGCATCCCTAATCATTTTTTTTAAATAGATTCATATATTCATGCCCTGTCACATGAGCTTAGATCTAGTGATGAGGGTGGGGTGCACTTGGAGTTGAGCCTATAGGTTCTATACCTAATACCTTGTAAACTGTCATTATATATTCATTCCCTTGAGAGGTAATTTGTGACTTGTGAGGAATATTGAATATGAATTTGCATTGTAGAAACCAAATTAATGTGACTAGGAAGGAGACTCGAAGTGCTCTTTTAAGTTTCAAACTTCATAGGCACTGTATCTGAAAATTCAGGAGTATTCTTGTTATACGTAATTGCCATCTCCTAGTTTTGATGTGAATAACTGTAGTAAAGAACTCTCATTCCTTATTCCTTTGTCAGTTTGTCTGCACCCCAACGAATGTTCTTATTTTGGTAGAATACCCAAATTGGTCTCTTTGGTAGTCCTTGAGGTCCAATTGTTCTAACATCACGCACCTTTTAATGTAAAC
Organism: Ormosia semicastrata; assembly: GCA_029884595.1. NCBI lineage: Eukaryota > Viridiplantae > Streptophyta > Magnoliopsida > Fabales > Fabaceae > Ormosia > Ormosia semicastrata. The sequence continues at coordinate 24,004,513 of JAQQTO010000046.1, read as the reverse complement.
AAAAATTTGACCCGACTACAACAATCCTACCTTTAAATTGCCAAGGAAGATTTTAAGAATATGCTGTCCCAAATCCAAATGCAAATGATTTTGCCATGCATCCTTTGCCTGTACTAGTCTTTAAAACCAGCTACTGCAATGCAAAGCTGTGTTGGAACGTGGATAAGATTCAGAGTTTTGCAGATTTCATTGTCTAAGTTTGAACTATCAAGGCACAGAAAGAAATATGAAGGGAAGTGAATACCTCAAAACTAGATTAATCAATTTGGGTAAGAGGCCATTTATGCAACAATTTGGGCATGGTAAGTGGGAATCTTAAATGGCTAGCTATTTTATATATCTAAAGAGATGTCTGAGTGAGTTATATGATAGGAGGTAGCCTTTTCCTAAAATACTCCTTTTTTTTTTTAATAAAGGTAATTTGATTTCAAGTTCCTAGAGTATAAACTGACACCTTTGATATTTTAGAAATCTAAATATAAGACGTGAGAATTTGAGGTCTTCATTTTTTTAGTGACAATTGAAAATCACTCCTCGTTTTTACAAAAGCATGATGTTCATGTTCGGTATCACATAATCTTTAAGATCAACGTATAAGTTTATTATTTATAGTTATTTTGATGTACAATATTTCTTGGTTTCTTAAACTTAATTACATTCTTATGTTTGAATATTATGCTGGTAAAGCATACCTATCGTGAAGGGAATGAGTGTGCTGATTGGATGGCCAACTGGAGCCTCTCCCATGATCTAGGCTTTCACGAATGGAATTCACCTCCTCAAGATATGTCTTTGGTTATGCTTGCTGATTGTTCTGGGGTTGCTGAGTTCTATGATATTCTCTCAGTCTAGTTTTCTTCTTTGGGCCGTTGGCCCTCCTATATACATTTTTTTTAATGCTGGTATACCGAACAGGACCTGTTTGGGTTTGACCATTATCATGTACTGATTTTGTGATCAAACATTAGGGTCAGTTGTTGACCCCAAAAAAAAAAAACCATTAGGGTCAGTTTGATAATTCTCAAAATTAGTTCAAAATTGTTCAAGTTAAATTGGTTATAAAAATTCAGGTTATTTTATAATTAGTTTTAATTTATTTTTAGTTTGGTTAAAATTTATTATAAACCAATTTTAAAATTATAAAAGTTCAAATTTTTATTTTTTTGGTGTATAACCAAGTTTAAATTTTAAATACTGAGGCAAAAACAAATTATGAGAGAGAAAGAGAGAATAAATAAGAGGAGAGAGAGTCCACAAAAAATTTAGATTAAGAAAAAATTAACTTTAAGTTAATTTTCTTAAGAACCAGTTCTATCCTAAATTCAATTTTAGATATTAACATGTTTTTTAATTTTTTTTGTAAAATCAAACAACATTCATCTAACCACCAACTCTACTATGCTTACATATCTAATTTTTTAATGTTTCCAAATACCTCTTAATCACGAGGATCAAATCTTGGCTAGAATAATACGTGGCTTTTGAATATGGAACCATTCCTAATGTTATAAGGGGCTTCCTTTTAATATGGATTTTAGGTATTCTATAGATGAGAGTTGAGACATCACAGCAAAGCAATTTGTATGGAGACTAGTCGTTGAACTTATTTGACTCAGTTTAAAAAATTAGTGTACTCATATTTGATTGCCAAAAGATTATAAAAGCTGCATTGAGGAAGCGCAAAAAGTAGTGGTGGACGTGCAGCCGTGCAGCCGACGAAAAGCCAGTTTGAAAAAGCATTGACCTCCCTACCTCTTAGGAGTTGATGGACTTGCATTGTTCACCTCCCAACTGCGCAAAGTCATTATATTAGGTTTATCCCTACATTCTACATTTTTTCAATAATCATTTGTTTAGTACTATACACCCACACACATATATAATTTGGCTCATGGTGGCTTTTTTTTTTTTTTTTTATGCAAGTCTGGAAATAATGTACTAAACAAATTATCATTATCCTCTGTTAAATTTCTACCTAATAATATTGCATGATTTTCTTGGAAGTATTTATTGAAAGAAAAATGCTTCTTACACGTATGTAAGAAATATATCACCTCATATCTTTGAGATTGTGTGACAAAATGTAAAAAATAAGATGAGATAAGTTATAATTACATGATAAAAATTATACTGATGTAAGTTAATGTGTGCAAGTAGATATGAGTAAATATACTCTTATTGAAATAATATGCAAAATTATTATATTTGTTTCCATAAAATTAACATGTATTTCGTTACTTGAAATCTATAGGTTCTTTTTTGTAAAGTTAGATTTTCTCACGTAACTAGAAAGATTCAGTTACTTTTTACATGTAAAAATGATACATAACACATGCGATATATATTATTTTATTTTTTTATAACATATAACATACAGTATGTATATGTAAAGGCAACTTGGACCTCTCCATTTACTGGAGAGGATCCTTATCCTCCTTGTAAAGGTTTGTTTTCTAAGCATTCAAGAAGTGGAATCAAAGAAACGAAGAGCAGAACTAAGAGCTATGAAGCTAGCTAGTAGCCACTAATTAAACTTGAACCACCCTAACATAGCACCTGCATTTTTTAATACGTTTGTTGAAGATTTTAAATATATACCCCTTGAATAAGTATGTGGCCTTTCAGGCTTTAACTAATCAAAGGGATGCCTTAACGCTGACCTTTTCTTAAAAAAATATCCACATTTCACTGACACCACTGATGCCATTACCTTCCTATAGTTAATACACTCCATTGTCGGGAAAACAGCATATGAAGTGTCAAGACGCTTTTCTTTATGTGGACACTTATTCTATTGTAATGTACTCAACTTTTTCCTTAGTTAAGCCAGTTTAGCTTTTGAGCTATATAAAACTACTGAAAAGGAGCACTCTCCTCATGTTTGCATGATTGAAATTTAAGAATAATAATTCTAGGGGTTAGGTTGTCTTAGTTAAGCTAGTTTAGAAGGACTTTGCTGATTAATCTTTTACTCATGACAAAAAATGTGGTTTTAACGTTCAATGCATCATTAGAATACCTGTGCCTAAAACAATGTGTGTCTAATAATTGATTTTTTTTTAAAAGGTTAGTTTGTTAATATTACTGATTGTTTGTAGTGGAGACAGAAAATTTAGAGGTAAAGTAATTTGAGAGCCAACAGGCAGATTTGATTATCTATCAAGGTTGACAAAAATTTTCATCCTCTCCTGGCATGCAGTTATAATACGAAAATAGTGAGAAACTCTTCTGCATATTCCACATAACTGCCACAGCCACATTGCTAATTATACACTTAGAACAAGTCTGACAACAAAGATATGTTAAAACAAAGACATAGAGAATTAAATATTAGCATCCAACTAATAGGGGTCAGACTTCAGAGTGATTATTTATTTATTCCTCAAATTCCTCGCACATGCACACTCAGATTCTACTAGTGTATTAGACAATGAGAGCTACAACATGGATTCCTTAACGGCTTAGAATTATCAAATACCTCATTGTCTGCCATTTGTGCATCCTTCGCCAACCACACAAGTTGGCAGCCTTCCTACATTACTGAACATGTCGGCTGCCAGAAGCCTTCTACAGTTGCTCATTTTTAAGCTAAAGGAGGGCTCTGTGCACTTCCTGAGTAGGAGGAGTAGCAGTGGTATTCATCATGATGTTAGGTTCTTGGAGGCACCAGTTCTTGCTCTTGACTCTGCTTGCTTTTGTTGTTCTATCAGAAGGATCAAGACTGCCCAAGGAATACTGGGAACAGATGCTTCCCAAGAAGCTACCTTCTCCTTCCTCTTCTCCCTCCAAAGGCACTAATTCTGTGTTTACCACGTCTTCCACAACCTTGAAAACTGGTAGTCTTCAATCATCAGATGGAAAGGTCTAATGTTAATTCAAACTCTAGTTCTACAGCTCTCTCTTAAATGTAAAAAGAGTGCAGTCATGGCAGAGTGCTGATTTGAAGAAAGCATCCAAATTTTGTACAAGAATCCCTCAGATTTGTCTGTGTGATGCTTATAAGCTTCACACTCTTGTATATTTATTGATCTGGGTCTGGAGATAGTCTCTTGTAAAGACAATTGAGTAACAACTCCTTATTGGACAGGATAAGTTTATCAATAACAATAATTTAGCATGAATAGATATGTTGGAGGGACTAGTAACTTGTAAAATCTTTTAAGAAGCATTTCTTCAACTCTACATTCCAGGTTACTGTATTTTGTTTCATGTAACATCCTCGTTTTCAGTTATATTTTCCTCAAATAATATCTTATAGCATCTCGATTTTCTTGGTAAGTAGGTATTATTGAAGTAATTCTTGTACAGCAGTGGGCTTGCATAAAAATGAATGAAACAGCTTTTCATCTCATACATGATAAATGCATTCTTTAGAGGTAGGTGCATTCCTAACATGGCCCACACAACCTTACGCAACTGTTGATTTAAGTACCTATAATAGGCCATGCCAATGTGCCTACCTAAGAATTTCCCCTTCTCATATTGCCTTTCCTGAGACCACAAATAGCATTTTACTAGTTCTATCTATATTCTTAGAATCGTAGTATTTTCTGGGGTGGCGATGTTGCAGTTTCATCATTCTTTACTCTCAGACATCTGCTACAAGTTTCATCATACCCATCTGCTGTGTTGTTACAGGAACCAACAGTGAGTAAGGTCCCATTATAGATGTTTTATCTTTGTCTTATTCTTTTGCAAAAGGGTGTGTCAACGCAACAGTTCGTCTTTGGGTTTCTTTGTGGCATAAATCTTATTCTGACTTAGCAAAGGCACAGAATCACATAAAAAATGAGGAAGGAGGATGAGAATTTGTTGTTGCTTTGCTGCATATGATATTGGTAAACATTGAAGCAAACAAAACAAGCAAAATTTTGAACTTTCTGGCGTAAGGCTAAATTGATTAGAAGATTCAAATTGGCATCAGGCTTGTACAGAAAATGATACTCTAGCCTGCGAAGAAATAGATACCCAGTTTTGTGTTTTAGGCCTGCCTTATGGCCTGTTAAACTTTCATATCACTAACAGTACTTGAAGGATGAAGAAGACTCTATGTCTTTATCTTCATCCATTCTCTCTATCTATATACTTTATTTTCCTTTTCTTTGACTGGGAGGGTTGCCTTTCAAGATGAATGTTGTAGTCCTTTTCCCTTCCATGATAAAATAACGAATTGAAATTCAATGGTAATCTTTGGCTTGAAGGCTTGAACTTATGAAAGTTAGTCGAAAATTGCCAGTGTAAGGCCCCGCATGGTATAGTAATTAGTAAGTACTCAAACAAACAAGGAAAGGTACAAAGTACCAATGACAACTGCAAGATGCCTTGTTTTCTTTGATCCGACCAACTACTAAATCAAGAGAAATTTAGAAGTAGACTACGCAAAGATCTGATCCTCTATCCCTACTGAGATATTCTACTTCTATACACCACAATGTCTGGATGATTGGATAGCAGTATACACTGCACAAGCATGAGTTCTTCTTGTTATAAAAGCCAGTCAGCTATGCAATGATGAAAATTGATTGCATTCTTTTTCCCCTCCAAGTTCTTTGCTGTGCACAACTTTAGAACCAATAACTTCCCCCTACCTCTGGTATCAGTGCTTCTATCTTCAAATGAATTTTAATCTTCCAGCCAGTAGTTAGTTCCCTTCAAAATGAAATAATATGGCCCTACAGAATTCCCTATCTTGGATTCTAGTTTCCATACAGCATACTGCCATTGGCCACAAAAATATTTTGACCTCCCTAGTTTCATGTGTTCTGAACTTCCTATTTGTACCAAAGAATATATACTGCTTGCTTTGTTTGTACCTGTACAAAAGGTTGAATATATTATTCCTATCTAGATGTGAAATAATACTTTATGGGTAGCTCAATAATTTTTATAATTTTTTTTATTTTGCATGTTTTCTGAAAAATATTAGGCAGAAGATTTTATGTCTACATCTCAAGAGGCAACCCCAACTAATGAGGCAACATATTCTGGGAAACTTTTTAGTCATCCAGCTTTCAAAGTTTTGGCTGGAAAGTGCTATGAGACAAAAGGATATCAATCTTCACCACATGTGCAGTAAGGAACACTCTGTAAAAGCACTTGCAATGATATGAAACATGATTAATTATTGTGAAAAATTTAAATTATTTTCTTCTCTAATAATGTTCTTGCTTTTTAGTTGCTTCATTTTGTCCTGAGAGTAATTGAATTGTATGTGAATTTATATGTATATAAAAAATGTTTTGATATCACACGGTAAGTAAATTTAATTTCACAGTGTTCCAGAGAAACAGAAAAGATACTAATAGTAACTCCTAAAGAGAACTACACCAGAAACATCAACAAGTTGCATAGAAAGGAAAGCCTGATGAAGCTCAGGAAGTCCATCAATTCAACTTGTGGCAACCTACTTGGAAGAACATGAATGATAGCATCATCCCAATTCAGGCTTAAAATTACGAAGTCTGATAGAACATAATTCAACATATGAAGGTTAATTGTAAAATCAATATCACCTGAAAATCCATTCATCCACTCCCCCCACAAATTCGTGGCTAAAACTAATTAAATTTCTATGTCTAAATAACTAAAAAGTAAATACACAAACCCATGAAATTGGAGTACGCTACAAAGTAACTAATGCATGAAGCCAGATTCACTTGTAAGTCTATGTACACATATACACATAGCTAAAGCTAGAAATGAGTTGAGCTGGCTTAGGCTAGCTGAATAATAAATTGAGTTCATTTAATGACTCGTGCTCAATTTGCTTTAAGTTCATGAGCTACTCACTAAGTTAAATGAGTATTCATTAGGGATGATTTGACTTAACAAGATTTCACTTATTTATCATTACTACACATTCGATAGTGAGGATGGAACTCTAAAACCTTTCCAATTTAACTTTTAAAATATCTATGATAAGCAATTTTTTAGAAGTTCCTTTAGTCCATTTAACTTTTGAAATTGATTATGGAATCAAAACTTGGAATTGAAATTGAACTTCTTAATTCTAATTTTTATGTTTGGAATGTCATTTAGAATTATAATTGTAATTTCATAAATCAATTCCATAGAATTAAAAAATAATTAAGTTAAACATTTCTCAATTCTTAGCCTATACCTTAAAAATTACTAATTTCATAACTTAAAAATTAAACTCTCTCTCTTCACATTTATTTATGAACAATCATATTTATTGAAATTTTATATTTATATAGAATTTTTTTATATTTATATAAAAATTATTATAATAGCCATTTATTTTTAAAAAAAAATTCATGAAAATTTTATTTATGAAAAAAAAATAACTATTATATTATAAAAAATATTATTGTATGAATTTTTTTATTAATTTTAATTTTTGTAAATAATTTTTTAATGTTTTAGATAATATATACCTTTAAATAATAAAATTATAATTGAATTTAAAATTATAATTTCTTATCTTAATTTTTTGACAACTCCAAACATAAAATTTAAGATTCAGGGTTAATTCTAATTAGAAGAATTAAAATTAAAATTAAAATTTTATATTTCAATTTCAATTTCGCTATCCAAATTAGAGTTTAATTGTTCTATTTAAGTATTTATATTATTCTTGAACTTTTAGGTTCAAATTTGTAATTCAATAATTTTTTATATATCTATTTAGTTAAAATATAATATAATCAGAAAAATAAAATAAAATAAAATAAATTATAATATATATATATATATTAAATTAAAATATTATTGTTATTCTTAAAATATAAATAAATATATATCGAAGTGAAATTTCTAACTCGAGTCGTTTAATAAGCAAGCTTTTAATGAACAAAGCCACAAATAGGTTCACGAGCTCACTCAGCTCATTGTAAATATATCAATATATTATCCGATACAACAGGGAAATACAGCATACTCCATAGCCACTATTTTGAAGTAAAATTAGCATATAGTCCTGAGTAAGGATAGACTTGTCAATTATTGTAATATCACAATTTCTATCAGCTAATCATCTTCCACCACGCAATGACATCGAAATCTGGCTTAAGCTATCAAACCCAGAGCTAATGCCACTTCCACCAGCACCATCTTCAACATTGAAAACAGATGCTGCTACTTTGAGCAAGCTTTCAGTCTCTTCTGAAGGCATATTGACACTTTCCCATCGGTGATTTGCCACAACTCTCAGTCCTTCAAGTTTCATTTGTAAGAAAACATATCAAGAAAGGCACATTTTATATGAAATTAGAACACCAATTTAATAACTTACTTGTTGAAGATATGATTTGATGAACGGGGTATTGCTTCTTAGTTACACGTATTCTTGGAACGAAAAGTTAAATCTTCCTTTGCCTGATCACTCACTCCAAATTTTAGGTTTTCAATGGGACAAACCCAGAGAACAATCTAAAGACGTGACAGCAAAGGGAACCTAGCCACGCTATTTATTAACCCTAGGCATCTCCCATTATGGGCCTAGTGGTTAGGCTACACCGTGCTCCCACACACATCAATATTAAGTGTCCAAAGTCTATTAATAATTTAATCACGTTATTAGTGGGCTTAAGTATCATAAAATGAATCATAATATTAGCTTGTTTTTAGCAAAACAAAATGTCACAATTGATTACAGCTTACTAGAATTTATAGGAAAATTTTAACATTCTCCTACTTGGGCAAAATCAATTGTGTATTTTCAATTTAAAAAAAAATATTTTGAAAACGACTCTCGAGCTAATAGCACATTGTGACCACAACACATATGATCCCAAGATACAACACCTAATTAAAACTTCATCCAACAAAAAGCCATGTAACAACGAATCATGGCGGTAATTGCACCCCTTATTGATGTAACACCTTCCATGGTTACAAATATCACCGACTCTGTCAACTAGTCATGAATGTGGAGTGTGGCAAGAAAATGACATGCCAACGTGATTAAATAGCCACACTAACATTTTCTTTGTCAGTCCTTAATTTCTCTCAAATGCATAGAAGCCAGAGAAATTACATGGTTTATCACCAAACCATCATGCCTCAGCTCCAAATCTGTATCAACTACGGGCACAGTAGTCCTAACGACACCGAGCTTTAATAATTTCACATTTGATATACACATTAAAATATTATAATAAAATTCATTTCATCATTTATTTCATCAAATCATGTGTAAAATGTCATCAATACATTATTTCCTAAAATTCAAAATAAGAATCCAACAACATAAAAGAGGAAATAACATAAAACTAAAGCTCCCACTAACCAAACACATGGAAAGAACTCACAATACCCATGTTCTCAACATGTCTTTTGAAAACAATGGGTCTGAGTCCCTTGATTAAGGGATCAGCAAACATGGAATCTGTGTCAATATGCTCTACCACTATAGAACCATCTTTCACAAGATCTCTAACAGTCAGGTACTTTAGCTCCAAGTGCTTAGAACCACTAGAATTCTTATTGTTCTTTGTATAGAACACTGTAACACTGTTGTCACAGAAAATCCTAAGTGGCCTAGCAATGGAGTCCACAATGCAAAGTCCCGTCACAAGATTCCTCAACCAAATGGCATGAGTAGCAGCAGCAAAGCAAGCAATGAACTCTGCTTGCATAGTAGAAGAGGCAACAAGAGTTTGTTTCTTGTTCTTGTAGGATATCGCACCCCCAGCCATCATAAATATGTGTCCAGAAGTTGATTTCCTATCATCAGGGCACCCACCAAGATCTGAATCTGTGTACCCCATGATCTCCAAGTTGTCAACTCTCCTATATACGAGTATATACTCTTGAGTCCTCTGTAAATACCTCATTACATTCTTAGTAGCTATCCAATGATCATTCCCAGGGTTTGACTGGTATCTACCAAGAACGCCAACTATGAAAGCGATGTCAGGCCTAGTGCATACCTGAGCATACATGAGACTTCTCAAAGCACTACTAAAAGGTCTATCGTTCATTTCTACTTGCTCAATCTCATTCTTAGGACATTGATCCTTGTTGAATCTGTCACCTTTGACGACCGAAACATCTCCAGGTTTACAATTCTGCATATTGAATCTCTTTACGACTCTATCAATGTAGGCCTTTTGAGATAACCTGAGTGTATGGTATGATCTATCTCTGTGAATCTCAATCCCCAACACAAAAGAAGCCTCACCAAGGTCTTTCATGTCAAAAGATCTAGTCAACATCTGTTTTGTCTCATGCAGCATGCCAAGGTCATTAGAAGCTAATAATATGTCATCCACGTATAGCACAAGAAAGATAAATTTGATCCTACTGACCTTAAGATATATACACTGATCTACTTTATTCTCCTCAAACCCCATAGAAGTCATCACCTTATCAAATTTCAGGTACCACTGCCTAGAAGCTTGTTTCAAGCCATAAATTGACCTCTTCAGTTTGCAAACCAGGTCCTTATTACCACCAATATGGAAACCCTCAGGTTGCTGCATGCATACTGTCTCACTCAAATCACCATTCAGAAAAGTAGTCTTCACATCCATTTGGTGCAACTCCAAATCAAAGTGAGCTACGAGAGCCATTATGATCCTAAAGGAATCCTTTGTTGATACAGGTGAAAATGTCTCAGTAAAGTCAATGCCCTCCTTCTACGTGAAACCCTTTGCCACTAGTCTGGCCTTAAATCTTTCAATGTTACCCTTTGAATCTTTCTTTGTTTTGAAAACCCATTTACAACCAATTACTTTACAATTCTCAGGCAACTCAACAAGCCCCCATACATCATTAACTGACATAGATTACATCTATTCATTCATCGCACGTTTTCACATTTCGGACTGTGAGCAAGATACAGCTTCCTGATAGCTCTTCGGATCAACAATATCCCCAATGTCATATGCATCCTCACTGAGATAGACCATAAACTCATCACCTATAGCTGGTCACCTCTGTTTAGTTGATCTCCTCAAGGGAATCTATGCAACTGGCTCAATAGGTTGTGAAAACTCAACCACAACAGGAGGATCAAGCATATCATCATTTTGAGAGCCAGCTATATCCTCAGTCCGAGCCTCGGTCTCCACTGGAACAATTAGGACCCTAGTCTCAATGGGAAGAATATTGTCAACAAGAACAGGTAGTGGCAAAAAACGGTCTCAGGTGAAAGAACATCAATCACGTCGGGTCGAACAATAGGATCTGCTACATCAAGCTCCAGAAATTTAGCATTCATAGACTCTACAATTTTACTCCCCTTACCAGGATAGAAGAACCTGTATCCTTTAGTGCGATCCGGATATCTAATGAAAAAGCAACGACTTGTCTTGGGATCTGTCTTTTTCTGCAAGGGATTATAAATTTTGACCTCAGCTGGGCAACCCCAGACTCGAAGATGGTTCAGGCTAGGTTTTCTTCTTGTCCAGAGTTCAAAAGGAGTTTTGGGAATAGATTTACTGGGAACTCTGTTAAGAATATAAAGGGCTGTTTTCAAGGCTTCACCCCACAGATATTCTGGCAAGTTACATCTACTCATCATGCTTCTCATTATATCTTTAAGTGTCCTGTTACGCCTTTCAGCTACACCATTTTGTTCAGGACTCCTAGGCATGGTGTATTGTGGAACTATTCCATAATCCTGCAAGTATAAAGCAAATGGTCCCATATGTTGCCCTACGACACCATATTTACCATAATATTCTCCACCACGGTCAGATATTATAATCTTGATCATTTTTCCCAATTGTTTTTCCACTTCAGTTTTAAAAATTTTAAATTTCTCAAGTGCTTCAGATTTTTCTTTAATCAAATAAAGATAGCCATATCGGGAAAAATCATCAATGAATATAATGAAAAATCTGTTACCACAAATTGTAAAAGTCAGGAGCCCACTAATGTCTGTATGAATAATCTCTAAGAGATCTAAACTTCTAATTGCACCTACCTTTTTGGTCTTAGTAAACTTTCCCCTAATGCAATCCACACAAGTATCCAAATCATCAAAATTCAAGGAAGGTAGAATATTTGCCTTTGTCAACCTCTCAACCTTTTCCCTAGAAATGTGACATAAGCGCTTATGCCACAACATAAAGGATTTTTCCTCAACTTTAGACTTTTTAGCAACCGAATTCTCAATAACTAAAGATGAAGAAATATTATCAGAAGCCAAAGATAATTTATATAAACCATCCACTAAAGATCCATAACCAACAATTTAGGAGTTCAACATCATATTTATTTTCTTATCACCAAAATTAAAATTGAAACCAAGTTTGTCTAAACAAGAAACGGAAATCAAATTTCTCCTAAAAGAGGGTACATAAAAGGTATCCTTCAAAATTAATTCAAAACTAGAATCCAAAACTAGGCTGAGATTTTCCACTTTCTCTACAATGACTTCAAGATCATTTCCTACCCTTAGCTTGCTTTCCCTTGGATTGGTCTCCTTCAGATTTCTGAACCCCTATAAAGACACAACAATATGAGTTGTGGAACCACTATCAAGCCACCAAGAATTCATAGAAATATCAATTAGATTAGACTCAAGATTGACAAAAGCTAAGTTATTACCTCTTGATTTATGCTTGTTCTCTAACCAAGCCTTGAACTTACTACAATCAGTTTTCTTATGCCCCTTCTCCTTACACCAAAAGCACCAAATACTCTTCTTAAAGATAGCTGGTTGAGGACCTCCTACATTGTGATGCTGACTCTTACCTAGTTTCCCTAAACCTCGATATCTATGAGAAGCATTAGATGCACTCTTTGTATATTTCCAATTTCCTTTACCAGAAGTGGGTTTGCCATGCACAGATAATAAGGTTATGTCACTCTTTTCTTTCTTGAGTTTCTCTTCTTCAGCAACACATTTGGTAATGAGGTCATTCACAGTCCATTTCTCACCAATGGTATTGTGGGCAGTTTTAATTTGTGTGAAATCAGCAGGTAGGTAGTTTAGGGCATGCTCAACAATGAATTTTTCATTAAGGTTAATTTGGTGGGCTTTTAGTTTGGTTTAGATGTGAATCATCTTCATACTGAATTCCCTTACGCCCCCAATGTTGTCATATCTCATGTCTGTTAACTATTTCATTAGACATCCGGATTCAGCGTTGTCAGATACTTGGTACCTCTCTCCTAGAGCGTTGAGGAACCCCTTAGCTGTCCCTTTCTCTGGAAGACCATTCAAAAGATGTTTAGAGACGGTCCTCTTGATAGCAATCAGACTCAACCTATCAGACCTCTCCCACTTAGCCAAAAGATCTTTCTGTTCATGCGTACTATTCTCATTGATCACAGGCTTGTCTTCGCGCAAAGCTAAATCAAGATCAGTAATTCCTAAAGAGAATTTCAAATCTTGCTTCCAATTCCCATAATTTGATCCATTCAAGATCTCAATAGAAGCAGAACAATTGTTCACAAAAAAGTTCACTGTTAAGTCAAAACAGGAATGCATTAGAACATATTACAAGACAAGATATAACTCAAAATGCAAACAAGCTATCACAATGAGGCCAATATCATAGCACATTCTCCTTTGGGCAGAATGCACAAATCAAGGTCATAACCTGGGCCAAAACCTCAGATGGGTTAATCCATGAGTATACACTGGGTTTAGAAAGTTGTCTCCTTTGGGCAGACAAGTCCCTTTAGCCCAATATATTCCCCAATAACTCCATCTCAAATTAACTTTCAATCACTACACACAATAACCCCCTTTGGGCAGGTAACTGCATATAATGGTTAAAAGCATTCCTCAAATTACAAAGAGACTTCCATGAACTAATACAAGTGGCTCCACTTTGGTGGTAACGACTCATAGCAATCCATAAAAAACTCTTGCACAGGAATCATCATCTTCTCTTGCTCAGAACCATGTATCAGCATTCTCAACATGTTTTGTACTCAAACAGTCTTAAAGGATTATTAAAGCATGTTAATTTTAGGATTCAACTTTATATATATATATATATCAACAATAAATTTACAGCAGCGGAAAAAGAAAGAAAATAATTAAATAAATAAATAAAAGCAATCGTGAGTAGCTGAAAATGCACATTCAAAATGTTAACATGCCTTTCTATATACATTTAGCGCAACAAAACCATAGTAGCAGAATCTGGTGCAGTGGTCGTGCATTTGCATAATTCCTTGTGCACTTGTATTCGAATCCCAGCAAAGCCAGTTTAACATTTATTTATTTTATTTTTCAAAACCATATTCAGTGAAGGAAAAAAATATGAATTGAAAAACCCATACATAAATTGAAAAACCCATATGGCAATATGAATTGAAAAACTCATACATGAATTGAAAAACTCATACGGGAATTGCTTCTGTGTTGCATGCACTCATTTCAAATTCTAGGTTTTCAATGGGGCAAACTCAGAGAACAATCTAAAGACGTGACGGCAAAAGGGACCTAGTCACGCTATTTATTAACCCTAAACACCTCTCATTATGGGCTTAGTAGTTAGGCCCACACTGTCTCCCACACACATCAATATTAAGTGTCCAAAGTCCATTAATAATTTAATTACGTTATTAGTAGGCTTAAATATCATAAAATGAATTATAATATTAACTCGTTTTTAATAAAATAAAATGTCACAACTGATTACAGCCTACTAGAATTTATAGAAAAATTCTAACAGCATTGCCACTTCTTTCATGGTAGGCCTTTCCTCTCCCTTCAACGTCAAACACTGTTTTGCAATATTGGCAACTTCCATTAGTTGCTCAACATTTGCCTCACCTATTATGTGGTTGTCCACAATGTGAAGTAACCGACCTTCTTTCATTGAAGAAACAAAGTACAGTGCAAGGTTCCTATCAGCCTCGGGCCTGTCAAAAGAGAGCGCCTTCTTTCCTGTCAGTAGCTCTGCTAGGACAACCCCAAAGCTATAGACATCACTCTTATCTGTTAAGTGGCTTGTGTGGAAGTATTCTGGGTCAAGATACCCCAGTGTCCCCTGCACCAAAGTGGTTAACTGAGTTTGATCAAGAGGAACAATCCTTGAAGCTCCAAAATCAGAAACCTTTGCAGTGAGATCACTATCCAGTAGTATATTTGTAGTTTTCACATCTCTGTGTATGATTGGTGTGGAAGTAGCAGAATGCAAGTATGCCAAGGCCCCTGCAGTTTCTGTTGCTACTCTCAATCTTGTTTCCCATGTAAGTTTTAAAGATTGGTTTTGATCATGAAGATGCTCAGAAATAGTACCGTTGGGAATGAATTCATAAACAAGCAAGGGAACTTCTGTCTCTAAACAACAACCCAAGAGCTTAACCACATTCCTATGGATGATTTGGGAAAGCACAATCAACTCATTGATGAACTGCTGAATCTGGTTTGGGTCACTGATTTTGGACTTTTTTATTGCTACAGTTCTGTTATCAAGTAATACTCCTTTGTAAACTGTTCCCTGGCCCCCTTGGCCTAGGACCCTGCTTTCATCAAAGTTGTTGGTGGCCTTCTTGAGCTCCTCCTCAGTGAAGACTTTAGCTATTTCAGTTGATCCTCTATGTCTGGCTATCTGTTGTTTAAACAATAGGCCACCATTTTGTTCAAAAATTTGTTCTTTAAGTTTGATGAGCTTTCTTTTCTTCAATCTCCAATACATATAAAAGCTCACCACAAGTAGTGCTAAGACGCTTACAGTGACACCTGGACATTAACAAGTGGAAACGGTCATTTTCTGTTTTGTTCATGTAATCATGTCTCAATTTCATGTTGCTAGTGTCACATGTCGAAAAACTAAAATGCCACACTATTTGGATATTTCCTGACCTGACAAGCATACCTTTGTAGGACCTCTCTTCTAAATTGAACTTGAATAGTACCAAAATCACCTTGAATATATACAATTTTGAATTTAAATTCACAAACAGCAATTTATAACATGGATTTTTTTAAGTAAAATTTATAACATGGATCAATATTGTTCATTATCCTCCAAAAAAAAAAAAAAAACAGAATGCAGTGTAATAGTAATCTTTGTTGACATTACTTGTATAATTATATGTTATGACTGAACCGAGAATAGAAAGTGCTATAATTCCAGCAGACAGTAGTATACTCACTCAAAGCACTTATCAGTATGATAACTATCCTGGATTTGCGACGGCATCCTGTTCCATTATTTTTCCCATCTCCTTCATATCCTTTTGGACACAAACAATTGTAGCTCCCAGGAACGTAGCGGCATTTTGCCCTATTAATGCAATCGTTGGATTCCTTGCATTCATTAACATCTGAAAGATAATGTGTCAGTTATGATTTCTATTTTCACAATGATGGATAGGTATAGGTATAAGGGAGTTAAACATCTCATTTAAACTTGCAATAGAAGCTTGTTACGTCAAATAAAAATAAGACAAAGAAGAAAGGGTCGTGGCTACATATTGATATATTTTTCTATTTAGTTCACAAATTACCTTTTTTCCTCACAAAAATTGACCATGAGGCACGTATTGGCGATTTAATTATGCTAATGTACTAATGAAGAATTAATTTGTTTTATTAACAAATCCAAATTGAAAGTTTCCCAAAGTTGATTTGCTTAACTAAGCACAAAAGTGAGATAGAATACATAGATTGAAATTTCCTTAGTTAAGTGCATTCCGTGTTCAAATAGAGGGATAAATGTAAGCTTATTAATTTTTTTGTTTTTACTTATGCAATTAAATTTTAACTTGTCAGAATAACACATATGGGAGAGTTTCCTATTGGTTAAGTTAGCGGATAAATGAAGGTATACAAGATTGGGTTGGACCAAAACAAAGGAGCTAGACCAAAACAAAGGAGCTAGTTTTTTGGGTTATATTTTTCCAATCCAATGTAAAAGCCCTCATGTCAAACATGTCACCACGCTTCCAACCAAAGTCAATCATTCAAGCCCAAAGCTCAAAAATCCAATATGGTATCAGAGTTTTAATGATCTTAAATGAGTTTGTGAGTTAAAGAAAATTGAAGGGGACTCTTACAAAGTCCACACAAGACAGGTGATTGAATTGACTGTTTTATAAACAATGTCATTTTTAAAATACACCCTCCTTTAGAGGGTGTATAATACACCTCGTGAATCATAGCTGTTGATTGTGTTGAAAAACACATCAATGATTATGATGAATGACTTGTAACATATTAATCTATTCTTTTTTTTTTAATGGTACAACTGTATAAATATTATCAGGTTAAAATTTATAAGATTTTTAGTATGTACAGTTATGATTTTAGGGAAAAATAATATTTTTTTAAAAAATATTATTGTATGTAAATATTATCGGTTAAAATCGATAATATTTTTTTATTAATATATATATATATATATATATATATATTTAAAACTCCTTACACACCCACAAGGAAAAAATTGTAAGGGTTTTTTTTAAAAAATATTATTGTGTGTAAATATTATTAATTAAAATCTATAAAATTTTTAATATGTAATATTATTTATGAAAAATATAAGGATTAATATTGTTTTAATTGATATTATTTTAATTGATATTATTTACACGTTGTACAATTTTAAAAAATAGTATAACCTAAAAAAAAAGGTGATGGTGGTGGCCGTGATGAGCGATGCCAATACCAGTGTGACGGTGGCCAATGACCTACAATCTATAAAACATGGCCGTAGATGGTAAAAGAACAATAGTAATGGTGGTGTAAAAAAAAACATAAAACAAGAAAAGGGAAACACGCAAAAAAAAAAAAAAATCCTACTATTGTAGATAAAATAGAGGTGTATAGTACACCTTAACATAGGAAGGTGTATATTAGCAAATGACTTATAAACAAATTAGTGATCGGTTGTCAAGTTTGGAAAACCAGGCATGAAGAAAAAAAAAAAAGACATGAAGAATTCGATTGCAACTCACGTTCATTGCAAAGAAAGAAAAGTGAAAAAGAAAAAGAGAGAGAAAAAGAACGTGAGTTGCAATCGGATTCTTCATGTTTTTTTTTTTTTCTTCATGCCTGGTTTTCCAAACTTAACAACCGATCACTAATTTGTTTATAAGCTGTTGCTAATATACACCTTCCTATGTTAAGGTGTACTATACACCCTCTATTTTATCTACAATAGTAGGATTTTTTTTTTTTACATTTCCTTTTCTTGTTTTATGTTTTTTTTACACCACCATTATTATTATTGCGACGGCCATCGGCCAATGCTCATTAGCCAAGGTCATTGGCACCGTCATATACTGGGTATTGGCATCGCTACCACCTACATCACCTTTTTTTAGGTTATACTATTTTTTAAAATTGTACAACCCCTTACACACCCACAAGGAAAAAACTGTAAGGGTTTTTTTAAAAATATTATTGTGTGTAAATATTATTAATTAAAATCTATAAAATTTTTAATATGTAATATTATTTATGAAAAATATAAGGATTAATATTGTTTTAATTGATATTATTTTAATTGATATTATTTACTGATTGTACAATTTTAAAAAATAGTATAAACTAAAAAAAAGGTGATGGTGGTGGCCGGCGGTGAGCGATGCCAATACCCAGTGGCAGGTGGTAGACGGTGGCCAATGACCTACAACTGCGAACAGTGGCCGATGGCCGACAGCAACAATAGTAATGGTGGTGTAAAAAAAAAAACATAAAACAAGAAAAGGGAAACCTGCAAAAAAAAAAAATCCTACTATTGTAAATAAAATAGAGGGTGTATAGTACACCTTAACATAAGAAGGTGTATATTAGCAACAACTTATAAACAAATTAGTGATCGGTTGTCAAGTTTGGAAAACCAGGCATGAAGAAAAAAAAGACATGAAGAATCCGATTGCAACTCACGTTCATTGCAAAGAAAGAAAAGTGAAAAAGAAAAAGAGAGAAAAAAAAAGAGATCCTTACTTGTGAGTAGGAGTGCTAGAATAACATACATGAAAGAGTCCCACATTAGTTAAGTTTGAGGATAAATAAAAGTATATGAACTTTGAGTTGGGCAAAAACCAATAAGCTAACTTTTTGGGTTATATAGTTCCAACCTGAGTTTGAAAGCTCTTATGTTAAACGTGGCCATATGGTTCCACATTTCCAACCACTGCCAATCATTCAAACCCAAAGCCCAAAATCCAACAAAACAATATACAAATCAAGCAAAATCAAGCTAACCAAAAAAAAAAAAAAAATTTCAAGCAAAAACAAATCCCAACAAGAAATCTGAAAAGAATACCTTGACAACCATGAAGGAGGTAAGGGTTTCCCCGAAAACCACGAGAGCAGTTGCAAAGGTAACCAGATCCCCCCACCGAATAACATTCACTGTTCTCTGCCTTACAAGCATGAGCTTCCTGGCACGTTTGATTCTCCACAGCCCAATTCAACACCACAGGAAACGTCGTCCTCTCAAATTTCTCTAAGTCTGTGGACGAGAATTTGTAGGCTCCATCTTCCACCAAGAAAGCATAACCACAAGGATTGAAGTCATGAACACAAGTGTGGTTATACACGCTACGAGAACTAAACCTGAAACCTGATAGCCGATGTGGTATTGAAGTCTCACAACAACCAGTGCCGGAACAAGAACCATTAGCAACTCTATCATCAATCCTGTTGCACAAAGACACACATCCTGTGGTGTAGCTCTTCTCCTCTGAATCATATCCCGTGGCTAATCCAAGCGTCACAACCAACCACTGTTAACTTGTTTAGCCTTGATGACACGTTAAAGGGTGTAGTGCTGAGGACTGGAATGGTTCTATTCGCAGCAAGCTCGCCTCCATCAGTGTAGCAATCATGGGCTACTGGCCATGCAACGTGGAGTTGGCCGTTGAATGAGATGTTTAGCACGGTTAGATTGGTTTGTGGCAAGAATGGGGTGGGTGGTGATGATGATGAAGTTTGGTTGCATGTGATAAGAAATGAGGTGTCCAGGGAACAATCCTCGGTGGTGCCAAATGGGAAGGGAATGCTGAGGGAGCCACACTGTGTTGAGCAGTTTTGCATGGGTTGAGTTGCTGCCTGTGCTGAAAAAATAAGGGTCGCAAGAAGTAGTAGCAGCAGCAGGTGCTGGTGCTTTGAGTTCGCAGCCATCACTATCTGCTTTTCTGGTTCCTGTGGACAATATTAAGAAGACATAGAAATCCCAAGTTTTTTTTTATAGAGAACTGCTACATGCTACAAAATACTATTTCACGAATTGTAAGAATATACGCGTTTTGGTAAATTTCAAACTTACTTTCTGCTTTATACAGACTCACCTGCCACGGTTAACTTTTGAATGAGTGAAAAAACAATATGACACGTGATTTTGTTGCTTTCTTGTTCCGTCACATTCACAGACATGTGTAACTATATGTAACTATGTCTAAACATTTCTGACTTTTCTGTGTTTTATTTTTAAGACACGAGTAGAACTAATTCATGTTCAAGTATTAAGGGCATTTCTAATATACATCTTATAAAGGAGGATGTATGATATATCAAGCTCATTTTAATTATTGATTGTATTAAAAAATACATCAATAATTATGATTAATAACTTTTAACTTGTTATATTATTCATTATCATTGTTTACAGTCTGCTAGAAATACTGTTTATGTCAAAAAAAATTACTGTTTATATCGAAAAACATACTGTTAATACAGGAAAATTCATTGTTCATACCGAAAAAATATTGTTTATCACCGAAAAAATGTACTATTTATAGTCAAAGTTACTGTTCATACAGTTACTATTTTATTTTTAATTTAATAACTGTGTAAAAAATTGTCATTAAAATAATATCGTTAAAACTATATTAGTCTTTATATTTTTTCATAAATAATTGTGCATATTAAAAATTTTACAAATTTTATTATGTGTAAATATTACCGCTTAAAATCAGTAAAATTTTTAGTATGCATGCTTATTTATGAAAAAATATAAAAACTAATATAATTTTAACTGGTATTATTTTTACTTGTATTATTTACATAATTTCAATTTTTTAAGCTATATAATTATATAAATATTATCAGCTTAAAATTTATAAGATTTTTTAACAATAATAAATTTTAAAAAAAAATTTTCAATATGCATAGATTATTTATAAAAAAATATATAATTTTAACGATATTATTTATAGAGTTGTGTAATTTTAAAATATATAAACAGTAATTAACAGGGTGAATGGAGGCTGGTGGTGTTGACCAGTGGCTGGCCTTCGACGATAGTGTCTGACTGCTTAAAAAAAAATAAGCTTGAAAAAAAAAAGAGATGCAACTTATAAAAAAAAACTTGTTATTACAAGTAAAAATTTGAATATATGATACACCTAAACTTAGCAGGGTGCATAGCAGCACCTGTCTTAAGTTAATTTGTTGGAAAACTAGAGATGAAAACATTAAGAAGAACACCCAATATAATAAAAAAATGCAATATCAACAATTAATAATAAACGATAGAGATGTAGATAGAGATAGTTTGGAAGTGAAAAACCATCCTCGAATCACACTGAAAGGCGATGTTTTTAAAGTAAAATTATGTTGCTGCTTTGGTGCAAATAGCAATATAATCTTTTACTTTCAAGATACAATGAACCACTTAAAAATCTTCTATAATGTGCGGATATGTCTCCAGCTTTGATCTTGTTTGCATTAGTTCTTGAGTCTCTCTAACCCCATAAAAAATTGAAAACCAAAAAGTACTTGTTAGAGACAACAAATCAACTTAACAAATGTTAATTTACAATACGAGTCTACGTGATCTAATTACCCTATCAACGTCGATCCAAATTCTTTATGGAAGTAAACATTACAAATACGTTAATTATTAGAAATGTCAAGTGCAGCCATGTTTGATTTGTTCCTCCAACAGTAGAAAAGTCATTCCTTTTGACCTTGTCTCCCTTTAACAACCTTTACATCGCTCTGCCCGGTAAGGGCAGAAGAAATGTAAATAGAGAACTGCTATATGGTAGGAAATATTTATTTCACAGTTGTAAGAATACTCGTTTTGGTAAATTTTAAAATCACGTTCTGCTTTATAACAAGGAAAAAATCATGTGCACTGTTGACACTCTTTCTAAGAGTGTTAGATTTAATGAAAGAAAAAATAATAAAAATAAATAAATATAATACATAATATTAAAAAATATAATATTAATAATAAAAATATTAAAATTGTTATAACAAACTCATGTATTACATTGAACTCTTGAATGAGTGAAAAAAATGTTTTATGTACATTAAAACATTTACATTATATTTATATTATATATTAATATAAAAAATATCAAATTAATTTATATATGATTATAATATTTTTATAATATATACAATAATTTTATAAATAAATTAAATAAAATTAAATGTATTTTGATTCAATTCAAATATTAAAAAAATAAGATGATACATCATTTCATCATTTTTGTCATGAAAATTCATAAAAACATCATTCGTACTGATTATTGTTTTATAAGAAAGATCAACTTATATTAATATAATTTTTTTTTACATTTATTTTTAATCATTAGTTCTATTTTTATCTAATAGTTAAAATTATTTTATTAAAAATAACTATTAGATAAAAATAGAACTAATGATTAAAAATAAGTGTAAAAAAAAAACACTTACACTAATATAAATTAATTTTTCCAATTATGTTATTAATAATTTTGATCGTAACGCGTAGCGCGTGGAGCGGCGTGCTTCTACCATTGAATGACCCTAGTTATTTTGTGGTTTTTATTATTATCATTAAAAGAAAAGGTATGAGTCCGAGTTAGTCAGTTGCTCCATCACAACTTAAACTTACGTTAGTTATTTTGTGGTTTTTATTATTATCATTATACTACTTTTTCTTAAAAAAAATAATATTGTCTCATATACAAACAAAATGAAAAACTCTTGCATATATATATATATATGAGGAGGGATCAATTTACATCAATGTAAATTTTTTTTTTCTTACATTCATTTTTAATTATTAGTTCTACTTTCATCTAATGGTTGAGATTATTTCATTAAAAGTAATCATTAGACAAAAGTAAAAATAACGGTTGAAAATAAATGTAAAAAAAAAAAACTTATACTAATATAAGTTGATTCACTTTCTCTATATATATATATATAAGAATTCTTCATATAAAATAGCTGGTCACGCCAGCCGTAAGAGTCACGCTCACGGTGGTAGCATTAACGCAACTAACCTCCCATAGTCTAACTCTTAATAAAAGTATTAATTATTATAAGTTAAGTTTATAAAGAGAATTTAACTTATAAAATTAGTCTATTAGATAAAAGAATTTACAATTTAAGTTTTATATTCTTTTATTTATTCAATATGAGAATCATAGCACTTCTAATTAAAATTGCCTTTTTCCAGTTACACGTATTATAATTGGAAAATAACTAACAAAGGAAAAAATATCTTCCATTGTTATTTGGATGTTTGTGAATTAAACCTTGAATGGTGGAAACCTTGAATAGTCTAATGATGGAGGTAGTCCGGTAGACATGTGAATTTGATGTATAATTAGGGATATTCAGATAGAGTCACAATTCTCTTTCCTTCGAATTAAGGAAAGAGAACTCTTAAATTATTTAAGTTTATCTAAACATGGTATAATTATTCTGAGTTTTGTTTAGCTTTTTAAAATTATGTAAGCTCAGAAACTAGCGTCAATGCGTCAACCCCGTACCAAATGAAAATGAAATCCAGCTACTTTCATGATATGTTGGGACATTATGGGACCACTTTGTACTGGCTTTAAAATTTATATTAATTGTGTTCAGGGACGGATTGAAAGGGGGGAAGCATGGCTTTGGCCCTCCTTATCTTTATTAATTTATTTTTGTAGGTATCATTAATTTAATTTAATTAATTAAAAAATTAAAAAATAATTATATTAATTTTTTATAAAATTAATATTTATTATATTGATATTCTTATTTAAAAATTATATTTATATATCTAATTTTATATATTATTATTACACTTTAATATCATTTTTTATTTATAAAATTACATATATATCTTATATTTTATGTATAAATATTACACAAAATTTTATTAAAAATACAAAATAAAAAAGGTATGAGTCATTTTTTAAATAAAAAAATATCAATATTATAAATACTAACCTCAAGAGAGTCGATATAATTATACTTAAAGATAAAAATGATGAAGTTAAAAGGATTTATCTTTCGATATGTATTTGACATGTAATTCATGATTATTTTATATACATTGATATTATAATTTTAACTCATCTTTTTTAAATTTTTAATTTTTATATAATAATCTATTAGTTCCTCTCACTTTTAGTTTCACTCTCTTATCTTTTTTAAAATTTATATATAAAAAATTTTATTTTTCTTATGAATCATAATATAAAAGATAATTATTGTTGTGATACATTTAATATATAATATAAATATTTTTTTTTTACTTTTTTTACTTTATTCATAAATCTTCATAAATTTTATAAATACTATTCTAAAATGAACAAATAAGAATATATTTACTCTTAATTTAAAATAATACATTTTGATCTTAACATACTAAATAATTTAAAAGTAAATACATTTTTATTTGTTAACTTTAAATTTTTTTCTCTATATTTAATAATATAATTTATTATTTTTGACCCTTTCACTTAATATTTTACTACATCCGTCCCTAGTTGTGTTCTATTGACAATGTTCATTGACTGGCAAGCAACCCTTCATAGCATTGACCATGACTCTCGAACAATCCTTGTCATTTCTGGGTCAACAGAATTAAGGAAAGAAAACTCTAAAATGATTTAAGTTTATCTACATTATATAATTTACTAATGAATTACTTTAATCTTCAAAAACTTATTTATACAATTAAATTCTTTAAGTAACTAAACTAACAATGTCACAGACTTAAATCTTAACTTCATCATTGTTTTGGAGGTGTTCCTGTCTAATGATGGAAGATCTTCACTCTGAGGCAGACTCGGCGTTGGAGAGCTCATGTATGGCTGAGGGAGATGACGGGAGGCCCACCTGTGAGGATACTTCGACACCCAAATTAAATAAAGAAGAGAAGAGTGAGAATAAAAGGAAAGAGAAAGAACACAACCTTTGTAAGGGCAGGGATACTTATAGTAGAGGGGGTGGTGTCAAAGGCAACATCTTGGGGAGTGTGTATGCACCCCATGCAAATCACTGCATTGAGTGAGATGATATTTTCTATTAAAGACATCGTCATTTCTGTGTTAACACGTGTCCATTATGTTTGTATGAATATTCTAGAGCTTGTGTCACATTGGAGATGCTTATGCTTGGTTTAAGGTTGGCTAAGGTCAGTGTGTTTGGGGTATCTTACATTGGGGTATGTGGATTAATCTGGGGATCGATCATGATCAATTATGACCGAGTATGGTTATTTGAGATTTGCTCTAGATGACACCATTGGTTAGGATCAGGTTTGGATGATGATCGGGGTCTCGATGGGTTAGGGTCTTTGAGTCTACGCTCATTTAACCTAGTCTAGTCCACAAGCCCTCCAACTCAAAGCTTCAAGTGAAGCACTTGAGCTAAAGAGCAGTTATGGGTTCTTTTGTATTGGGTTTTAAATTAAATCCAATCATTTAGCCATGATTATTGGGCTTGGTTCGATCCAGAAGGCAAGCTGCAAAGAAGACTTTTTAAGACTAATGTCTCGTTTTCTATTAAATCAGAAAGATGGATTAATCCCAAATACCACTTGATTGCATTATTTATTTTTATAAAAAAACTAATATATATCCAATACTCATCTTAAATACAACATCTGAACTACTGATGAGGAGTGTTAAGACCTGACTTCAGGGCAGCGTCTATATGGTGTGATGAGGAGTCTCTTTAAAAGCATTTTCAGCCCGTTGATGTGGATTCAAGCTTGCCTTATAGATCTAGTAAGAGTGAAGATGGGGCCTTCTTTATTAATCCCAGCCCAAGTCATTTAAAGAAGGAATAAAATATTAGATACCAAGTACCCAAAAAAAAATTTGATACCAAATATCAAGCCAGTAGAACAAAAACAATGAACTCCCACACATAAAATGACTTTTCAGACAAACCAAAAAAAAAAAAACACACACACACACACACACACAAAATGACTTCTACTTAATTCATTCATTTTTTAGTCAGTTGCCTTTGTAAATTGCCTCAACCAAAATTAAAATATATGGATAAATTACTAGAATAATAAAATTTATCCTAAATAAATACTCTTTTTTTTCCTTAACCTAATATCAAGTTATGTGATTTTCACTTGCTTGCACAATATTTCCTTTGCTTAATTTGCATCAATTTGAGATGTATTGGTTTATCCTACTGAATAGAATTAGGGTGTTGCTCTGGACCAGATTTTAGGGTATCTCAACAAGCAGCAACTCGATCCGTCTAGGATGGATTTCAGCCCGCAACACACGCTGCCTGGAGTCATAACAACTCTCAACATACGAGGAGGAAATCTCTTTATCAAATCTCCTATTTTTAGGAATAATGATTAAGGAGATAATTACTCTAACCAATCCGTCATTTATAGGAATCGCCATCAATGGTACTTATTATCCATTAATCCCTATTTCAAATATGATTCACCCATCATGACACTCCTAGAATTACGAGACTAAGTCACAAAGGTACGAATATGAACCTCTAAATACTACTCATATTATGCATAGTTTAACTTGAGTGTCGAAGTATCTTTTGCAAGTACACCACCCCTCGTACCACCATCGCTACCACTATGCAACAGAGGAAACCACCATCATTAGCCACTCATAGGCCCATTTAGATAATCTTCTGAAACTCATTTAGAACTTTAGAGTCGTTTGTGGGAAGAGATAAGCTTCTAATCCTACCACCTCCACTAAGGTTACCATCAGACAGAACTGTATCTCCATTATACAGAACCAACCAACCCCCAACCGTCGTCGTGGCTCTACTGTTGTTGTTCGTGAACCACTTACTGATCAACCAGAACCTAGGCAGGATGGAGAGGAGGCTTCTTCTTCCAACGAGAACCTCCCCCCTCGCAACGTGTTTTGACTATGCAACGGTTTGGATTGTGCAAAGCCCCTTCAAGAGAAGTTGTACCCTAGGTTTCGGCGTTGTAGCACCTCAACAAAAGAAAAGAAAACAATGAAGATATCCAATCTCGACAGGAAGAATCAATTCCCACTGGACTATTATGGCGAGCTGATACCCCTGGTCCGACTTCAAGACGAACACATTCACAAATTGGAGAAATTTGTCAAAGAGAGAGAAGACGAGAACCAGGTTCTTTACAAAAATCATAACACAAAAAGGGGACTAACACGAGACAGGGAATGTGACCCAAAAAAATAAAGGGTAACAAAACCCGGACGTAGGTCTAGAAACCAAGAAAGAGAACGTTCTAGGAACCTGGAACCCGGATTGAGATGGGGAACCGAAGTCCAGCAAAATTAGCCTTTCTCGGATGACTTGATGGCCTATGAGATTCCTCGGTGCTTCAAATACTTGACCAATATTGAAGCTTGTGTTGAGACCTCAAACCCCCTATAGCATTCAGATGCCTATATCTCGGCTATGCTATTTACTGGAGGAGATGATCCCTACATGTGTCGTGTTTTCCTTCTCTCTAAAGAAAACCGTCTTGAGATGGTTCACAACCCTAACTCCAAAACCCATGGTCAACTGAGAAGGCCTATCCTCACAATTTCTATTGTATTTTACCATAAGTAAAGTGCAGCTGAAATCCATTTCATGCCTCTCTCACATCAAGCAATGGAAAGATAAGTCACTCTGGGATTACATAACTAAATTCAACAAGGAATGTTTGAATATCCGAGACTAGGATGAGAGGTTGTCCTTCCATTACATAAGGGACGACTTCCATTCTGGTCCATTCTTTACATCTCTTGCGAAGAAGGAACCCCAAACTATAATGAATTCAAGACGAGGACGGACAAATACATTAACGTGGAAGATATCATCTTCGCAAGAAAAAACGTGGACAAAGGCAAGGATGCAAAGCAAAAACCGACCAAGCCCCCTTACAACTACACAACTCCAAATTGTCACCAAAAGGGAAGTATTAGGACTATAGTATTAGGACTATACCTCCATTAATACACACTGGTCCCAAATCTACCAAGAGGTGATGAGCATAGAATTCTACAACATACCCAAACCTCAACCATTGAGAAAACATGCCAAAAAAGACAAGTCTGAATACTGTATCTTTCATGAGGGACATGTGCATACAACAAAAGATTGAGTTTGCCTTCAAGACACAATTAAATCTTTGATCCGAGATGGTCGTCTAGGGTGTTATGTATGCTAGTCTTGGAACGAAAACCAATGGGAAAATAGTAACTACAAGAAACAGAGTTACAACCCTCAAATAAGTTCTTCCCCATACCAGAGAAGGTGGTCCTTGTTCAAAATTGAAAATAAAATAGAAGACACATTGCGAGAAATGGGCAACATTTAGAAAGAAGACAACCCTAGGATCTTCCCACACTCAATACTGCTCGGAGGGCCTTCTTCTTGGATCGAATTTTGGGGTGTCTCAACAAGTAGCAACCCGGTTTGTCCAGGACTGATCCTGGCCTGCGATACACACTGCCTAGAGCAATAGTAACTCTCAACAAATAAGAAGGAAATCTCTCTATCAAATCCCTTATTTCTAGGAATTAATAATGATTATGGAGAAAATCACTCTGACCAATTCTTCATTTATAAAGATCGCCATCAATGGTACTTATTATCCATTAATACCTATTTCAAATATGATTCTCCCATCGTGACACTCCTATAAATACTAGACTAAGTCATCAAGGTACATATTTGAATTTCTAAATACTGCCTACCTTGTACACAGTAGCATCAGAGTATCTTTTGCAAGTACACCACACCTTACACTACCGTCGCTACCACTGTGTCTCAGAGAAAACCACCACCCTCAGCTACTCATAAGAGCATTCAAGTGATATTCTAAAACCCGTTCAAAACAGGTGTATTTGGATTAATTGTGAACAAAGATTATTTCAATAATTGATTATGATGAAATCAATTTTATGTTTGAATATGTTAGTTAAAAAATAATTTTAAAATAATCTATTTCATTTTGATTATATAAAAAGAATTATTTTTATATATTCAATTATTAAAAAGGATATTAAATGATTAATTTAGATTATATAATATTTTATGTTTTAAGGTTAATTTGGTAAACATATTACAATATATACCAACATAATAAGATTTTGATTATAATTATAATGCTAAAAAAAAATTGCTTTTAGAAAAAAGTTTTTCCTAATGTAAAGATTATAATCTCCTATTATAATCAATTCTAACTAAAATTTCCAAATATCCCAATTTTTTTTTCTCAAAACAGTTTTTATCCAAACAAAAAGCTTTTGTGGAAAATAATTAAGCTTTCCAAACACCCACTAATTCGATTCTTATATAATTATCTTCTTAGTATCATAATAAAAGAAAGATGCTTTGGTATAAAGGAAAAAACGTAGTGGACATTGAAAAATGTTTTCATATTTGACTTTTTTTTGTATAAAAATGAAAATTCTAGTATTATAATTTTAGCAGTTTATTTTATGATATGAATTATTACATTAATAAAAGCCCATCGAAAATTACAAATTTAGTTTTAGCAGTAATTTTTTGGTACATAGTTTTAGCAATATTCTATGCTTATAGTTTTAGCAATATTCTATGCTTCTTTTTTCAAATAATAAAATTTAATTTTCCTTCAAATAAGGTAAATCATTTTTGTCATTGTTTGAATTACATGACAAATCTAGATTTGCAACGAATAATCATAAAAAGAGTGAATTATGGCAACTAAAGCTTGAGCGAATTAATAATGAAAACATAATGTCAAGTCCACTTTCGTTTGCCACAACCAACTCAAGAATTATTTTCCATCAAAATGTCCAAACAATAGAATATTAATTGATTAACATTAACAGAAAAAAATAAAACCATCCAAAAATGTTTTTGCATATACCAAAACGTTATAATCTCCAGAGATGATCCAGCAAAAGGTTGAATATAACAACTTATTATAATCATCCAGTTGAGATCCAGTTTTGGTCAAACCCATGCCCAACAAAAAGGATCATGCTTATGTCATGACGCAGGTAAGCTTGGTTCATAAAATTGATAATGATCATATAACAATTCGTTCATAATGTGTATTGCTAAGAAAGGTAAAAGCACTTTCAATAGTAAACATCATAAAAATGGTGACTGAGTAGTGAATGGCACATTGGAGTATTTGTCAAACCACTTTCTCTTGAATCTGTTCGTCAATTTTAACACACATACACACACTCATAGTGACACTCTGAAAATAAGAACCATCTATTATCTAATGGCTTTTAATACAGAACTCAAGAACGATGAATTTAAAAAGCTTCATTGCAGCTACCATATATATAGTTAATCAGTCTCCACAGTCTTCGAATAGAATATGCACTATACAAGCTAAGCGACTCCAATTATCACTCATCATCATCTGCCATCCCATACGGGTGACATCACATCATTGCACATGGTGTCATCCTCAGCACATGTATAAGTATAATGACTATCAGCATAGTCTGTGTAACCAGAGCTTTCTCCATGCAGGTATTCTGTTGCATCTGATTGAGCATTAATCCATGGATATTTTGCCTTCATTCTCAGAACATCCAATTCCATTGCCACTTCCTTCATGGTGGGTCTCTCTTCACCTCTAAGTTTCAAGCACCATTTAGCAATATTAGCAACATCCTTAACCTGCTCCCTATTTCCCTCCTTATTGACAGAATTCTCAAGGATTTGGAACAAGCAATCCTTTTCCAAAGCTGAAAGGAAATATATGGCTAAGTTTCTCTCCTCCTCCGGCCCATCAAAACAAAGAGCCTTTCTCCCAGTTAGCAACTCAGCAAGCACAACACCAAAGCTATACACATCACTTTTTTCAGTAAGTTGACTGGTCTGCAAGTATTCAGGGTCAAGGTACCCAAGTGTCCCTTGAACCAATGTTATCAATTGACTTTGGTCATGAGGAACCAACCTTGAAGCCCCAAAGTCAGACACTTTTGCAAAATATTTGTGATCTAAGAGTATGTTAGTTGACTTGAAGTCTCTATGGATGATTGGCATGACTGCAGCAGAATGTAAGTATGAAAGCACACCTGCTGTTTCTGTTGCTATCCTTAGACGTGTTTCCCAAGAAAGCGTGTTGGCATGTGCACGGTTTTGATTGTGGATGTGGTCAAATAAGGTGCCATTATTCACAAATTCATAAACTAGTAATGGCACTTCAGTCTCTAAACAGCAACCTAGAAGTTTGACCACATTCCTGTGGTTAATTTGAGAAAGAACAACCACTTCATTGATAAATAGATCAATTTGGCTGCGATCTACTATTAATCAGTCTTTAATTTTGGTTTTGCAAGTTTTTCAAAGATATTTATCATACTAATTATTAAGACGAACTTTTTTTCCTTAGTACATACAAATTATTACACCGCATATTTTACTTGCAATTTAATTTCTCAATTTTATCCATTTTCTTTTAAAAAAATTTCCTTCTTTAAAAAAAAAGAAAAAAAAAAAAAAAAAAAAATAAAAAAAGCTTTGTACGGGTCAACCCATGACCCAATTCTCTTCTCAACCCACAACCCAAATTCCTTCTTCCTGCTGCTGCAACCCTAGCCTCCACAATCAACTTGCATTGAATTGAATTAAAAATTTCAGACAGTTTTCTTTTTCAATCATCAAGTTCTGCTTCTTTATTTGCATTCATTGAGAAATTCAAAGTTCAGACCGTTTTGCATTCCAATCATCAGAAATGGAAGAGTTTTGGCATGTTTTTTTTCTTCCTTATAAGAATCACGCACAGATCAATCAGGGGGGGATTCAATGGTTCAGAAAAAAAAGAGAGAACAATTACAGAGCAATCATAAACTTTAGAGCTACACACGGATAAGAGAAAAATTCCTTTACACGAGCAGCCTCCACACTTCAGCAGCCCCAAAACTTCTTATTCTCATCATCCCTTCATCCCCATATAGCAACAACACCATCCTCAATCAACCACCCTCCATCACCCATAGCCAAAACTCCAAAAAAACAGAGCAATCACAAACTGAAAATTCATACGGAAAAAGAAAAATTCCCACACTTCAGCAGCCCCAAAATTGCTCACTCCCATCTTTAATCTTCAATCGAACCACCATCTTCAACCCACTTCACTTATAACCCATCTTTACATCTATAATCATCTCCATCTTCACCATTGTGAACCACCCACCATCACCCATGCCAACCTCCTCATTTCCATCGCCGTTCCACCAGCACCTCTCCACCCAACCATCTTGTCAAACCAGCTGCGAACACTCTCACGGTCAACACTGTTTGGCCCCAAACGCACCAGCCGTGACCACCCATTGCCATCGAGCCCGCACCAGTCCGTGCGCTGTACCGACCCACACGCCATCAGATCCGGCGAGCCTCACGCTGACCAGCCCGCCGTCCCTGCAATTCGTCGCCGGCGTCTCGTTCGAACATGTACCAGTCCCGCACCGCCGTCGCTCTTGAACCCAGACCCGTCGCTGAACTCGATCCTCCCGGATCCGGGTACCGGTACCACGCGTTTCCTTCCCTATCGTACAAGCGCCATTGCTCTCTCCGCGTCCATCCACCGTGAGTTTTTTTTCCCTCTCCCCTTTTCCTTTTTTCTTTTTTTTCTTTTCAATGTCCATGTGATATTTCGATCCGAGAGTGAAGTTTTTTTTTTTTTTGCTTTTTTTTTTTTTTGTGGGCTGAAGTTGAATAAGTTTGGGCCCTTTTTTTTTTTTTTTCTTTTCTCTTTACTAGGTTTGGCCTTTTTTTTTTTTTTTTTTTAAAATTTTATTTATTTATTATTTTATATTGATTTGTATTTACTAATTTGGGGTTTACATTATTATTTTTTATTTAAGTATCTTGTTATTATGAGGTTGATATGTGACTTTAATTTAATTATTGTAAATTAAATATTTTAAAACTGGCCGATGACGGAAAAATTGGGAGAGGATCGGAGCGCCGATCAAATACACTCTTCCCGATAATCTTGAGGCTTTATATTGGATTTTGTCGGAGAGCTGGTGAGGTCTAATTCTCACACTAAATTAAATAATTTTGTAAATTAAATTACATTTTTTTTAAAAAAAAAAATAAAAAAATCATTTTTGTAAAATAAAAATCCTCAAATAAAAGTGAACAATTTCATACAGTTCAACATCATGATTGTGGTGAATTAAAGTTCTATTTTTTATGAAGACTTTTTTTTTTTAGAAATTACTACAAAAATCTCATTGTGCCTAAAAATATTTTTCTTGATTATAAATGAGATTTTATTTGGCCATTTACTTTAAAAAAAAAAACTTTTCTTACTTTAAACAAATTTCTTTGAATTAAAATTTATTCATTGAAATAATTTTTTATTTGGCCATTTATTTTGAAAATTACTTCTCTTCAAAAAGATAAAATTTTAATTCACCACTTTTATATAATATGTTGTAAACTTAGAATTTGTTCAAAATAATGGCTATTTAGCCACTCATTGCTTGTCTTAGTCATTTATCATTCCTGATATTATGCTTGACAAAATGGGACATGTCAAAATAAAAATAAAAAAAATTTTTTCTTTTAATTAATAAAGGACCAATTTAATTAATATTACAAATAACATTAGATTAAATAGGTAACTTTCTTAGAACGACGGTGTAGGTGCTAACACCTTCCCTACCCGTAATCAACCCCGAACCTGAACTCTGAAACGTAGACCATCTTTTAGGTGTCCAATTGCGCCATTCCATTTAATGGATAAAGCGATTGGTGGCGACTCCCAACACCCCGAGGTCCTTTCCTCCTCTTTTCTTTTTATTTTCGCGGCGCCCTTCGGGACGGTTGCGACAGCTGGCGACTCCGCTGGGAAAAGTTAGAGGGTTAAACCTTATTTTAATCTTATGTGATTTGCTCTTTAATTATATTGGTCCATTTTTGTTTTATTTGTTTATTTGTTATTTGTTTCATATTATTGTACATTTTGTTTGCATTATATGTATTATATTTCTGCTTTGTAAATAAGTTCTCTCATATACACCTGCACACACAAGCTCTCTACCCGAGCTCAGTACCTTGTAGGCTTAGATAGAGGGTGAAGTAGTGTTGCTTTGTGGGACCGTTGGTCTCCGTTTAGGCACATGAAAACCCCTCGCTCAAATTGAACTCTTTCCGCTTGTAACCTATCATGGGTGAGGATGGAGGACTCTTGCTAGCCAAAGTGTTGGTGACAGCAAGGGACAATTTGGGGACCTTTTGTCCGATAGGGGTCTAGAACCAAAGCTCTCACTTGTAGATATAATCTTAGAGCTACCATCGTCCATAGAACTTATCCTGCTGAACGGGTACCAAGATTAGGTACCCTTTTCCCTCTAACATATGAG
The DNA here is from genome assembly GCA_029884595.1 of Ormosia semicastrata. Lineage (NCBI taxonomy): Eukaryota > Viridiplantae > Streptophyta > Magnoliopsida > Fabales > Fabaceae > Ormosia > Ormosia semicastrata. The sequence goes on along the minus strand of JAQQTO010000046.1, from coordinate 23,970,097 downwards.
GAATTTCTGTTTGTCTTTTATTTTGTAGTTGTTAACTTTTCTTTTATCTTGCATTTGCATATGTGGTCCAATCCTGTGAAGATATCGATAAACCTCAAGCATGAATAAGGGAAAGATGACTCTAATGTCTGAGGTGGCAGAGAGTATCAAGGCTGTCGGTGAAGAGTCTGCAAGAATTCAAGCCAAGGAAGGAAATAGTTTGCATCGCGAGGATGTTCCTTTACCTCTCTTAAAGGGGAGCCATGACTTTGAGCAAAATGACTTAAGGAGGCTCCGTAATGTGTGGTGTAGCATGAGAAGACAAGAAGAGTTCAATGACAAGTATGGAGATATTGCAGCTCTCATGTTCATCACCCCTGACCTCCAAATGTTGAAAGCTATGCTCCATTTTTGGGACCCCTCATATCGGTGTTATACTTTCCGACAATTTGACTTGGTGCCAACGATTGAGGAGTATGCTAGGCTTCTTAATAGAGACGACATGCCAAAGGACAAAGTGTACTCACATGACCCTAAGAAGACGCCAAGAAGGATGCTGTCCAAATTGATAGGGATTCATGCCAATGAATTGGACAAGTACATGGTGGATGAAGGACGAAGTCTAGATTCGGAGTTCTTGCTTAGGATGGTTGAAGCTCAAGTTGATCAAAGGTTTGGTTTGGTAGCACTAGCCCTTGCTATTTATGGGTTAGTAATTTTTTCGAGATGGAAAAATCAAATAGATGGACATGTGATCAATTTGTTCGAGCAGATCGAGCATGGGGTACACCCAGCCCCACCAATTTTAGCCGAGACAATTCGATCCCTAAATTATTGCCGAGTCCATCAGAAAGGAAAATTTTGGGGATGTGCTCCATTACTTGCAGTATGGATGCTTAGTCATATGCCAACCTTGAAGTGCTTTAACCATCCAGAAATTGATCTAAAACAGTATGTCATACCTAAGCACCCGCTCTCTCTATATGGTCGTGACAATTGGCCTCCCCGAACTCCGACGATGAGGCAATGGATCAGTTTTTTCATGGAAATAAAAGAAGTGGTCTGGAGGGCCAAGTGGTTTCCCCACACTTATACCATATATAGATGTGGAAGCAAACCTTGGGTTCCACTTATTGGCCCATGGGGAGTAGTGGGCTATGCTCCAGCTATGGTCCGAAGACAAATGGCATCTCTGCAATTCATTCCGATGACTCATGGACTGTCCAAATTTGAATTCTCGTACGGCGATGAAGGAACCAGTCATAAAATAAAAGAAGTCATTGAAGATTGGAAGGACACAAGAAGTGTGAAGCCCGGTCTCCCATCGTCTGAAACGACACCGGAATACTTAATTTGGCAGGCTAGTAGGAAGAAGGGGTTTCTTGCTCCCAAGGTGCAGGGTCCAGAGTTACCAATGCACCAATTTAATGAACCCAATGACTACTATGCTGAAGCAGAGGGGCGGTACGAAATCATTTATCGGCAGTGGACCACTGAGAGAAGGTCCTTGGAAGATCAACTTAGCACTGCAAGAAGAAAAATCCAAAGTCAAGAACAAATGGCCTCTAAAGATATTGAAATAGAGAGGTTAAGGAAAACATGTCAAGCCCTCGAAACAATCATTCAGGGGAAAGATGGTCAACTTCAAGAATTCAAGAATGAAGTTAAAATCTTGAATCAACATTTGGAAAAGCATGTTGAATGGTCTACTTTCTTGGAAAGTAAGAAGAATCGGTTGGAGGATGATGTTCTTTTCTTGACTAATGAAAAGAATTTCTATCTTAATGCAAGCCAAGAAATGGAGCGGAAAGCCGAAATGGTTCTTGATAATATGAGGGAAATCTCCAACCATTCAAGAAAGAGAGCAAGAGAAATCATCAAAGTGGAAGCCAAGCTAGCACCAGGAGAAAACCAAGATATTCTGACTCGGGTTAGAAAGGACCTTGACTTCCTAGGAAAATTTCACTGAAATTAGTCTCTTGTTCTAGGAATGCTGATGTAATTTAGAGTCTTGTCTTGTAAAGCTAACTCCTCCATTTGACTTGAGGAGTAGCAAGAATCAACATGTGTAAAACTCTCTATGACCATAGAGCTTTTCCCTTTAAATGAATGAGGTTTATCGATATCGCTTGCTACTTTGGATCATGTCTCTACATGCATAGTTTTATTTTTGTTTGCATTTTCTTTTCCTTTTTCATGTTTTCTAATAAAAAATAAATAATGAATACAAAAAGGAAAAACTGTCTCTACGACACCCATATAGGACTCGCTCTCAATCAAGAGTCATGGATGAACTGGTCGATCCACAAGAAGAGTTGAGAAGTGAAGTAAGCCACTAAAGGAACAAATGGCCAAGATCTTGGAAATTCTGGAAAAAACAAGGAACACGAGAGGGACTCCTTCAAAGGCAAATGATGATCCTTCTACCACGCCCGCTCACACTGCCCGGCTTTACGCCAGTTCCTTGGCAATATCCTAGTGTCACCTCTCAAGGGGCCATGATGCCACTCACCATCTACTCAAATAATCCTGAAACACAGGCATCTTCATTCCCACCATATGGCCTTCCACCGGTTATGTGCCACCATTATCCAACAATATTCCCGAGGGCGGTGCACCTGACAGTCCCAACGACTTCAAACCCTCCCCAAGGATCTCAACCAAATACCGGTGAGATTCCTCGGTACCTGTTTCTATTCCACCTTATGGCATTTCCCCGGTTTTATGTTGTCCCAAATTACCAACCCTCTTGAGAGCGGCTCATTATTGGTAATACCTACTTCAAGGCCACTAGGCTCGACTCAGGCCCAACCTCCTTTCTACATGCCACAGTTTTTCCCCATAAGGTCGCTGGAACTTCTCCGCTGACCCCTTCAACTGAAGGCATTCAATCCAAGGAAAAATTAGAAGTTCTTGAAGAAAGACTGCGAGCCATAGAAGGAGCAAGTAGCTATGGTCTTCTGGATGCCGCGAGAGCTCTGTCTTGTCCCGAATGTGGTGATTCCTCCAAAGTTTAAGGTCCCGAGATTTTGAAAAATATAAAGGAACCACTTGCCCAAAGAACCATCGACCATGTACATCCGCAAGATGGCATCACACGCTCATGATGATAAGCTATTGATTCATTTCTTCCAGATAGCTTAGTTGGGCAGCTTCTAATTGGTATACACACAGAACGTGCCCATATACGATGTTTCAAGGACTTGGTGATGCTTTCTTGAAGCAATATAAGTACAACATCGATATGGCACCGGATAGGCTACTGATTGCAAAATATGGCTAAGAAAGAGAGCTGAAACCTTTAAAGAATATGCTCAGCGGTGGAGAGAGATAGTCTGCTCAGGTTGAACCCCCATTGACGAGAAAGAGAAATGGTGGCCACATTCATTGACACTCTCCAATCACCCTTCTATGACAAGATGATAGGAAGTGTGTCATCGAATTTCTCGAGACATGGTTATCATCGGGAAAGAATTGAAGGAGGAATGAGAAGTGGAAAGATTGCTGAAAGTTCAACGGGGACATTTAGTGCCAAAAAGCCCCCAGGGGGAAGAAAAGAGAAGGAGAAGCCCATGTTGTGACTTTCGATCAAAGGAGTTTTGCCCAAGGGAGACATAACCAAGCGCCTGTTAACCCTCAACCATCCTTCCAACCTCCCTACATGCCTTACTACCCATACATTGCTAATGCCTCTCAAGCTCCATACCCTCAACCTTATCATCCAATGATCCCTTATCGTGCACCATCTCCTATCCCAAACCAAACACTTCCTACCATACCATATCAACCAACCCAACCATGGACCCAAAACCCAAATACCAACCAAAGAAGGCCGCCAGCTAACCAAGAAAAAAAACCTGTCCAATTTGACCCAATTCCCATGACTTATACTGAACTGCTACCACAACTCTTTCGAAACTCCTTATTGGTTCCTTGCCCAATGAAGCCATTGGAACCCCCTACCCAAGAGGATTTGACCAGAATGCTAAATGTGAGTACCATCTTTGGGGGCTTGTAGGTCACTCAACAGAAAATTGCGAGCCTTGAAGTTCAAAGTGCAAGACTTGATTAATGCCAAATGGTTAAACTTTAAAGAAAAAACCCCTAATGTAGGCCGCAATCCCTTGCCTGATCATGGAGGTCCTGTAGTTAATGCCATAGAGAAGTCTTCTGGACGATGCCTCATAAGTCGGGTAGCTGATGTGAAAACTCCCATGAGAGTAATTTTTCAAGAACTTTACAAATTTGGGTTGATACGAAACTAAGCTGAGATCAAAAAGGTCAATGAAGATGAAAAACGTGTGCAAGATCCATGGGAAGTCGGGCATTCTATTGAGGAATGTGATGAGTTCAAGCAGATCCTCCAAAGTTTAATGGACAGTCACCTAGTACAAATAAACAATCAGTACGATAATGGTGATGTCTATATGGTCAAGGAAGTTACACCTCCACCAGTTCAAGAGGCTGCCAATACCTATGCAACGCATCCAATCATAGAGCAAGCTCCAGGTATACCAAGGCCATTGACGATTCATTATAGTAAAGAGGTGTCTCCACAAGTCTCTCTTGGTCGGAATCCTATCACCATCCAAGTGCCGACTCCTTTTCCCTATAAGGACACCAGAGCCGTGCCTTGGAAATATGATGTGCAAGTCGTTGTAAATGATCTCCAGGACAATCAAATGAAAATCCCATCGGCTATCTCTAGCATATCTGGGATCGGTGGAATGACTCGGAGTGGTCGTATTTATACACCTGAGGATCTGCGTAAAGACCAAGTGGAGGAAGTGGAAAGAATTCGGAAAGGGAAAGGCAAGATGGGGGAAACTTCTACTGAAAAAGTCTTGAAAGAGAAGGAAGAACCAAAGACAACACGACAAGAGGTCTATAAGAAAGAAGTGACCGAGGAAGAAGCTTGTGAGTTCTTAAAATTCATAAAGCAAAGTGAATACAAGGTGGTGGATCAACTGAACCGCACCCCTGCAAGAATATCACTTTTATCTTTATTAATGAACTCTGAGCCACACAGGAAGGTGCTAATGAAAGTGCTTAATCAAGCCCATGTTTCTCATGACATCACGGTTGACAAATTGGATGGCGTTATCAGCAACATCACAGCAGATAATTACATCACTTTCACCGATGATGAAATACCCAATGAGGGAAGAGGACATAATAAAGCACTTCATATCTCAGTAAAATGTCAAGACCATATCATGGCTAGAGTACTGATGGACAATGGCTCTTCCTTGAATGTGATGCCAAAGTCGACACTCTCCAAATTACCTTTTGATGGGTCACACATGAAATCAAGTGCGATGATAGTAAGGGCATTTGATGGCACAAGGAGAGAAGTCATAGGGGAAATCGAAATACCAATTCAAATTGGTCCTTGCACTTTCAACATACTCTTCCAAGTGATGGACATTGCACCATCATACAGTTGTCTCTTAGGACGACCATGGATTCATTCTGCTGGAGCTGTGCCTTCCACCTTGCACCAAAAAGTCAAATTCATAGTTGATAACAAGATGATTACTGTCTTTGGTGAAGAGGACCTACTGGTGAGCAAGCCGCTAGACACCCCTTATATTGAAGCTACAGAAGAGGCTTTGGAGACTGCCTTTCAAGCACTCGAGGTTGTCAATACCATTTATATAAAAGAAGGAGCTCCAATTCCTAAACCGCAGCCCTCTGTTGCATCTGTAATGATGGCTAAAGTTATGCTAGAAGGGGGTTATCAGCATGGAGAAGGGCTGGGCAAGAAACGACAAGGTGCCACAGGACTTTTTCAACCCTTTGAAAACAAAGATAGATTTGGGCTGGGGTACAAACCCACCAAGGCCGATAAGAGGAGGATAATGGAAGAGAAAAAAGAGAAAAGGCTGGCTCGCTTGGAAAATCGAGAACCTAAAGTGAAGGGAGTCCCCATCTGTGATATACGACAAAGCTTCCGGAGCGCGGGAGTTGTGTTCGTAGACCAAGTGACCGCAGTTGAAGATGATTTTGTCAGTCATATGGACCTGGTGTATGCATGTTCTTCAGATACAAGACTCGACAATTGGGAGATCTCCGAGCTTCCCATAACCTTAGAGTCTCTTTCAAAGTAATTCTGTAGTGCTTTTCCTTTAGCTCTGCCCAAGGCTTTAGGATTTTCATTTGTAAATGGGCTCACATGTTTCCTTTCCAATAACTGTTATTAATAAAATGCATTTTTGAGTTCTCTCATTTTTTATTCCATTAGCTTTCATCCCTCCATTATCATGGCCTTCTATTCATTTCATTTTTCTTGTGTCAACATCACTTATTGCAGATCTGAAAATGACTCTCTTGAAAGTGACAGTGTCAATATCTCATCATATAATTTTGAACACCCTGTTAATCATACTGATGAGGATAATGAGGATGATTGGGAAACTTCACCTGAGTTAATGAGATTACTTGAACAAGAAGCTAAAGAAATCCAACCCCATGAGGAACCAATTGAAGTAATTAATTTGGGGACTGAAAATGATAAGAAAGAAATCAAAATTGGTACCTCGATGAAAGAAGATGAGCGTAACATGTTGATTAAACTCTTGTTTGATTATAGTGATGTCTTTGCATGGTCATACCAAGATATGCCTGGGCTAGACACTGACATAGTTGAGCACAAATTGCCACTAAAACCTGGGTACCCTCCGGTTAAGCAAAAGTTGAGACGAATGAAACACGAGATGTCCCTAAAAATCGAGATGAAGTAAAAAGACAGTTTGATCTTGGATTTCTTGCGTTGCAAAATACCCACAATGGGTTGCCAACATTGTTCCTGTCCCAAAGAAAGACGGGAAAGTCCGAATGTGTGTAGACTATCGAGACTTAAATAGGGCTAGCCCTAAAGACGACTTCCCGTTACCTCACATTGATGTTTTGGTGGACAACACTGCTCAACATTCATTTTTTTCCTTTATGGATGGTTTCTCGGGATACAATCAGATCAAGATGGCACCGGAAGACATGGAGAAGACCACATTCATCACTTTATGGGGAACCTTCTGCTACAAAGTGATGCCTTTTGGTTTAAAAAATGCTGGGGCAACGTATCAGAGAGCTATGGTGACATTATTCCATGACATGATGCACAAAGAAATAGAAGTTTATGTGGATGATATGATTGCGAAGTCAAAAATAGAAGAAGATCATATAATCAATCTGCAAAAGCTTTTTGAGCGATTGAGGAAGTTCAAACTCAGATTGAATCCTGCAAAATGCACTTTTGGTGTCAGATCGGGCAAACTATTGGGGTTTGTGGTGAGTCAGAAAGGAATAGAAGTTGATCCTGACAAGGTCCGAGCAATACTGGACATGCCAGTCCCTCGCACTGAAAAGGAAGTTCGGGGATTTTTGGGAAGGTTGAATTACATCGCTCGATTCATATTCCAGCTCACAGCAACATGCGAGCCGCTCTTCAAGTTGTTACGCAAGAATCAGCCAGTCAAGTGGAATGAAGATTGCCAAAGAGCCTTTGAAAAAATCAAGCAGTATTTACAAGAACCCCCAGTTTTGGTGCCTCCAGTGCCAGGGAGACCTCTCATTATGTATTTGACGGTGCTTAATGAGTCTATGGGTTGCATCATCTGGGGCGCATGATGAATCCGGAGGAAAGAACGCGCCATCTATTACTTAAGTAAAAAGTTCACCGATTATGAGGCAAAGTACTCATTGTTAGAGCGAACTTGTTGCGCCTTGGCATGGGTGCCCATCGATTGAGGCAATACATGTTGTGTTACACTACTTGGTTGGTGTCCAAAATGGATCCTATCAAGTATATCTTTGAGAAACCCGCTTCTCACTTTGGGAGAATCGCGCGATGGCAAGTTTTATTATCGGAGTATGAAATTGTTTATGTCACCCAAAAGGCAATTAAGGGAAGTGCCCTTGCAGATTATCTGGCTAACCAACCTATAGAAGATTATGGGTCGATGCAATATGAGTTCCCTGATGAAGATATAATGGCTCTGTTTAAAAATGAGGAATCCTCGAAAAAGAAAAATGGACTATGTGGTTTGATGGAGCCTCTAATGCACTTTGGGGCACGGCATTGGAGCCATTTTGATCTCCCCGAAGATAAATTCATCCCAATCACAAAGGTTGTGTTTTGATTGTACTAACAATATAGCAGAATACGAAGCGTGTGCTTTGGGTATTCAGGCAGCAATAGAATCAAAAGCAAAGATCTTGGAAGTATATGGGGACTCTGCCTTGGTCATTCATCAACTAAAAGGAGAATGGGAGACCCGTGATGCTAAACTGATCCCATACCATGTTTACATCAAAGAATTGATCGAGCAATTTGATGAAGTCACTTTTCATCATGTTCCTCGAGAAGAAAATCAGTTGGCTGATGCTTTGGCCACACTATCATCAATGTTCCAAGTAAGTCATGAAAGGGACCTACCACTTATAAAAATGGAAAGTCGTGACTGTCCTGTATATTGTCAAGTGGTTGAAGATGAGCCTGATGGGAAGCCGTGGTACCATGACATCAAATGTTTCATCAAGAATAGGAGTACCCTCGAGGCGCTTCAAAAAATGACAAGAGGACCATGAGGAGGCTCGCGATGGGTTATTTTTTGAATGGGAAATACTTTACAAAAGAAACCATGATATGGTGCTTCTAAGATGTGTTGATGCAATGGAAGCAGAAAAGATTATTGAAGAAGTACATGAGGGCTCCTTTGGAACTCACTCCAATGGACATGCAATGGCAAGAAAAATCCTAAGATCTGGTTATTATTGGTTAACCATGGAAACTGACTGCTTCAATCATGTGAGGAAGTGCCACAAGTGCCAAACATATGCTGATAAGATCAATGCGCCGCCAGTCCCCTTGAATGTCCTAGCAGCACCCTGGCCATTCTCCATGTGGGGTATGGATGTCATAGGACCTATTGAACCTAAGGCCTCAAATGGGCATCGCTTTATCCTTGTCGCGATAGACTACTTCACCAAATGGGTTGAAGCTGCTTCTTATGCCAATGTGACCAGGAATGTGGTGATCAAGTTCATCAAAAGAGAGTTGATATGTCGTTATGGTCTACCAAATAAGATCATCACTGACAATGCAACCAACTTGAATAACAAAATGATGAAGGAAATGTGCGAGAATTTCAAGATCCAACATCATAACTCCTCGCCATACCGCCCAAAGATGAATGGGGCTGTTGAGGCAGCAAACAAAAACATCAAGAAGATCATCCAAAAAATGGTTGTGACATATAAAGATTGGCATGTGATGCTTCCTTTTGCTCTGCATGGTTATCGCACGTCTGTCCGTACCTCAACTGGGCAACTCCTTTCTCTTTAGTTTACGGAATGGAAGCCGTACTCCCTATTGAGGTAGAGATCCCCTCATTAAGAGTACTGATGGAGACAAAATTGGAAGAGGCCGAATGGGTCCAAGCTCGACTAGATCAGTTGAATCTTATTGAAGGTAAAAGGTTAACTGCACTGTGTCATGGCCAGTTATATCAAAGGAGGCTTATGAAAGCCTATGCAAAAAAAAAAAATGCGCCCTCGACAATTTCAAGAAGGAGACTTAGTGCTCAAAAAGATCCTGCCAATTCAAAAAGATCATCGTGGAAAATGGACTCCAAATTACGAAGGACCTTATGTCGTGAAGAAGGCTTTCTCTGGAGGGTCCTTGATTCTCACAAAATGGATGGTGAAGATCTACCACTTCCTATAAATTCGATGCGGTCAAGAAATATTATGCGTAAAAGCACTACTTGTCAAAAAAAAAAAAAAAAAAAAAAAAAAAGAAAAAAAAAAAAAAAGGAAAACATGGCTCGCTAGGTGGAAAACCTAAAAGGCTACCTAGGCAAAAGTTAGAGCGACCCAGTAGGTTGAAAACTCGAAAGAAGCGACCTAGGCAAAAGTTAAGGTCCAAAATAAAATGACAATAGTGCTTGATATGACAAAAGGAAGTGAGACCTGAGCGGTTGAGTCTCCATGCTAGGGAGGAGCAAATCTCTACTTTTGAGCAAACTAAGTTTCCATATTGGGGCAGGTCAAATGATCCCAACTAGGGCAGTCAAAGTCTTCATAGGTTGGTTAATGGGTGTTCAAAATCGGGTATGCAGAGGATTGACGCTGATTACGATAAAGGGTTTCACTGGAAGAACTGAAGACCTTTACCCTTATCATCCCTCTGTAAATTTTATGTTGATGACCATAATATTGCTTTCTTTTCACCATTCCCATTTCAATACAATATCGTCATGTTTTTACCTTTGCCTCTTCTTTGACTCAATATGCATTTTTCTAATAATCATATATTGGAATATGAAATGTGTGACATTGCTGTCTGAGCATTAAGAATTGCTAATGACTTGAAAGGTATGGGAAACACAATGATTCCTGATAAGAGTGTTGATAAAAAGAAAGAAAGACAACCAGGTCACCTCAAGGGTCATCTAAGGGTTTTCCATTGCTCTTATGTGTCACATCTAATGCACACCTCAAGGGTCATCCAGGTTGGACATTTCAACCATCTTTGAATAGACAAATGAAAGGATGCCATTAAATCCTATTCCAGTTCATCTTTGAAAATGATTGCAATCATGTCCTCGAAGGGTCGTGGAGACAAAAAAAAAAAAAAAAAAAAAAAAAAAAAAAAAAAAAAGAAAAAAAAAAAAAAAAATTTTTCATACTCTCATACATTTGAAGCATGCATTGCATAGTGCATTTGTTCTCATTTTGCTAGCCTTGACCTACAAAGGTCCAATTTGCTGTTTCCTTTTCTGGGTCTCCGTACCCATTGTTTTATGTTTGGTCCTCGTACCCATTGCTTTTAAGTTTTTGTTAAGTTTCGGAGGTACCCGACTTTGTTTTTTTATCTTTTCGGGTCCAACACCCCATTGTTTTTGTTTTAAGGGTCCCGCGCCCATTGTCTTTTAGTTTTTTTTTGGGTCCTACACCCATTGTTTTTCGTTTTCGGGTCCCCCGCCCAATTGTTTTTCAAAGGGATACCCCGCGCCCATTGTCTTTTACCCGGGTTCCTACACCCATTGTTTTTAGTTTTTTGGTCCCCGCCCCATTGTGTTTTCCTTTCGGGCCCCGTGCCCATTGTCTTTTAGTTTTTGGGTTCCTACACCCATTATTTTCTCGTTTCCAGGCCCACACGCCCATTGTCTTTTCTTTTCTGGGCCCCGCGCCCATTGTCTTTTAGTTTTTGGGTTCCTGCACCCATTGTGTTCTCGTTTCTGGGTCTCAGTACCCATTGCTTTTAAGTTTTTTGTTAAGCTTCAACGGATACCGATGACTACACAAAAATTACCTTAGTTTTTGCCCTATTCTTGTGCTAAAATGAATCTTTGGATCCTTTTTATAATGCAGGTATTTGGACCCCTTGTTTATATTTTCATATTTTTCTTGTATGTTTATAGCAAAACGGTTTAATTGTTACTCCATTGAGTTTTATATTGTTTTGTTAAGGTTATTCTCTAATGTTAGGATACTCCACTCAAGCTTTTTACCTTTTGGTCCTCGTACCCATTGTTTCATGGTCCCGGGTCCCGTACCCATTGCCTTTAAGTTTTTCTATTAAGTCTTCAACGGATAGCAGACCCGACTTGCTTCTTACCTTGTTTTGTTAAGCTTACGGATACACGGCCATGACCGAGGCGGCTTTTGGCCGAGCCTATAAATAGATTTTTACCTTTTCTCTCTAGACCTCTCACCTCTCTTACCTTTTCCCTGTTTTATGTTTTGGCCATTTGTACCCCTTAGGTTTTGTTAGTTTAGTTAGTTTAGGTTAGTTTTAGGTTAGTTAGCTTGGCTAGATTTCATGGATTACCTTTTCAAAGGATTGAAGGAGGATTCAAGCTTCGTAAATCAATGAGCTTCTTTTTTTTTTTCTTCCTTATCTTTTGTATAGTGAGCTATGTTTTAGGAATATTTTGAATCCTTTTATTTATATTAATGATGTGTTCTTCCTCGAGTTTGTGTGGATGTTTGATTACTGCTTTTTATACGTGTTTTGCTTGTTCTTGGTTGGCCTCAATTACATGATCTTAATTGTTTTAAATGAACTAGACATAGGGTTTGTTGATACCCATATGCTTACATTGTTTATGAGTTGTTTTAGTTAATAAGGTTTAATATACCTTTTGACCTTGTTTGTGTTTGATTGAGAATAGATCGTTTGAATTTAAGTTTTTGTAAGCTTCAAGGAAACTTAGTGAGTTGGGCAATTGCTTTTTGTTAACCATTGATTGACCTAGACATAGACTTTTGACTAATGAAGATTCTCAAGCTAATCTAATTAATGCATTTGTTTTATGAGGGAATTGCATTTTTTTGGTAGATTAAAGGAGGATTTCCGAAACCTAACCGCTTTTTTATTGCTTTTGTAGGTTAGATAGATTTTAATATTATTTTCCTATTTTTATGTCCTTGTCCCAATTGATTAAGCTTTATGTTTTTTAGCGTTATAACCCCGTATCCTCGTGGGAACGAACTTTTACTTTAAGTTTTTGTGCGACCGTTTGCTTCAGTTAGCAAAAAGGGCAACACGTTTGACCCTCAACAATACCTGACTCCGTAAGCTTCTTACCTTGTTTTTGTTAAGCTTCAGTGGATACTTGATTCCACAAGCTTTTTACCTTTTGGGTCCTCGTACCCGTTGCTTTTGGGTCCTCGTACCCATTGCCTTTAAGTTTTCTGTTAAGCTTCAACGGATACCCGACTCCGTAAGCTTCTTACCTTGTTTTTGTTAAGCTTCAGGTAGATACGATTCCACAAGCTTTTTACCTTTGGGTCCTCGTACCCGTTGTTTTGGGTCCTCGTACCCATTGCCTTTAAGTTTTTTTGTTAAACTTCAACGGATACCCATCACGTAAGCTTCTTACCTTGTTTTGTTAAGTTTCAGCGGATACGACTTGCAAGCTTTTGGGTCCCCGCACCCATTGTTTTATGTTATCGGGTTTACCCATTGTTTTTAAGTTTTTTTAAGTTTCAAATGGACACCTGAATCCGCAAGTTTTTACCTTTTCATGGATAAAATTGAATCAATTCCTTTGTTTTTCATTTATTCTAAATGTAAAACAAAGGGGGTATTGCTTGATACTCAATTTTATCCATTTTCTTTTATTTTCATTTTTGTTTTATTTATTTAATTTAATTTCCTTCTTTTAAAAAAAAAAAAAAAAAAAAAAAAAATAAAAAATAAAAAAAGCTTTGTACGGGTCAACCCATGACCCAATTCTCTTCTCAACCCACCCATTCCCAAATTCCTTCTTCTCTTTCTTTCGCAACCCTAGCCTCCACAATCAACTTGCATTGAATTGAATTAAAAATTTTAGACAATTTTCTTTTTCAATCATCAAGTTCTGCTTCTTTATTTGCATTCATTGAGAAATTCAAAGTTCAGACCGTTTTGCATTCCAATCATCAGAAATGGAGGAGTTTCGGCATGTTTTTTTTCTTCCTTATAAGAATCACGCACAGATCAATCAGGGGGGGATTCAATGGTTCAGAAAAAAAAAAGAACAATTACAAAGCAATCATAAACTTTAGAGCTACACACGGATAAGAGAAAAATTCCTTTACACGAAAAAAGCGACCTCCACACTTCAAAGAAATTTCAAAACTTCTTATTCTCATAATCCCTTCATCCCCATATAGCAACAACAAAACACCATCCTCAATCAACCACCCTCCATCACCCATAGCCAAAACCAAAAAAAGAGCAATCACAAACTGAAAATTCATACGGAAAAAGAAAAATTCCCACACTTCAGCAGCCCCAAAATTGCTCACTCCCATCTTTAATCTTCAATCGAACCACCATCTTCAACCCACTTCACTTATAACCCATCTTTACATTTATAATCATCTCCATCTTCACCATTGTGAACCACCCACCATACTTGCCCGGCTCCCTCCTCATTTCCATCGCCGCCTCCACCCAGGCCCTCCACCCAACCATCTTGTCAAACCACCCGAACCTTCTCACGGTCGAACACCGCCCCACGGCCCCAAACGCACCACCCGCGACCACCGACCACCGCCGAGCCCGTCGAGCCCGCACCGGTCGCATTGCCCCAGCCGACCCACCGACCCGCCATCGGTCCGGCGAGCCTCACGCCGACCGCCCGCCGCCAGTCCCACAGTCTCCAGCGTCTCGCCTCGCCGTGCTCGCTCCCAGTCCTCGCCGTGCTCGTCGCTCTTCGTAACCCGGACCGACCGTGCGAACTCGATCCTCCCGGATCCGTCTTTTTTTTTTCCTTTCCTTCCTACCGTACGGGGAATTTCCTTTCTCCGTCCATCCACCGTGAGTTTTTTTCTCCCCCCCCTTTTCCTTCTTTCTTTTCAATGTCCATGTGATATTTCGATCTGAGAGTGAAGTTTTTTTTTTTTTGTTTTTTTTTTTTTGGTAAAAAGTTGAATAAGTTTGGGCCCTTTCTTTTTTTTTTTTAATTTCTCTTTACTAGTTTGGGCCTTTTTTTTTTTTTTTTTAAAAATTTATTTATTTATTATTTTATATTGATTTGTATTTACTAATCTGTAGGGTTTACATTATTTTTTTTTTTTAATTAATTATATTATTTTGTTATTATTGAGGTTGATATGTGACTTTAATTTAATTATTGTAAATTAAATATTTTAAAACTTGGCCGATGACGAAAAAATTGGGAGAGGATCGGAGCGCCGATCAAATACACTCTTCCCGATAATCTTGAGGCTTTATATTGGATTTTGCTTGAGAATGCGTTGTGAGGTCTAATTCTCACACTAAATTAAATAATTTTAAAATTAAATTATATTTTTTTTTTAAAAAAAAAATAAAATAAAAATCATTTTGTAAAATAAAAATCCTCAAATAAAAGTGAACAATTTCATACAGTTCAACATCATGATTGTGGTGAATTAAAATTCTATTTTTTATGAAGACTTTTTTTTTTTTAGAAATTACTACAAAAATCTCATTGTGCCTAAAAATATTTTTTTTCTTGATTATAAATGAGATTTTATTTGGCCATTTACTTAAAAAAAAAAAAACTTTTCTTACTTTAAACAAATTTCTTTGAATTAAAATTTATTCATTGAAATAATGTTTTATTTGGCCATTTATTTTGAAAATTACTTCTCTTCAAAAAAATAAAATTTTAATTCACCACTTTTATATAATATGTTGTAAACTTAGAATTTGTTCAAAATAATGGCTATTTAGCCACCATTGCTTGTCTTAGTCATTTATCATTCTTGATATTATGCTTGACAAAATGGGACATGTCAAAATAAAAAATAAAAAAAATTCTTTTTTTTATTAATAAAGGACCAATTTAATTAATATTACAAATAACATTAGATTAAATAGGTAACTGTTCTTAGAACGGACGAAGGTGCTAAATAGCCTTACCCGTAATCAACCCCAGAATCATGAACTAAAACGTAGACCATCTCTCGGGTGTCCAATTGCACCATTCCATTTAATGGATAAAGCGATTGGTGGCGAACTCCCAACACTTCTTTATTATTTTTTATTTTATACCCGTTGCGAATCACACTGAAGGATATGCCAAAACTTGGTCCAGAAAATTCCTTAGAATATCTACTGACATAGAGTTTTTATAAGTCATAAGTGGTAGGCTGAAAGATGTATATCTAAAGCAAAACACAAAACATAAACTAGAAGGGAGTAGAAAAATCAAGAATGCTAGAGATGAATGTCGATGGGCAAAGGGAGCAAATATCTTGAAATAATGGAGTAGAAATCATAGTTGAATTAACCTTATGGTTTTATTTTCCCCAAAAACAAGTTAGTTTATGGGAAAGCAACTAAAACCATCGGAATATGATGCATAACTATTAACATAAGCTAACGTAGTGGATCAGACTTGTATACCAAGGCAGACCTTAAACATCTAAAACTTAGCAGTAAAGTCAATGGACCTTTTAAGAAATAAAGCTAATAATGATTGGCTAATAACTATAATTTGAAGTCTTCCAACTCAACCCATTAAATATTTTAACAGGAAATCTCTAATAATATGCGTTCTTGCAAGAAACAAATTGATGAGAATAGGGCTTTATTCCTTTCTAAAATGTACAACAAAATTGCAAACTGGTTCCTCCTGAAATGGAGAAAGCAAAGATTCAGTTCATATCAAATATGCTGAAGGAGGGGGAAAAGTGCTTTTCTGAGTTAAATCATCACATTTCTTTCAAGATTATAGTATTTAATTGTACAAAGTTCGTCTAAAGTAAGCTTGTCTCTAAAGTGAAAAAATAAATGAGTATTTATCATTAAATTTTAATTGATTAAAATCAAGATATACTTTAGATTAAATCAAGAGTGGATACACATTTCTTTGCTCACTTTAAAAATAAGTTCACACTTTAGAGGAGTTTTTTCCTTACCTATATATGGACTGATCTGCATTTGTTTGTAAAATTTTTTCATTTTTATTTGTGTCATGTTAACTTATTTTCACTGGTTGATTTCTTTGACTATTGTAGAACTTATCAAATAATACTTACCTTTCAAAATATGGTTAACCACACCCTGTCGATCAGAGACACAACCACTTCCGCCTTTTCTGCCATCTCCCTGGTGCCTCTTGGGACAAGAGCACGTATAACTCCCCGGTATGTTAATGCAAATTTTTGAACAGTCATTTTGACTCCGATCGGCACACTCATCAATATATTGTAAAGAAACAACCATTAAGCCACAGGAAATGTTTTAATATTCAATTCATTGTTACATCAAGGAACTACCACTTAGTAAAATGATTATAAAAGTGAAGACTAATTAACTACAACTTTATAGTCAGTAGTACCTTGGCATCCACCAAGAAGGTAAGGATTTCCCTCATGACCTCTTGAGCATCTGCAGAGGTACCCTGGTCCATTGTCAGAGTCAACACATACGCTATTTGCTTGGCATGCATAACTTGTCAAATTCTTCTTGGCTTCTTGGCATGTCTGAATCCCAACAGACCAATCAAGCACTGAGGGAACTTTGCTTCTCTTCTTCAGATTGATGAAGTCATCTGTGGAAAAGTTGAAAGAGTCTTCTTCCACCAAAAGAGAGTAGCTACAAGGATTGTACACATCCCAATTCTTTTCATTGGAGCTCACGACATAAGCTTCATATGCCAGAAGGTTTTTAGGGATAGAGGTTTGGCAGCAACCAATACCAACGCATGATACATTGGTTGAACTTTCTATACTGCTACAAAATGATAAACACCCCCCGGTTGAGTAACTTTTCCCAATCGTTACATTGATTACTGCAAGGGTATCACATCCAAAACCAATGAACTTGTTCCTGGTAGTAGAGAAGGGGAATGCTTGCAAAGCCATAGAAGCTTTCCTTGTATCCACTTGCATACCATTTTCATCATAGCAGTCATAAGCAACAAAGGAATTTATCCGCAAATGACCATTCAGGGACACCTCTAGGACCTCAATATTTGAGCTCAAATTCCACAAAAATGGTTTGGGTGGTGAGTGACTTGTGTTACAAGCAACAAAGAAGTTGCTATTCAAGTAGCAGTCCTCAGTTGTACCAAAAGGGTAGGGAATGCTTACATTTCCACATTTGTCTTGGCAGTGAGGATGGATCGTTTTTTGCATTGCTGAGATCAATAATGGTAACCAAGCAACTAGCACTATCTTTATATTATCTTTGAATGAAGCCATGGTTGCCACCATCAAGAATTGGAAGCGCTCAAAATTCAGTTTTAACTGCAGGAAGTAAGGCTTTTCAATTGTTACTCTTATTTTGTAATAGTATTGAATTTGTCTTTTGGTTTATCAGAAGGAGTATTTTTTTGGATGACCTTAGCGGTAAACTTCTACTGGACCTAAATTTTTTTTTTTTTTTATGATTCGCCTTATAGAACTTCTCCGTAAAATAATCATTATCATGGACTGAGTTCATGGAGGGTGAATTGGTTAATCTATACTATGTAAAGGGAACTCCCCATCAATCCAATTCATCTATTTTTAAAATTATTATTATTAATTAAAAAAATCTTTAGATACTCTTGAAATAAGAGATTTATTTTACTCTGTATTTTTAAATTGTGCTATATTAACTTTATTGATCATCATTGTATCTTACTTTAACTAATTTTAAGATTATCGCTAATATGACAATATTTAATTATATAGAGTAAGAAATTTCTTACTTTACAATAACATAAAAACATTTTCTTATTAGTTACTAATAAGTAGTAACTCATAAAAGTAGGTAATGCCACTTAATGCTTAAGTTAACTCATCAAATAAAACTTCTATGCTAGTAACTTGAGAAGCTCTATGCAAAGTATTTATGTTAGGGATAATTAATAGGAAGAACGATTAACGATATCAAAATTATTAAAAAAGACCAATTAAATATTCAAAATAGTCAATCAGCCATTCTGAACAGTCATTATTGTTACAGAAATGGTTATTAGTCTTTCAAGAATATAAATCTTATTATTGATAAGCTCTCGACTAATATGAGGGAGAGTTTTCCTTTACCCTAAATTTTTTATGAAACTAACTAATATACTTATTTTTAAGCTTTGCTGACCTTAATACAAGAGAGTAAAATAAAAAATAAAAATGCCAATAGGTCCTTTCCTTCACCTTCCATTAAATCACTAATAAAAGAGTGATGTGGCTAAATTTAAGTCTTCAATTTCTATGAAATTGTAATTGTTCTTTAATTTTTTTTAATTTTAATTTTAATTAGTTTTTATTCCTACTTAAAGTTAAAATACAATTATATCCAAAACTAATAAATGAATATAAATAAATTACTAATTACAATTGATTGACTTGATTATTCTATCATTAAGAAGAAACAAATAAAAATAAATAAAGAAAAAGAAATAAAGTCATGACCTTTAGACTATGTTTGGATATTTAGTAATTGATGGAATGAAATGAGATAGGATGAGATATGATGAGATGGAATAGAATGAAATAGAATAAAAGTATCATTCCATTGTTTGAATATTTTTAAGATAGAATGAAGTAAAATTATCATTCTACTATTTGGGAAGTGAATGATTTTTTGTGGGATGAGATGAAATCCTAATTATAATAATAATAAAAAAGATGATTTCATCTCATATCTCCTAAATTGAGGGGGATAAATTTATGATTTTTGGGGGAATGAGATGAAATTTATCTCACTCACTTTTATCTCATTTCATCTTTTTTTAACATAATCAAATAATAGAATATATCTCTATTTCATTTAATTCTTTTCTATTCCAATCAATTTCACCAATTCAAACATAGCCTTAATGAACTTCTCTGACGAGGTGGTTTAGTTCTCTAGTTTTGTCTGATAATTCCAACTTACGTTTTGTTTTTCTTTCTTTTCTAAGAAAATTGACTAAAGAAAGGTTTTATGAGCTTTGTGAGTTAATTAGGTTATTAGGGATTAATGAGCCTATTAACCCCAAATGACATTCGGGATCTAATATGAACTTGAATCATGCCTGGGTAAATGGGTTGTTGTCATCTTCTAATTCTTTATCTTTTGTAATTTCTTCTTGTCACTTCTTTCTTATTTTTCTTCCTCTTCATTGCTTAATGGTGATGATTTGTGTGGAATTAGACCTATTTTTGTGTTTGTTGTGAATATATGCTCTACTGAGAACGAGTTGTCAAAAAATAATGTATTGTTGGTGTTAAACTAGTTAACGGATAATACTTTAGTGAGTTTGGTTATCTTCTATTAGTTTTGAATATTATTTTTTTAATTTAAAAAGATTTTTTTATTAAAAAAAGTTAATGCCACCAGCAAAGCCACCATCGAAACCCAACCTTGCTTGACTTTGGGGAAGATGAAGGTTGAGAAATAGTGATGGAGAATAGTCTGGTTGAAGTTTTAAATATTTATTGCTTAAAGAGTTTATTATAATTGTAAAAATTTAACCGACTGTGTAAGTAATCAATAATTAATTTTTACCGTTAGATCAACTCTTCAATCAAGATGTATCGACTACACCATTTGTGTTACCAGACATTTGCTTGTTGCTAACAATGGGCAAGAGCCATGTTTTTAGGCTAAGGTTAGATTTTTATTGAGATTGGGTCATTAGGTATGAATCTAATTTTAGGTTTAAGCTTTCTAGTTAACGGGTTTAACACCATAACCTTGTTTTTTAGTTAGTGTTTGTTTCCTTTGTTGCTGTGTTGGACAAATTTTCATCGCTTAATGGGTTAGATATTTATTTTAGTGTAGTTTGTTAAGCATAGTAATACAAAAAATAAAAGAAGAAATGATCAAATAAAAAATGATAAAAATACAAAAAAAAAAAATTCTGGGTTGGTTTAATTTGAGTTTTATTTACCTTTGCTACTTAGTTGATTTATGTTATATTGCTTTGATTATGTCGGTCTGCATGTTATTGTTGTTTTAATCAATTTTTTTGTTAACAATTTGTTTTGAATATTTTAAAATTTTTTTAATTAATTAAAATTAATTAATCTACAATTATTTTATAAAAAATGATGTGACTTTAAATTATCTATTATATAAGGAGATACATAAGAGCGAAAATTATTTTCTCATAAGTTAAAATTAAATTTTCATAATTTAATCTTTGAATTTTATTTTTATATTTTCTTAATTTGTAAATATTTAATTCGTATTATTTTTATGAGTAAATATTGTGGTTTTTATTTTTTGATATTATATGTATTGTGATCATTGATGTTTTTATTTATTTATTTTATGAGATAAATTTAATATGTTTAAGTTATTTGATTTGCACAATTACTTTTAGAATAATCATCTTTTGACGAATGTATACAGATACAACGGGGTTTAAACTTCGCCATATTTTGTGTATAACCAACTCTTAGACTTAACTTTGATTTTGGATATTGATTTTCTAAAGTTTTAAAAATATTTTCTAATTTTTCTCTAACCAAAAAATTGGTACCGATTTCCTTTAAAACAAATTTATTTAAAAAAAAATTGAATTGCCTTTCCGCCGCGGTCCTCGTTACGACAGTCATCTAAGAGTATGTTAGTTGACTTGAAGTACCTATGGATGATTGGCATGGAGGCAACAGAATGTAAGTATGTTAGTTGACTAAAAATTTTGGCTGTCACAGCTGATCCTTCTTTTGAAATTTGCCGCTGTAACATTAAGCCACTATTTTGCTTAAAATATCTTTCTGTGAGTCTCATCAGTTTTCTTTTACGGACCACATGGTATAGCCAGCCACTACCAATTAACAATACCATGAGGCCTATGCCAAAACCTTCAATGGCAAAGTAGCCTGTTTAATCAGTCTTTAGCAATGGTTTTGCAAATGTGTCATTCATAGATATTTATCATTTACATTTATATTAAGATAAACTATCTCTTGAACTTCATTTTGCTTAGTACATACTAATTATTACACCCTATATACTTGCAAAGAAATGTTACTTCTATTACAAAGATTTGGAGAGTTATGAATCTAGACAATTCCTATAGAATATCCACTGACAGAGAGTAGTAAAAAGTCAGAAGTTGTAGGCTAAAAAAATCTCTAAAAAGAGAAAACATTATACTAGAACTGAAGAAAATTCAAGGATGCTACAGATGGAAGTCAATGGACAAACAGAGCAAATATCTGAATTTGTTTGTATGCCTTCCTTTTCCTTTTTATTTAACATAATTTATTTTCACTGTTTGAGTTCTATCATGCAAACTTAGCAAGTACTAATTACCTATCCCAAGAAGGTTAAAGCAAGTTTCTGAACAGTTATTTAGACTCAGATGGGCACACTCATCAAGATCGTGTTAAGAAACAACCAAAAAACCATTAAGATTCTACTCAGTTCAACATCAAGGAAGTACTTAGTAAACAAATTATAAATTAATGATATTAGTTACTACTTTGTGGAAACATAATCTATACCTTGGCATCCGCCAGGAATGTTAGGATTTCCCACATGACCTTCTGAGCATCTGCAGAGGTACCTTGGCCCATTATCAGAGTCAACACATACGCTATTTGCTTGGCATGCATAACTTGTTATGTTCATCTTTGCTTCTTCATATGTCTGATTCCCAACAGACCAATCAAGCACTGAGGGGACATTACTTCTCTTCTGCAGATTGATGAAGTCATTTGTGGAAAAGTTGAAAGAGTTTTCTTCCACCAAAAGAGAGTAGCTACAAGGACTATACACGCCTGTATGGGTTTTTGATCTCAAGACATAAGCTTCATATGCTAAAAGGTGTGGTATTCCCCAAAGAGATTGACAGGGATGTGATATTCCCTAATAAGATTGAAAGAGGATGCAATATTTCCCCCAACAAGTGGTATCAGAGCCAATGATTTGAGAATCTAGGTGATGGTATGGTTCCTTTGGGCCCTTATGTTGAAAATTTGCCTGACAATGGAGGTCAAGTTGCGTGTCTCGTTATGATGGCAACAAATATGACAGATGTGTCAAAAGTTTTCTTGACATAGAGGTCAAATGGCGTGTTCCATATAACAACGATGCAAGCACGGAAATAAATTTGATTTGAAGATTTGGAAGATTGAGCGTTATGAATGGCGGCAGGTGTTGTCGAAAGTCTCCTTGGCATAGAGGTCAGGCGGTGTATTCCATTGATAACGATAGGTTTGAAGGTTTGAAGATTGTTTTGTTAAAGATGATGATGGAATTTGGATCAAGGTAGAGATTATTGGGTTTGACCCAAATTTCATTAAAAATTGTTATCGCTAGTTTCCTATTTTGTGAAGATATGAAAGATTTTGTGAAGATTTGTGAAAATATGAAAGATATGAAAAGATATATGAAGATATATTAAAGATTTGTTAAAAGATTTGAAAAATATGTTAGAGATTTGTGAAATATGAATAAGATTTGTAAGAAATTTGTTTACAATAACAAAATAAGAATGATGAGTTATAAATACTTGTATTTTGGAATTGGTAGGATTATGAGAGTGAGAATGAGAGTCTGAAAGAGAATGTCTTGTGTAACATCCTAATGCCAATATCTCAGTATAAACATCGTACAAGAGATATTTAGCATTACAATGTTATTACATACGTACTAATCATATATTATATCCATAATGTTCGTTGGAAACACTATGGAGAGTCATATGAAATGTGAAAATATAATATTTATACCATAATGCATCGAGGTACATTTACATCATTAGCCTTAGCAAATGCTTGAAGTACTATATAACTCTATACATTTTAAAAGGAATACTAAAAAGTACAACAGTTTGAAACATAATGCATAAGCTAATTTAATCTTTAGTCTTTTTCTTCTTCTTATTCTTGGAAGAAGATTCACCTAAAATTACATGATATACAGCGGGGTGAGAAACTACAATCTCAGTATGAGTAATCAAAATCAGTCATACATAATATATGAAAACATAATCACAATTACTTAAAATGGAATATGTTTAAAACATCTACAAGGTCTAATCATAACATTAGATAAACCAAGTTATTGCACATCTCATATATACATCTAGTTCAACTTAGAACCAAAATGTAAAACTTAGGAATTACTGGTTTCTTGTGTTATTTTGTAACAAGTAGAGGTATCTCCTCACACTACACATATATCCTGACACATGAGAAGTTTGGTCTAAATCCTGATTCCAAAGAACCTTATGGATCCCTACTACTCTCTTCTGGCCTTGGCACTATCGACTTATCAGGGTTATGTCATTCATCCATTGAATCAATCAGACACCCTTTCAATTTCTCTTAGCTTTCATGAATACTGTCAAAGGATATTCATAAAATCAACACTACCAATTTTATTGATCATCGTTGTATCTTACTTTAACTAATTTTAATATTATAGCTAATATGACAATATTTAATGATATAAAGTAAGAAATTCCTTACTTTACAATCACATAAAAACATTTTCTTATTAGTTACTAATAAGTAGTAACTCATAAAAGTAGGTAATGCCACTTAATGCTTAAGTTAACTCATCAAATAAAACTTCTATGCTAGTAACTTGAGAAGCTCTATGCAAAGTATTTATATTAAGGAGAATTATTAAGAAAGACCAATTAAATATTTAAAATAGTCAATCAACCATTTTGATTAGTCATTACTACTACAGAAATGGTTATTAGTCCTTCAAAAATATAAATCTTGTTATTGATAAGCTCTCAACTAATATGAGAGAGAGTTTTTCCTTGTCCTAAATTTTTTAGGAAACTAACTAATATACTTATTTTTAAGCTTTGCCAGCCTTAATACAAGAGAGTGATTATCAAATGAATATTAGAAACTTGTATTTGTAACTTAATTAGATTAAGGAAACTATTAATTATTCATTTTTTAAATCAATATTTTGTTTACAAACAATAATATGAAATCATTCTTAATAAAAATATGTAATATAACCAAAAAAAATTATATTGATCTTTCATGTCATAAAAATAATAAAGACATTTAACAAAAAAATAAAAAATAAAAATACCAATAGGTCCTTTCCTTCACCTTCCATTAAATCACTAATAAAAAGTGATGTGGCTAAATTTAAGTCTTCAATTTCTATGAAATTGTAATTGTTCTTTAATTTTTTTTAATTTTAATTTTACTTAGTTTTTATTCCTACTAAAAGTTAAAATACAATTATATCCAAAACTGATAAATGAATATAAATAAATTACTAATTACGATTGATTGACTTGATTATTCTATCATTAAGAAAAAACAAATAAAAACAAATAAAGAAAAAGAAAAAGAAAAACAAATAAAGTCATGACCTTTAGACTATATTTGGATATTTAGTAATTGATGAAATAGAATGAAATGAGATGAGATATGGTAGGATGGAATAGAATAAAATAGAATAAAAGTATCATTTCATTGTTTTGATTTTTTAAGATAGAATAGAGTAAAGTTATTATTTTATTGTTTGGAAAGTAAATGATTTTTTGTGGGATGAGATGAAATTTTAATTATAATAATAATAAAAAAGATGATTTCATCTCATATCTCCCAAATTGAGGGGAAGAAAATTAATAATTTTTGGGGGGATGAGATGAAATCTATCCCACTCACTTTCATCTCATTTCATCTTTTTTTAACATAACCAAATAATAGAATATATCTCTATTCCATTTAATTCTCTTCCATTCTAATCAATCTCACCAATCCAAACATAGCTTTAATGAACTTCTTCGACGAGGTGGTTTAGTTCTTTAGTTTTGTTTCAATAAGATAATTCCAACTTACATTTTGTTTTTCTTTCTTTTCTAGGAAAATTGACTAAAGAAAGGTTTTCTGAGCTCTGTGAGTTAATTAGGTTATTAGGGATTAATGAGTCTATCAACCCCAAATACAATCAGGATCTAATATGAACTTGAATCATGCCTAGGTAAATGGGTTGTTGTCATCTTCTAATTCTTTATTTTCTGTGATTTCTTCTTGTCACTTCTTTCTTCTTTCTCTTCCTCTTCATTGCTTAATGATGGTGATTTATGTGGGATTAGACTCATCTTTGTGTTTGTTATGAATATATGCTCTACGAGAACAAGTTGTCAAAAAATAATGTGTTGTTGGTGTTGAACTAGTTAATGGATAATACTTTAGTGGGTTTGGTTATCTTTTATTAGTTTTGAATTATATTTTTTTAATTTAGAAAGATTTTTTTATTAAAAAAAGTTAATGCCACCAGCAGAGCCACCATCGAAACCCAGCCTTGCTTGACTTTGGGGAAGATGAAGGTTGAGAAATAGTGATGTAGAATTGTATGGTTGAAGTTTTAAATATTTATTGCTTAAGGAGTTTATTATAATTGTAAAAATTTAACCGATTGTGCAAGTAATCAATAATTAATTTTTACCGTTAGATCAACTCTTCAATCAAGATGTATCCACTAAACCATTTGTGTTACCAAAAATTTGTACATTAAAAAAACTTCATTGTAGCCTCCATATAGATAATCAGTCTCTAGTCATGAAGATGCACTAGACAAGCAAAGTGCCTCCAACTATCACTCATCATCTGCCATCCCATGACGGTGACATCACATCGTTGCACATGGTGTCATCCTTAGCACATGTATAAGCATAATGACTATCATCAGCAATGTCTATATTACCTGATCTGTCACCAACTACATATTCTGTTGCATTTGATCTGCCGTTAATCCATGTAGATGTTGCCATCATTCTCAGACTATCCAATTCTATGGCCACTTCCTTCATGGTGGGTCTTTCCTCACCTCTAAGTTTCAAGCACCATGTAGCACTTCCTTCACATGCTCCCTATTTCCCTCCTCACAGAATCCTCAAGAATTTGGAACAAGCAATCCTTTCTCAAAGTTGAAAGAAAGTACATGGCTAAATTTCTCTCTTCCTCTGGCTTATCAAAAGAAAGAGCTTTTCTCCCAGTTAAAAATTACTAGATGCTGGATTTCTCGTATTGGTGCATTTATTGGGGTTGTGGTAAGTTATTTAGCAATATGTTCTGCTCATTACTGAATATATTTTATATTAATGATGACATATGTTATATCTGTTTCTTAGGCTGACATTGCAGAGAATCAATATGCTTGGGCTACGAACCCTAAGTTGGGATTTAGTATGGTTAGCCTTCCAGAATCTGCCAAGCAAATCTTATCTTCATTGAAGGAGCATGATTGCTTTACAATGGTGCAACTTCATCCAGCTCCTCTCACAGATGACATTCCAGGGCCACCTGAGCAGTCCGACGAACAGAGGACGTGCCGTAGAATAAGGACAGGGTTAGCGAGTACTTAGACACGACTTCGACATTTAGAGGATTCTAATTCTTCAAGTGTGCCTAGGATTCATCCCCCAACCACTACTACTACTACTTACCCACCATCTCAACCACCACTTATATCTTACCCACTATATCTAAGTTACCTGCCACCTACATGTTACCTACCATCTACAAGATACTCACCACCTACTTACACTTGCCCATAGCATTATGCAAAGGTATCAGGTCCACTCGTAGTCCTAATCCTATTTATGCTTGTCATTTGAGTTATCATATTTTATCACCTTCTTATTATGCCTTTGTGTCCTCTTTGACCTCTGTTTCTATTTCCAAAACTACAGGTGAAGTTCTATCTCATCCAGGATAGCGACAGACTATGGTTGATGAAATGCCTGCTTTACACTATAATGGTACTTGAGAACTTGTTCTCTTACCTCTTGGTAAAACGATTGTTGGTTGTTGATGGGTTTATACTGTTAAGATAGGTCCTTATGGGAAAGTTGATCATTTGAAAACCCACTTAATGGCCAAAGGATACATACAGATCTTTGGCCTTGATAATGGGGATACAGTTTCTCTTGTAGCTAATATTGTTTCAGTTCGCTTTTTTCTTGCCATAACTGCTATTCATTATTGGTCTCTTTATCAGTTAGACATCAAGAATGCCTTCTTCCATAGTGAATTACAAGAAGAGGTCTATATGCAATGGCCAGCAGGATTTAGTCCGTTGACTACGCCAATCTCTCTATGGACTTAAGCAATCTCCTCGCACCTAGTTTGGGAGATTCAGCTTTGTCATCCAATAATTCGGCATGTTTGAATGTGCAGCTAATCACTCTGTGTTCTTCTGGCACTCTTCACCTGACCTTTGTATCTACCTTGTTGTTTATGTAGATGACATTGTCCTTACAGGGAATGATAAGGATGGTATCTAACATCTAAAGCAACATCTGTCAAACCATTTTCAAATAACATATTTGGCCCCTCTAAAATACTTATTGGGCATTGAGGTTACTCAGTCTCATACAGGAGTTATCATCACACAAAAACAATATGCTTTAGACATACTTGAAGAAACAAGTATGTTGGATTGTCATCCCATTGATACTTTGATGGATCCTAATATCAAACTGTTATCAGGTCAGGGGGAGCCACTACAAGACCTTGGCAGATATAGACGTCTAGTTGGTAAACTTAACTACCTTACAATAACTAGACCAGACATTACTTTTGCTGTAAGTGTGGTAAGCTAGTTTCTAAATGCTTTTTGTGAAAGTCATTTGGATGCCGTGGTTCGCATTCTTAGATACATCAATAGTGCACCAGGAAAATATTTACTTTATAAAAACAAAGGCAATGCTCAAGTTGTTGGCTATTTTGATGTTGATTGGGCGGGTTCATCATCAGATAGAAGATCAACCTTAAGGTATTGTGTCTTTGTTAGAGGTAACTTAATCTCACGGCGGAGTAAAAAATAGAACATAATTGCTAGATCCAGCGCAGAGGACGAGTATCGTGCTATGACAGCAGCAACATGTAAACTGACGTGGCTAAAGCAATTGCTTCAGCAGTTGAAATTGGGAGACGTCAAGGATGTAAAACTGATTTGTGACAACTAAGCTATTTTATGTATTACTTCTAACCTAATTTTTCATGAAAGGACCAAACATATAGAGGTTAACTGCGATTTTATCATAGAAAATGTTCTTTTAGGCGAGATCAATGTTGGTTTTGTTAACTCCAATGAACAATTAACTGATATATTTACTAAGTCCTTTAGAGGGTCTCAAGTTGATTTTATTTGTAACAAGCTTGGAACATATGATATATATGCTCCAATTTGATGAGGACTATTAGAATAAAGTCTATGTTTCACATGTTAAACATGTGAAACATGTGTCATAACTGACTTATAATGGTGATTACAAGATATTGTAATCACCACTTCATAGGACTTATAGTGTTTGTATTTAATTCATTCATGTACTACTATGTATATAAATATTAGTTTATTTGTGTGCCAAAACACACACAATTTTTCATATCATCTCTAATTCTATAATTTTATATTTTATTTTGTATGTGTTTTGAAAAATATTAGGCAGAAGATTTTATGTCTATATCTCAAGAGGCAACCAGAACTAAAGAGGCAACATATTCTGGGAAACTTTTAGTCATCCAGCTTTCAAAGTTTTGGCTAGAAAGTGCTATGAGACAAAAAGATATCAATCTTCACCACATGTGCAGTAAGGAACACCCTGTAAAAGCACTTGTAATGATATGAAACATGACTAATTATTGTGAAAAATTTAAATTCTTTTCTTCTATAAAATTGTTCTTGCTTTTAGTTGCTTCATTTTGCCCTGAGAGTAATTGAATTGTATGTGAATTTATATGTATATAAAAAATGTTTTGATATCACACGGTAAATAAATTTAATTTAATAGTGTACCAGAGAAACAGTAAAGATACTAATAGTAACTCCTAAAGAGAACTACACCAGAAACATCAACAAGTTGCATAGAAAGGAAAGCCTGATGAGGCTCAGGAAGTCCATCAATTCAACTTGTGGCAACCTTCTTGGAAGAACATGAATGATAGCATCATCCCAATTCAGGCTTATAAGTATCCTCCAGAGCAACATCATTCAACTGAAAATGATTTAGATTTTGATGAACAAGCCTTATAACATCTAAAGAGGTGGTCTTACAACTTATCTTTTGACAACCCTTATCCTCTAAAATTACGAAGTCTGATAAAACACAATTCAACACATGAAGGTTAATTGTAAAACCAATGTATATCACCTGAAAATCCATTCATCCACCCCCCACAAATTCATGGCTAAAACTAATTAAATTTCTATGTCTAAATTCACAGCTCAAAACTAAAATGTAAAAACACAAACCCATCAAATTAGAGTGAGCTACAAATTAACTGATACATGAAGCCAGATTCATTTGCAAGTCTATGTACATATATACACATAGCTAAAGCTAGAAATGAGTTGAGCTGGCTTAGGCTTAGGCTAGGTCAATAAGAAATTGAATTCATTTTATTGACTTGAGCTCAATTTATCTTAAGTTCATAAGCTACTCAAATTTAATGAGTACTCATTAAGGCTGATTTAATTTAACAAGATTTTACTTCTTTATTATTATTCCACATCCAATGGTGGGAATGAAACTCTAAAACTTTATCCATTTAACTTCGAAAATATTTATGATATTTACAAGTAATTTTCTAAAAATTTCTTTAGAGTTTACTTGTTTTATTTAAGGATTTATATTATTCTTAAATTCTTAGGTTCAAATTTATAATTTGATAATTTTTTTATATCTATTTAGTTAAAATATAATATAATCAAAAAATAAAATAAAATAAAATAAAAATAAATATTAAATTAAAATATTATTATTATTCTTAAAATATAAATAAATATATATCGAACCGAGTCACACACCAAACAAGTGAAAATTTAAAGTCGACTCATTTTAACAAGCGAGCTTTTTATGAACAAAGCCACATAGTCAATAATAGGTTCACGAGCTCTCGGCTCATTGTAAATATATCAATATAGTATCCGATACAACAGGGAAATACAGCATGCTACATAACCACTATTTTGAAGAAAAATTAGCATATAGTCCTGAGTAAGGATAGACTTGTCAATTATTGTAATATCACAATTTCTATCAGCTAATCATCTTCCACCACGCAATGACATCGAAATCTGGCCTAAGCTATCAAACCCAGAGATAATGCCACTTCCACCAGCACCATCTTCAACATCGAAAACAGATGCTGCTACTTTGAGCAAGCTTTCAGTCTCTTCTGAAGGCATATTGACGCTTTCCCATCGGTGATGTGCCACAACTCTCAGTCCCTCAAGTTCCGTTGCCACTTCTTTCATGGTAGGCCTTTCCTCTCCCTTCAACCTCAAACACTGTTTTGCAATATTGGCAACTTCCATTAGTTGCTCAACATTTGCCTCATCTATTATGTGGTTGTCCACAATGTGAAGTAACCGACCTTCTTTTATTGAAGAAACAAAGTACAGTGCAAGGTTCCTATCAGCTTCGGGCCTGTCAAAAGAGAGCGCCTTCTTTCCTGTCAGTAGCTCTGCTAGGACAACCCCAAAGCTATAGACATCACTCTTATCTGTTAAGTGGCTTGTGTGGAAGTATTCTGGGTCAAGATACCCCAGTGTCCCCTGCACCAAAGTGGTTAACTGAGTTTGATCAAGAGGAACAATCCTTGAAGCTCCAAAATCAGAAACCTTTGCAGTGAGATCACTATCCAGTAGTATATTTGTAGTTTTCACATCTCTGTGTATGATTGGTGTGGAAGTAGCAGAATGCAAGTATGCCAAGGCCCCTGCAGTTTCTGTTGCTACTCTCAATCTTGTTTCCCATGTAAGTTTTAAAGATTGGGTTTGATCATGAAGATGCTCAGAAATAGTGCCATTGGGAATGAATTCATAAACAAGCAAGGGAACTTCTGTCTCTAAACAACAACCCAAGAGCTTAACCACATTCCTATGGATGATTTGGGAAAGCACAATCAACTCATTGATGAACTGCTGAATCTGGTTTGGGTCACTTATTTTGGACTTTTTTATTGCTACAGTTCTGTTATCAAGTAATACTCCTTTGTAAACTGTTCCCTGGCCCCCTTGGCCTAGGACCCTGCTTTCATCAAAGTTGTTGGTGGCCTTCTTGAGCTCCTCCTCAGTGAAGACTTTAGCTATTTCAGTTGATCCTCTATGTCTGGCTATCAGTTGTTTAAACAATAGGCCACCATTTTGTTCAAAAATTTGTTCTTTAAGTTTGATGAGCTTTCTTTTCTTCAATCTCCAATACATATAAAAGCTCACCACAAGTAGTGCTAAGACGCTTACAGTGACACCTGGACATTAACAAGTGGAAACAGTCATTTTCTGTTTTGTTCATGTAATCATGTCTCAACTTCATGTTGCTAGTGTCACATGTCAAAAAACTAAAATGCCACACTATTTGGATATTTCCTGACCTGACAAGCATACCTTTGTAGGACCTCTCTTCTAAATTGAACTTGAATAGTACCAAAATCACCTTGAATATATACAATTTTGAATTTAAATTCACAAACAGCAATTTATAACATGGATTTTTTTAAGTAAAATTTATAACATGGATCAATATTGTTAATTATCCCCCCAAAAAAATTAACAGAATGCAGTGTAATAGTAAACTTTGTTGACATTATTTGTATAATTATATGTTATGACTGAACCGAGAATAGAAAGTGCTATAATTCCAGCAGACAGTAGTATACTCACTCAAAGCACTTATCAGTATGATAACTATCCTAGATTTGCGACGGCATCCTGTTCCATTATTTTTCCCATCTCCTTCATATCCTTTTGGACACAAACAATTGTAGCTCCCAGGAACGTTGCGGCATTTTGCCCTATTAATGCAATCGTTGGATTCCTTGCATTCATCAACATCTGAAAGATAATGTGTCAGTTATGATTTCTATTTTCACAATGATGGATAGGTATAGGTATAAGGGAGTTAAACGTCTCATTTAAACTTGCAATAGATGCTTGTTACGTCAAATAAAAATAAGACAAAGAAGAAAGGGTCGCGGCTACATATTGATATATTTTTCTATTTAGTTCACAAATTGCCTTTTTTCCTCACAAAAATTGACCATGAAGCACGTATTGGCGATTTAATTATGCCAATGTACTAATGAAGAATTAATTTGTTTTATTAACAAATCCAAATTGAAAGTTTCCCAAAGTTGATTTGCTTAACTAAGCACAAAAGTGAGATAGAATACATAGATTGAAATATCCTTAGTTAAGTGCATTCTGTATTCAAATAGAGGGACAAATGTAAGCTTATTATTTTTTTTGTTTTTACTTATGCAATTAAATGTTTACACATTAAATTTAACTTGTCAGAATAACACATATGGGAGAGTTTCCTATTGGTTAAGTTAGCGGATAAATGAAGGTATACAAGATTGGGTTGGACCAAAACCAAGGAGCTAGTTTTTTGGGTTATATTGTTCCAATCCAATGTAAAAGCCCCCGTGTCAAACATGTCCACATGGTTCCACGCTTCCAACCAAAGTTAATCATTCAAGTCCAAAGTTCAAAAATCCATTAGTATCAGAGTTTTAATAATCTTAAATGAGTTTGTGAGTAAAAGAAAATTGAAGGGAACTCTTACAAAGTCCACACAAGACAGATGATTGAATTGATTATCTTATAAACAATGTTATTTCTAATATACACCTCGTGAATCAAAGTCATTGATTGTGTTGAAAAATACATTAACGATTATGATGAATAATTTGTAACATATTGATCTATTTTTTTTTTTTTAAAGTTGTACAACTGTATAAATATTATCAATTAAAATTTATAGTTTTTAGCATGCACAATTATGATTTTAGAAAAAAATAATATTTTTTTTAAAAAATATTATTTTATGTAAATAGTATCGAGTTAAAATCTAATAATATTTTTTATCAATTAAAATATGATAATATTACTAGTTAAAAAATATATATATTTTTAAAAATCCCTTACACATTCACATGGAGAAAACTGTAAGGGTTTTTTTAAAAATATTATTGTGTATAAATATTATCAATTAAAATCTATAAAATTTTCAAGTATGTAATATTATTTATGAAAAAAATATAAAGATTAATATTATTTTAATTGATATTATTTTAATCGATATTATTTACATAGTTATACAACTTAAAAAAATAATATAACCTATAAAAAAGGTAGTGGTAGTGGCCGGTGATGAGCGATGCCAATACCCAGTGGCAGTGGCGGATGGTGGCCAACGGCCTGCAATATGAGACAGTGGCTGGTGGAGGCGGACGGTGGCCGATAACAACAATATTAATGGTGGTGTAAAAAAAAACATAAAACAAGAAAAAAGAAACGTGCAAAAAAAAATCCTGCTATTCCAAATAAAATAGAGGGTATATGATACATCCTAATATAGTAAGGTGTATATTAGCAACGGTCTATAAACAAATTAGTGATCGGTTGTCAAGTTTGGAAAACCAGGCATGAAGAAAAAAAAAAGACATGAAGAATCCAATTGCGACTCAGGTTCATTGCGAAGAAAGAAAAGTGAAAAAGAAAAAGAGAGAAAAAAAAAAGAGATCCTTACATGTGAGTAGGAGTGCTAGAATAACATACATGAAAGAGTCCCACATTAGTTGAGTTTTGAGGATAAATAAAAGTATATGAACTTTAGTTGGGCAAAAACCAATAAGCTAAATTTTTGGGTTATATAGTTCCAACCTGAGTTTGAGAGCTCTTATGTTAAACGTGGCCACATGGTTCCACATTTCCAACCACTGCCAATCATTCAAACCCAAAGCCCAAAATCCAACAAAACTATATACAAATCAAGCAAAATCAAGTTAACCAAAAAAAAAAAAAAATTCAAGCAAAAACAAATCCCAACAAGAAATCTGAAAAGAATACCTTGACAACCATGAAGGAGGTAAGGGTTTCCCCGAAAACCACGAGAGCAGTTGCAAAGGTAACCAGGTCCCTCCACCGAATAACATTCACTGTTCTCTGCCTTACAAGCATGAGCTTCCTGGCACGTTTGATTCTCCACAGCCCAATCCAACACCACGGGAAACGTCGTCCTCTCAAATTTCTCTAAGTCTGTGGACGAGAATTTGTAGGCTCCATCTTCCACCAAGAAAGCATAACCACAAGGATTGAAGTCATGAACACGAGTGTGGTTATACACGCTACCAGAAATAAACGTGAAACCTGATAGCCCATGTGGTATTAAAGTCTCACA
Source organism: Ormosia semicastrata (assembly GCA_029884595.1). Lineage (NCBI taxonomy): Eukaryota > Viridiplantae > Streptophyta > Magnoliopsida > Fabales > Fabaceae > Ormosia > Ormosia semicastrata. Next base: position 23,935,529 of record JAQQTO010000046.1, on the reverse strand, counting down.
ACAACCAGTGCCGGAACAAGAACCATTAGAACCTATATCATCAATCCTGTTGCACAAAGACATACATCCTGTGGTGTAGTTCTTCTCCTCTGAATCAGATCCCAAGACTAATCCAATCGTGTCACAACCAACCACTGTAAACTTGTTTCGACTTGATGACACGTTAAAGTGTGTAGTGTTGAGGTCTGGAATGGTTCCAGCAAGCTTGCCTCCATCAGTGTAGCAATCACTGGCTACTGGCGATGCAACGCGGAGTTGGCCGTTGAATGAGATGTTTAGCACGGTTAGATTGGTTTGTGGCAAGAATGGGGTGGGTGGTGATGATGATGAAGTTTGGTTGCATGTGATAAGAAATGAGGTGTCCAGGGAACAATCCTCGGTGGTGCCAAATGGGAAGGGAATGCTGACGGAGCCACACTGTGTTGAGCAGTTTTGCATGGGTTGAGTTGCTGCCTGTGCTGAAAAAATAAGGGTCGCAAGAAGTAGTAGCAGCAGCAGGTGCGGCTGCTTTGAGTGCGCAGCCATCACTATCTGCTTTTCTGGTTCCTGTGGACAATATTAAGAAGACATAGAAATCCCAAGTTTTTTTTTATAGAGAACTGCTACATGCTACAAAATACTATTTCACGAATTGTAAGAATATACGCGTTTTGGTAAATTTCAAACTTACTTTCTGCTTTATACAGACTCACCTGCCACGGTTAACTTTTGAATGAGTGAAAAAACAATATGACACGTGATTTTGTTGTTTTCTTGTTCCGTCACATTCACAGACATGTGTAACTATATGTAACTATGTCTAAACATTTCTGACTTTTCTGTGTTTTATTTTTAAGACACGAGTAGAACAAATTCATGTTCAAGTATTAAGGGCATTTTTAATATACTATCTTTTAAAGGAAGGTATATGATATATCAAGTTCATCTCAATTATTGATTGTATTAAAAAATATATCAATGATTATGATCAATGACTTGTAACCTGTTGTATTGTTCATCATCACTGTTTATAATCTGCTAGAAATATTGTTTATGCCAAAAAAATTACTGTTCACATCGAAAAATATACTGTTAATACAGGAAAACTCACTGTTCACACTGAAAAAATATTGTTTATCATCGAAAAAATGTCCTATTTATAGTCAGAGTTACTGTTCATACAGTTACTATTTTATTTTTTAATTTCATAATTGTGTAAAAAATTGTCATTAAAATAATATCAGTTAAAACTATATTAGTCTTTATATTTTTTCATAAATAATTGTGCATATTAAAAATTTTACAGATTTTATTATGTGTAAATATTATCGCTTAAAATCTGTAGAATTTTAATATCTTACGATTATTTATGAAAAAATATAAGGACTAATATAATTTTAATAATTATTATTTTTACTTGTATTATTTACAGTTTCAATTTTTTTAAGTTATATAACTATATAAATATTATCAATTAAAATTTATAAGATTTTTCAACAATAATAAATTTTAAAAAAATTTCAATATGCATAGTTATTTATGAAAAAATATATGATTTTAACTGGTATTATTTATAGAGTTATGTAATTTTAAAATATATGAACAGTAATTAACAGAGGTGGATGGCGGCTGACGGTGTTGGCCAGTGGCTGGCCTCCGACGATAGTGTCTGACTGCTTAAAAAAAATAAGTTTGAAAAAAAAAGAGATACAACTTGTAAAAAAAAAACTTGCTATTGTAAGTAAAAATTTGAGTATATGATACACTTAAACTTAGCAGAGTACATAACAGCACCCGTCTTAAGTTAATTTGTTGGAAAACTAGAGATGAAAACATTAAGAAGAACACCCAATATAATAAAAAAATGCAATATCAACAATTAATAATAAACGATAGAGATGTAGATAGAGATAGTTTGGAAGTGAAAAACCATCCTCGAATCACACTGAAAGGCGATGTTTTTAAAGTAAAATTATGTTGCTGCTTTGGTGCAAATAGCAATATAATCTTTTACTTTCAAGATACAATGAACCACTTAAAAATCTTCTATAATGTGCGGATATGTCTCCAGCTTTGATCTTGTTTGCATTAGTTCTTGGGTCTCTCTAACCCCATAAAAAATTGAAAACGAAAAAGTACTTGTTAGAGACAACTAATCAACTTAACAAATGTTAATTTACAATACAAGTCTACGTGATCTAATTACCCTATCAACGTCGATCCAAATTCTTTATGGAAGTAAACATTACAAATACGTTAATTATTAGAAATGCCAAGTGCAGCCATGTTTGATTTGTTCCTCCAACAGTAGAAAAGTCATTCCTTTTGACCTTGTCTCCCTTTAACAACCTTTACATCGCTCTGCCCGGTAAGGGCAGAAGAAATATAAATAGAGAACTGCCATATGGTAGGAAATATTTATTTCACAGTTGTAAGAATACTCGTTTTGGTAAATTTTAAAATCACGTTCTGCTTTATAACAAGGAAAAAATCATGTGCACTGTTGACACTCTTTCTTAGATTTAATGAAAGAAAAAATAATAAAAATAAATAAATATAATAAATAATATTAAAAAATATAATATTAATAATAAAAATATCAAAATTATTATAACAAACTCATGTATTACATTGAACTCTTGAATGAGTGAAAAAAAAATATTTTATGTACATTAAAATATATACATTATATTTATATTATATATTAATATAAAAAATATCAAATTAATTTATATATGATTATAATATTTTTATAATATATAAAATAATTTTATAAATAAATTAAATAAAATTAAATATATTTTGATTCAATTCAGATATTAAAAAATAAGATGATACATCATTTCATGAAAATTCATAAAAACATCATTCGTATTGATTATTATTTTATAAGAATGATCAATTTATATCAAGTATAAATTTTTTTTTTATATTTATTTTTAATCATTAATTATATTTTTATCTAATAATTAAAATTATTTAATTAAAAATAACTATTAGATAAAAATAGAACTAATAATTAAAAATAAATATAAAAAAAAATTTACACTAATATAAATTGATCCTCTTAATCATGTTATTAATAATTTTGATCGTAACGCGTAACGCGTGGAGCGGCGTGCTTCTACCATTGAATGACCCTAAGTATAAAAGAAAAGGAAAACAAACAAAACCATTGAATGAGTCCGAGTCAGTCAGTTGCTCCATCACAACTTAAACTTACGTTAGTTATTTTGTGGTTTTTTTTATTATCATTATACTACTTTTTCCTAAAAAAAATAATATTGTCTCATATACAAACAAAATGAAAAACTCTTGCATATATATATATATATATATAAGAATTCTTCATATAAAATAGCTGATCATGCCAGCCGTAAGAGTCACGCTCACGGTGGTAGCATTAACGCAACCAACCTCCCATAGTCTAACTCTTAATAAAAGTATTAATTATTATAACTTAAGTTTATAAAGAGAATTTAACTTATAAAATTAGTCTATTAGATAAAAGAATTTACAATTTAAGTATTATATTATATTCTTTTATTTATTCAATATGAGAATCATAGCACTTCTAATTAAAATTGCCTTTTTCCAGTTACACGTATTATAATTGGAAAATAACTAACAAGGTAAAAAATATCTTCCATTGTTATTTGGATGTTTGTGAATTAAACCTTGAATGGTGGAAACCTTGAATAGTCTAATGATGGAGGTAGTCCGGTAGACATGTGAATTTGATGTATAATTAGGGATATTCAGATAGAGTCACAATTCTCTTTCCTTCGAATTAAGGAAAGAGAACTCTTAAATTATTTAAGTTTATCTAAACATGGTATAATTATTCTGAGTTTTGTTTAGCTTTTTAAAATTATGTAAGCTCAGAAACTAGCGTCAATGCGTCAACCCCGTACCAAATGAAAATGAAATCCAGCTACTTTCATGATATGTTGGGACATTATGGAACCACTTTGTACTGGCTTTAAAATTTATATTAATTGTGTTCAGGGACGGATTGAAAGGGGGAAGCATGGCCTTGGCCCCCCTTATCTTTATTAATTTATTTTTATAAGTATCATTAATTTAATTTAATTTATTAAAAAATTAAAAAATAATTATATTAATTTTTTATAAAATTAATACTTATTATATTGATACTTTTATTTAAAAATTATATTTATATATCTAATTTTATATATTATTATTACACTTTAATATCATTTTTTATTTATAAAATTACATATATCTCTTATATTTTACGTATAAATATTACACAAAATTTTATTAAAAATACAAAAATAGAAAAGGTATGAGTCATTTTTTAAACAAAAAAAATATCAATATTATAAATACTAATCTCAAATAGAGGTCGGTATAATTATCTTAAAGATAAAAATGATGAAGTTAAAAGGATTTATCTTTCGATATGTATTTAACATGTAATTCATGATTATTTTATATACATTGATATTATAATTTTAACTCATCTTTTTATAAATTTTTAATCTTTATATAATAAATCTATTAGTTCCTCTCATTTTTAGTTTCACTCTCTTATCTTTTTTAAAATTTATATATAAAAAAAATATTTTTCTTATTAATCATAATATAAAGGATAATTATTGTTGTAATACATTTAATATATAATATAAATATTTTTCTTTTACTTTTTTACTTTATCATAAATCTTCTTAAATCTTCATAAATTTTATAAATACTTGTTCTAAAATGAACAAATAAAAATATATTTACTCTTAATTTAAAATAATACATTTTGATCTTAACATACTAAATAATTTAAAAGTGAATACATTTTTATTTATTAACTTTAAATTTTTTTTCTCTATATTTAATAATATAATTTATTATTTTTGACCCCTTTCACTTAATATTTTCTACATCCATCCCTAGTTGTGTTCTATTGACAATGTTCATTGACTGGCAAGCAACCCTTCATAGCATTGACCATGACTCTAGAACAATCCTTGTTATTTCTGGGTCAACAGAATTAAGGAAAGAAAACTCTAAAATGATTTAAGTTTATCTACATTATATAATTTACTAATGAATTACTTTAATCTTCAAAAACTTATTTATACAATTAAATTCTTTAAGTAACTAAACTAACAATGTCACAGACTTAAGTCTTAACTTCATCATTGTTTTGGAGGTGTTTCTGTCTAATGATGGAAGATCTTCACTCTGAGGCAGACTCGGCGTTGGAGAGCTCATGTATGGCCGAGGGAGATGGCGGGAGGCCCACCTGTGAGGATACTTCGACACCCAAATTAGATAAAGAAGAGAAAAGTGAGAATAAAAGGAAAGAGAAAGAACACAACCTTTGTAAGGGCAGGGATACTTATAGTAGAGGGAGTGGTGTCAAAGGCAACATCTTGGGGAGTGTGTATGCACCCAATGCAAATTACTGCATTGAGTGTGATGAGATTTTCTATTAAAGACATCGTCATTTCTGTGTTAACACGTGTCCATTATGTTTGTATGAATATTCTAGAGCTTGTGTCACGTTGGAGATGCTTGTGCTTGGTTTAAGGTTGGCTAAGGTCAGTGTGTTTGGGGTATCTTACATTGGGGTATGTGGATTAATCTGGGGATCGATCAGGATCAGTTATGACCGAGTATGGTTATTTGAGATTTGCTTTAGATGACACCATTGGTTAGGATCAGGTTTGGATAATGATCGAGGTCTCGATGGGTTAGGGTCTTTGAGTCTACGCTCATTTAACCTAGTCTGGTCCACAAGCCCTCCAACTCAAAGCTTCAAGTGAAGCACTTGAGCTAAAGAGCAGTTATGGGTTCTTTTGTATTGGGTTTTAAATTAAATCCAATCATTTAGCCATGATTATTGGGCTTGGTTCGATCCAGAAGGCAAGCTGCAAAGAAAACTTTTTATGACTAATGTCTCGTTTTCTATTAAATCAGAAAGATGGATTAATCCCAAATACCACTTGATTGCATTATTTATTTTTATAAAAAAAACTAATATATATCCAATACTCATCTTAAATACAACATCTGAACTACTGATGAGGAGTGCTAAGACCTGACTTCAGGGCAACGTCTATATGGTGTGATGAGGAGTCTCTTTAAAAGCATTTTCAGCCCGTTGATGTGGATTCAAGCCTGCCTTATAGATCTAGTAAGAGTGAAGATGAGGCCTTCTTTATTAATCCCAGCCCAAGTCATTTAAAGAAGGAATAAAATATTAGATACCAAGTACCCAAAAAAAAAATTTGATACCAAATATCAAGTCAGCAGAACAAAAACAATGAACTCCCACACATAAAATGACTTTTCAGACAAACCAAAAAAAAAAAAAAAAAAAAACACACACACACACACAAAAATGACTTCTACTTAATTCATTCATTTTTTAGTCAGTTGCCTTTGTAAATTGCTTCAACCAAAATTAAAATATATGGATAAATTACTAGAATAATAAAATTTATCCTAAATAAGTACTCTTTTTTTTTCCCTTAACCTAATATCAAGTTATGTGATTTTCACTTGCTTGCACAATATTTCCTTTGCTTAATTTGCATCAATTTGAGTGTATTGGTTTATCCTACTGAATAGAATTAGGGTGTTGCTCTGGACCAAAATTTAGGGTATCTCAACAAGCAGCAACTCGATCCGTCCAGGATGGATTTCAGCCCGCAACACACACTGGCTGGAGTCATAACAACTCTCAACATACGAGGAGGAAATCTCTTTATCAAATCTCCTATTTTTAGGAATAATGATTAAGGAGATAATCACTTTAACCAATCCGTCATTTATAGGAATCGCCATCAATGGTACTTATTATCCATTAATCCCTATTTCAAAAATGATTCACCCATCATGACACTCCTAGAATTACTAGACTAAGTCACAAAGGTACGAATATGAACCTCTAAATACTACTCATATTATGCATAGTCTAACTTGAGTGTCGAAGTACCTTTTGCAAGTACACCACCCCTCGTACCACCATCGCTACCACTATGCAACAGAGGAAACCACCATCATCAGCCACTCATAGGCCCATTTAGATAATCTTCTGAAACTCATTTAGAACTTTAGCGTCGTTTGTGGGAAGAGATAAGCTTCTAATCCTACTGCCTCCACTAAGGTTACCATCAGACAGAACTATATCTCCATTATACAGAACCAACCAACCCCCAACCGTCGTCGTGGCTCTGCTATTTTTTTCGTGAACCACTTACTGATCAACCAGAACCTAGGCAGGATGGAGAGGAGGCTTCTTCTTCCAACGAGAACCTCCCCCCCTCGCAGCGTGTTTTGACTATGCAACAGTCTGGATTGTGTAGAGCCCCTTCAAGAGAAGTTGTACCCTAGGTTTCGGCGTTGTAGCACCTCAACGAAAGAAAAGAAAACAATGAAGATATCCAATCTCGACAGGAAGAATCAATTCCCACTGGACTATTATGGCGAGCTGATACCCCTGGTCCGACTTCAAGCAGAACACATTCACAAATTGGAGAAATTTGTCAAAGAGAGAGAAGACGAGAACCAGGTTCTTTACAAAAATCATAACACAAAAAGGGGACTAACACGAGACAGGGAATGTGACCTAAAAAAATAAAGGGTAACAGAACCCGGACGTAGGTCTGGAAACCAAGAAAGAGAACGTTCTAAGAACCTGGAACCCGGATTGAGATGGGGAACCGAAGTCCAGCAAAATTAGCCTTTCTCGGATGACTTGATGGCCTATGAGATTCCTCGGTGCTTCAAATACTTGACCAATATTGAAGCTTGTGTTGAGACCTCAGACCCCCTAGAGCATTCGGATGCCTATATCTCGGCTATGCTATTTACCGGAGGAGATGATTGATGATCACATATTTGATACATTAATAAACCTTCATTTTTAGTCATTTACACTCTCCATGTACTTAATTGATTGATTTTGATTATATTTTGTAAGTTTGGACTCAAATTGGACTTAATTGAATTTTTCAGCATAATTTACGTCTTACGTTGTTTCTATATTTAGACTATATCTTGGGATGTAGGTGGTAAAATGAGGTGAATCTGATGGCATTTTAAAGACAAGAAAGAGCTCTATAACTTTCATGAAGACATCAAAGGCCCAATCACATGAGTAGATAACTCAAATTGGGGTTGAAGCAAGAACTAGAGTTCTATTCCTGACAGCTTAACTTATGTGTACTGTTCATCACATATTTCGGGATAGAAGTTGTCAAATGGGTTGAAATTTGGATGCTGAATAGTTAAGACCCATATATACAACTTTCATGTTGAACACGTTTCCATAATCGGACTCCTTGAAGGTGATATTGGGCTTGGAAGTCAAAACAGAGGAGCTGTAACTGGTCCTGGGCAGTGTACAGTAATTTGAACATATCTGGAGTTATAGAAATGATATTGGACTCAAACCAAAGCCATTTGAAATATAAGATCCAGGCCTACAACTTTCATGAAGACCACTTAGTTCAAAAATGACGAATGCAATGACTTGAGAGCTGCATGATTTCGGAGACAAGGAATCTCCATAATTTCCCACTCACCAAAAGTCATTTGGCATTTTCCACTCATTTTCCACTCATCCACCCACTAATGACTCATCCCCCTTGTCATTTTGTATCTCTAATCCTCTATAAAAGGGAGCCTTGGTAGATCATTGAGGGGTGTGAGGTGTTAGTTACCAAATGATGCCATTTTGTTACTAGGTTTTCTTGTAGTAATTTTTCTTTGTTCTAAATTAAAGTCATGTTCTTCTTCTTCTTCTTCTTCTTCTTCTCTCTTTCTTTCTTCTTATCTATGAGTAACTAAGTTTCATTTTACTTAGGTGAAATGGTAAAGCTCTTAGTAATAAAGTAAGGTTAGATTTATTCTTCTCTTGTGCTTAAATGATTTATATTTTCTAGTAACCATTATACGTATTATAATTTATTTCTTATAATTTAGAAACCATCTTTGTAAAAGGAGTTCTTGATTTGTTGTAGACAAAATATTGGCACAATGAATGCTTTAACCCATTTATAAGTGGTGGTAATATTTTTAGGAAATATAATATAATTACGTATATTATTTTAAATGGACTTTTAATGTTGTATTTTCCGATTGGAACCTCCATGTTGCGAGGATTTTAATTGAGTTATAAAAGAAATTAATCTTACCTTTACTTTATTTACTAAGAGTGGATCTTTTAACCCAAGTAAATAATTTTTACTGTAGTAATAAAATATTTACTTTACCTTAATTAATCTTCAACAATTCCCTGTGGATCGACCTCGGACTCCCGAGAAATTTATTACTTGAGACAATCTGCACTTGGGTTCGCAATGCAATAATTAATCCCGCATCAAGTTTGTAGACTTGTTTGAAACTAAAAATTGTGCATCAAGTTTTTGGCGCCGTTACCGGGATCTTAATTTGAAGAGCAAATTTCTGGTGTAAATATTTTGTATATATTTTCTACTCTTTTAATTTTTTTTCTTTTGTACATACTAACTTATTAACAGTGGGGGAACCTCTCCCTTTTATTTTTTTTTGTACATATTAACTTAGTAGGGGAACCTCTCCCTTTTATTTTCTGTATATACTAACTTAGTGGGGGAAAACTCTCCCTTTTATTTTACGTACTAACTTAGTGAGGGAACCTCTCCCTTAACCATCTATAATCTGCAATCATTAATGAAATAATCTTTTTTCTTCTCTTCTCTCTCATTGGAGAAAAAAATCGGCTTTGCTTGGATTCTCTAGTTTTCATATTTTAAATTTACTTTTTACACTTTATTTTACTGTATATTATTTTACTCAGTACTTTATTTTTTGTATTTATCTTCTCATTTATTTTTTGTTATTTTTTTTTTTGTCATTTATTTTCTATCATTTTTTTTTGTTTACTAACTTACTAACTCTTTTACTAACTATCTAACTTCTTACTTTATCACTATCTAACTTTTTACTTTACTTCTAACATTTTAATTTACTTGCTTCTAACATTTTAATTTATCCATACTAACTTTTTAATTTTTTGCTTATTAACTTATTTGGTGGTTGATTTATACCACACCTTTGTTAATATTTAATGGATGATTTATCTTGCTAGCTTGTACATTTTATTTTATATTTTAAGTTACTTATTTATGCTTAATTGGTATCGTGATTCAAATGCTAGTCGTTTGGTTAAAGTTAATCCTAGTACTTTATATATTGATTTGTCTGGATCACAATCACACACATCAAACACAATGGCTAAAAATGAAAGTGTGCATGATGAACATGAAAATCAACCGTTGCGAATCATGCGTGAGTATTTGCAACCATCTCGAAATTCTAGTCCATCATGTTTTATCAATTTTAGATTCAAGTCAGGTATGATTTCTTAACTTCCTAATTTTCATGGTTTAGAATCTGAAAGCCCATATTTACATTTAAAAGAATTTGAGGAAGTATATACTGCTTTTCATGATCAAACTTGCATTGAAGAGGTTGTTAAGTTTAAATTATTTCCTTTTTCTTTGAAAGATAAAGCAAAAACTTGGCTTAACACTTTAAAACTAAGATCAATTGGCACGTGGCAAGAAATGCAAGGTGAGTTTTTAAAGAAATTTTTTCCAACACATAAAACCAATGCTTTGAAAAGACAAATCCAAAATTTTTCCCAAAATTCAAATGAAGCATATTTTCAAAGTTGGGAACGTTTTAAAGATTTGTTAAATTCTTGCCCACATCATGGTTTTGAAAATGGCACACTATAAGCTTCTTTTATGAAGGGTAAACACCCAAAACTAAACAATTTATAGAAACAATGTGCAATGGTGAGTTTCTTGATAAAGAACCTGGAGAAGCTTTAGACTATTTAGACCATTTGGTTGAAAATTCTCAATCTTGGCATGGTACTAATCCTTCTGAAAATTCAATTAGATCTAACATTGCAAATGCTAGTAAAGAAAAATATCACCTTAGTCAAGAAGAAGATCTAAATGCAAGGTTTACCATTTTTGCTAGAAAGATTGAAGCTATGGAATTAAGGAAAGTGAAAAAATTAAATCTGTGCAAAATGAAGAAATTTGTAGCATTTGTGATGAATTGGGACACTCAACAAATGAATGTCCAAAAATTTTTATTTTTAAAGAAGTTGTGCATGAGCAAGTAAATGCAATGAACAATTTTAAAAAGTCATCCACTTCTTCTTTTTCAAATACATACAATCCGGAATGGAGAAATCACCTGAACTTCAGTTGGAGGACCAACAATCAGGCACAATTCATGCAACCACCACCTCCTCAGGCACAACAGGGCTCTTAAAATTTTCAAGGATATGCACATTTTGTCCCACCATACAAGAATAACCTTGAAGAAACATTGTATGTATTCATGGAAAAGCAAGATGTCATTATTAATCAAAACACTCAAGCCATGATTGACATAAAAGACACTATTCCTAAACTTTCTTCTACACTCACCATTCACGAGAAAGAAAAATTTCCTTCTCAACCTCAACTAAATCCCAAGGGTCAATACAGTCTAAATGATGGTAATTCAGAAAATCAACAAATAGATCAAGTCAAGTCAATGATAACCCTTAGGAATGGAAAGGTTGTTGAAGAAAGTAAGGAGATAAAGAGCCAAGTGTCCAAAGTGATGAACTCCTTGAGTGTGAATGAGCTAGAGGATGTAGAAAAGAATCAAGATAGTAGTGATGCTGAGCTACCCAAGGAACCTGAGGTGACAAAAATTCTTGTTAAGCTAAAAAATGATGAAAAAGGCTACCAGACATACGTGATTGACTCAATCATGAATAGGGGAGTTTCTACAACCTATGATTTTGATCCCCTTGAGAATTTTCTTGTCAATTCTAAGTTTGATTCTATCAGTAATCCCTCTGATGTAGTTGATATTTCTACTATTTTTTATAAAACTCAAGATCATGACACTCAGGCATGGCAACCAAAGTTTAAGGAATTTCTTAAGAAAGGTTGGAGCATTACTGATAAAAAAGGTGTTCGTCCCTTAATCTGTTCTTATAAAATTAATTTGGAAGAAGGTAAATGGTCAGCGGTTGAAGTTATAACTTGAGTTGAAGGATCCAGATGTAGTAGAGGCTTTGGTAGACGATCCTGTCTACCAAAGCTGAGGTAAGTTTTTAGTATTTCGTATTTTTATTGAGTCAGCTTAAGTACCTCCCAAATTTCGAAGCCTTTGTATGAGGATGTAAATAGTGTCAGTCAACAAAAAAAAATTATAAAACAAAAGAACCAAAAAAAAAAACTATTTGTATGCTTGTTTATTTCAATTTATTTCATTTTTTTTGTCATTGCTAACCATTGTCAAGATGTAGTTATTCTCTTCTCGTCTAAGCATTTCGAGTATGTGACTTCTCCCCATTACTTTGTTTAATTTTGTCCCAATAATTTCTTTGATGTATATTGATGATTATTTCTTCAGTCTGGATTTAATTGTTAACATTGAGGACAATGTTGTGATCTGGTTGGGGGGAAGGATAGTTGTGTAAAAAAAAAGTAAAATTTTTTTTTTAGGAAGTGTGTGTATTAATATGTTTGTTGTGTTTATATGTTTGTCAGTAATTTACTAAATCAGTTAAGGATGGCAGAGTAAGGAGTAAATTTTAACTTTTGAGACGCATCTTAGTTGGGGTAGACAACTAGTTTGTGTGGAAGTAGCAATTCAAATTCAGGAAAATTTGCATGATTGAGTAAATTGTCTTCTTTCTTAAAATTCACATGCTTGGTTATGAATGTTGAATTGGTGGACTGAGAATGATAGAATTATGCCTTGTGAGATTTTGAGCCTATTGATGAATGAATTGAATATTTGTACCATTCTCTTCTTTCTTGTGTAAATTTCACTCATGAAATTGTTACTCTAGAACTTACTTTGATTCTTTTTGAGACTACATTTTCATATGCATACATAAATATGATTGAGGTATTTTTCTTGAAATAGCTACTTTAATCAAATAGTCAACCTTGCTTAGCAGCATATTGTTTCAATATGATATTAAGTACTCTTATGACTTCTTGAAAATTCTCTGATTCCTGCCAACGTAAAGTATTAGAAATGATCTATTTCCCCTTGCTTAACCCCTTTGAGCTAATTTGACTATTCTTTGTTTCGAACTCATTATGTGCCTTAAATGAAAAATCATGTTCTTACTTGACCTTAGAGAATAAGAGAACATTAGTTTTGTCATTCGATGAGTTCTTGAACAAGTGTGGGGGTGTGTGTGCAGAATGGTTAAAAAGATATGTATATATGATGTTCTTCTTAAAAAAATTAAAAAAAAATCAATAAAAAAATCAAAAATAAAAAATGTAAAAAAAAGAGGGTCAACAAGGTAATAAAGGAAAGAAAAAGAATATGTAAAGGAAATTTGTATTAGGTGGAGTTGGGATAAACTTCCATGCTTGTTAATTGAACTCAACTCTCATGCTCTTTTATTCTTTGGTATTTAATTTGTCATATCCATATTACCTCCTCCTTTACCTTGACCCCATTACAACCTTGAATAAAGTCCTCATGATTTGTGTGTGCATGTGTTCTGAGTAGTGGAGAAGTAAAAGATAAGAAAGCTTATGGTAATACAATTTTCATGGGTTGAATTGAGTGAAATACCTACCTTTTAAACACTTGAGGGATTGAGAGTGAATCTTGTGAAAATCTATCATTCTTGACTCATGCTTTTCAATTGAAATATCCTTACTTGTTGATTTGAGATGTGAAGATATATTATCTCATGAATGTTTTGATTACTTGAATGATTGATTGCTTTTCATTTTTAAATATTATTAGAAATTGAGTCTTTTAGAGTGTTTAGCTTTTGAGTCTGTTTCGTTTTTTTTAGTTTTGGTCTTGTGTGTTTTGCACAGGAGTGCAAAAAGCTAAGTGTGGAAGAATTTGATGATCACATATTTGATACATTAATAAGCCTTCATTTTTAGTCATTTACACTCTCCATGTACTTAATTGATTGATTTTAATTATATTTTGTAAGTTTGGACTCAAATTGGACTTAATTGAATTTTTCAGCATAATTTACGTCTTACGTTGTTTCTATATTTGGACTATATCTTGGGATGTAGGTGGTCAAATGAGGTGAATCTAATGACATTTTAAAGACAAGAAAGAGCTCTATAACTTTCATGAAGACCTCAAAGGTCCAATCACACGAGTAGATAACTCAAATTGGGGTTGAAGCAAGAACTAGAGTACTGTTCCTGACAACTTAACCTATGTGTACTGTTCATCACATATTTCAGGATAGAAGTTGTCAAATGGGCTAAAATTTGGCTGCTGAATAGTTAAGACTCATATCTACAACTTTCATATTGAACACTTTTCCATAATCGGACTTCTTGAAGGTGATATTGGGCTTGGAAGTCAGAACAGAGGAGCTATGACTGGGCCTGGGCAGTGTGCAGTAATTTGAACGTATCTGGAGTTATAGAAATGATATTGGACTTAAACCAAAGCCATTTGAAAGCTAAGATCTAGGCCTACAACTTTCATGAATACCACTTGGTTCAAAAATGACGAATGCAATGACTTCAGAGCTGCATGATTTCAAAGATAAGGAATCTCCATAATTTCCCACTCACCAAAAGTCATTTGACATTTTTCACTCATTTTTCACTCATCCACCCACTAATAACTCAGCCCCCTTGTCATTTTGTATCTCTAATCCTCTATAAAAGGGAGCCTTGGCAGATCATTGAGGGGTGTGAGGTGTTAGTTACCAAAATGATGTCATTTTGTTACTAGGTTTTCTTGTAGTAATTTTCCTTTGTTCTAAATTAAAGTCATGTTCTTCTTCTTCTTCTTCTTCTTCTTCTCTCTTTCTTTCTTCTTATCTATGAGTAACTAAGTTTCATTTTACTTAGGTGAAAGGGTGAAGCTCTTGGTAATAAAGTAAGGTTAGATTTATTCTTCTCTTGTACTTAAACGATTTATATTTTCTAGTAACCATTATACGTATTATAATTTGTTTCTTATAATTTAGAAACCATCTTTGTAAAGAGGAGTTCTTGATTTGTTGTAGACAAAATATTAGCACAATGAATGCTTTAACCCATTTATAAATGGTGGTAATATTTTTAGGAAACATAATATAATTACGTATATTATTTTAAATGGACTTTTAATGTTGTATTTTCCGATTGGAACTTCCATGTTGCGAGGATTCTAATTGAGTTATAAAAGAAATTAATCTTACCTTTACTTTATTTACCAAGAGTGGATCTTTTAACCCAAGTAAATAGTTTTTATCGTAGTAACAAAATATTTACTTCACCTTAATTAATCTTCAACAATTCCCTGTGGATCGACATCGGACTCCCGAGAAATTTATTACTTGAGACAACCTGCACTTGGGATCGCAATGCAACAATTAATCCCGCATCAAGTTTGTAGACTTGTTTGAAACTAAAAATTGTGCATCAATGATCCCTACATGTGTCGTGTTTTCCTTCTCTCTAAAGAAAACCGCCTTGAGATGGTTCACAACCCTAACTCCAAAACCCATGGTCAACTGGGAAGGCCTATCCTCACGATTTCTATTGTATTTTACCATAAGTAAAGTGCAGCTAAAATCCATTTCATGCCTCTCTCACATCAAGCAATGGAAAGATGAGTCACTTTGGGATTACATAACTAAATTCAACAAGGAATGTTTGAATATCCGAGACTAGGATGAGAGGTTGTCCTTCCATTATATAAGGGACAACTTCCATTCTGGTCCATTCTTTACATCTCTTGCGAAGAAGGAACCCCAAACTATAATGAATTCAAGACAAGGACGGACAAATACATTAACATGGAAGATATCATCCTCGCAAGAAAAAACGTGGACAAAGGCAAGAAGGCAAAGCAAAAACCGACCAAGCCCCCTTACAACCACGCAACTCCAAACTGTCACCAAAAGGGAAGTATTAGGACTATAATATTAGGACTATACCTCCATTAATACACACTGGTCCCAAATCTACCAAGAGTGATGAGCACAAAATTCTACAACATACCCAAACCTCAACCATTGAGAAAACATGCCCAAAAAGACAAGTCTGAATACTGTATCTTTCATGAGGGACATGTGTATACAACAGAAGATTGCCTTCAAGACACAATTAAATTTTTGATCCGAGATGGTCGTCTAGGGTGTTATGTATGCTAGTCTTGGAACGAAAACCAATGGGAAAATAGTAACTACAAGAAACAGAGTTACAACCCTCAAATAAGTTCTTCCCCATACCAGAGAAGGTGGTCCTCGGTCAAAATTGAAAATAAAATAGAAGACACATTGTGAGAAATGGGCAACATTTAGAAAGAAGACAACCCTAGGATCTTCCCACACTTAATACTGCTCGGAAGGCCTTCTTCTTGGATCGGATTTTAGGGTGTCTCAACAAGCAGCAACCCGGTTTGTCCAGGACTGATCCTGGCCCGCGATACACACTGCCTAGAGCCATAGTAACTCTCAACAAATAGGAAGGAAATCTCTCTATCAAATCCCCTATTTCTAGGAATTAATAATGATTATGGAGATAATCACTCTGACCAATTCTTCATTTATAAAGATCGCCATCAATGGTACTTATTATCCATTAATACCTATTTCAAATATGATTCTCCCATTGTGACACTCCTATAAATACTAGACTAAATCATCAAGGTGCATATTTGAATTTCTAAATACTGTCTACCTTGTACACAGTAGCATCAGAATGTCTTTTACAAGTACACCACACCTTACACTACCGTCGCTACCACTGTGTCTCAGAGAAAACCACCACCCTCAGCTACTCATAAGAGCATTCAAGTGATATTCTAAAACCCGTTCAAAACAGGTGTATTCGGATTAATTGTGAAAAAAAATTATTTCAATAATTGATTATGATGAAATCAATTTTATGTTTGAATATGTTAGTTGAAAAATAATTTTAAAATAATCTATTTCATTTTGATTATATAAAAAGAATTATTTTTATATATTAAATTATTAAAAAGGATATTAAATGATTAATTTAGATTATATAATATTTTATGTTTTAAGGTTAATTTGGTAAACATATTACAATATATACCAACATAATAAGATTTTGATTATAATTATAATGCTAAAAAAGTTGCTTTTAGAAAAAAAAAGTTTTTCCTAATGTAAAGATTATAATCTCCTATTATAATCAATTCTAACTAAAATTTCCAAATATCCCAATTTTTTTTTTCTGAAAACAGTTTTTATCCAAACAAAAAGCTTTTGTGGAAAATAATTAAGCTTTCCAAACACCCACTAATTCGATTCTTATATAATTATCTTCTTAGTATCATAATAAAAGAAAGATGCTTTGATATAAAGGAAAAAAACGTAGTGGACATTGAAAAATGTTTTCATATTTGACTTTTTTGTATAAAAATGAAAATTCTAGTATTATAATTTTAGCAGTTTATTTTATGATATGAATTATTACATTAATAAAAGCCCATCGAAAATTACAAATTTAGTTTTAGCAGTAATTTTTTGGTACATAGTTTTAGCAATATTCTATGCTTATAGTTTTAGCAATATTCTATGCTTCTTTTTTCAAATAATAAAATTTAATTTTCCTTCAAATAAAGTAAATCATTTTTGTCATTGTTTGAATTACATGACAAATCTAGATTTGCAACGAATAATCATAAAAAGAGTGAATTATGGTAACTAAAGCTTGAGCGAATTAATAATGAAAACATAATGTCAAGTCCACTTTCGTTTGCCACAACCAACTCAAGAATTATTTTCCATCAAAATGTCCAAACAATAGAATATTAATTGATTAATATTAACAGAAAAAAATAAAACCATCCAAAAATGTTTTTGCATATACCAAAACGATATAATCTCCAGAGATGATCCAGCAAAAGGTTGAATATAACAACTTATTATAATCATCCAGTTGAGATCCAGTTTTGGTCAAACCCATGCCCAACAAAAAGGATCATGCTTATGTCATGACGCAGGTAAGCTTGGTTCATAAAATTGATAATGATCATATAACAATTCGTTCATAATGTGTATTGCTAAGAAAGGTAAAAGCACTTTCAATAGTAAACATCATAAAAATGGTGACTGAGTAGTGAATGGCACATTGGAGTATTTGTCAAACCACTTTCTCTTGAATCTGTTCATCAATTTTAACACACATACACACACTCATAGTGACACTCTGAAAATAAGAACCATCTATTATCTAATGGCTTTTAATACAGAACTCAAGAACGATGAATTTAAAAAGCTTCATTGCAGCTACCATATATATAGTTAATCAGTCTCCACAGTCTTCGAATAGAATATGCACTATGCAAGCTAAGCGACTCCAATTATCACTCATCATCATCTGCCATCCCATACGGGTGACATCACATCATTGCACATGGTGTCATCCTCAGCACATGTATAAGTATAATGACTATCAGCATAGTCTGTGTGACCAGAGCTTTCTCCATGCAGGTATTCTGTTGCATCTGATGGATCATTAATCCATGGATATTTTGCCTTCATTCTCAGAACATCCAATTCCATTGCCACTTCCTTCATGGTGGGTCTCTCTTCACCTCTAAGTTTCAAGCACCATTTAGCAATATTAGCAACATCCTTAACCTGCTCCCTATTTCCCTCCTTATTGACAGAATTCTCAAGGATTTGGAACAAGCAATCCTTTTCCAAAGCTGAAAGGAAATACATGGCTAAGTTTCTCTCCTCCTCCGGCCCATCAAAACAAAGAGCCTTTCTCCCAGTTAGCAACTCAGCAAGCACAACACCAAAGCTATACACATCACTTTTTTCAGTAAGTTGACTGGTCTGCAAGTATTCAGGGTCAAGGTACCCAAGTGTCCCTTGAACCAATGTTATCAGTTGACTTTGGTCATGAGGAACCAACCTTGAAGCCCCAAAGTCAGACACTTTTGCAAAATATTTGTGATCTAAGAGTATGTTAGTTGACTTGAAGTCTCTATGGATGATTGGCATGACTGCAGCAGAATGTAAGTATGAAAGCACACCTGCTGTTTCTGTTGCTATCCTTAGACGTGTTTCCCAAGAAAGCGTGTTGGCATGTGCACGGTTTTGATTGTGGATGTGGTCAAATAAGGTGCCATTATTCACAAATTCATAAACTAGTAATGGCACTTCAGTCTCTAAACAGCAACCTAGAAGTTTGACCACATTCCTGTGGTTAATTTGGGAAAGAACAACCACTTCATTGATGAATAGATCAATTTGGCTGCGATCTACTAGTTTGGATTTCTTGATAGCCACAACTTGATCATTTGGCAGTACTCCCTTATACACCGTACCATATCCTCCTCTGCCAATAATTCTGCTCTCATGAAAGTTTTCAGTGGCTTTCTTGAGCTCTTGTGCACTAAAAATTTTGGCTGCCTCAGCTGATCCTTCTATCTTTGACAGTTGCCGTTGTAACACTATGCCACCATTTTGTTCAAAATTTCTCTCTGTGAGCTTCCTTAGTTTTCTTTTCCGGACCACATGGTATAGCCAAACACTACCAATTAACAATACCATGAGGCCAATGCCAATACCTGCATTGGCAAAGTTCTTGTTTAATCAGTCTTTAATTTAGCAATGGTTTTGCAAGTGTGTCATTCAAAGATATCTATCATACTAATTATTAAGACGAACTATCTCATTTTCCTTAGTACATACAAATTATTACACCGCATACTATTTACTTGCAACGAAGTGTAACTTCTAATAAATTTGGAGAGTTGTAAGGCACACTGAAGGATATGCCAAAACTTGGTCCAGAAAATTCCTTAGAATATCTACTAACATAGAGTTTTTATAAGTCATAAGTGGTAGGCTGAAAGATGTATATCTAAAGCAAAACACAAAACATAAACTAGAAGGGAGTAGAAAAATCAAGAATGCTAGAGATGAATGTCGATGGGCAAAGGGAGCAAATATCTTGAAATAATGGAGTAGAAATCAGAAAACACTAGAGACATGAGAGGCGGATGATATAGGATAAAGATCGGCTGAATTGTTGAAACGTGTAACTCAAGAAAAAGGAGATACCAATGTATACACAATCCCAAGTTTTCAGATTGGCCGATTCTCTCTCCCTTAACATTAGTCTCTAACATCAATTATCTTACCATTCAAAACCAATTAAACATATACACTTGATAAACATCATATATTCTTTACATGATCAGGGGTGTACATGTTAGGAGGAGTCTGGATAAGATGTTATCCCTCCTAAAATAATTTATAGTTGAATTAACCTTATGGTTTTATTTTCCCCAAAAACAAGTTAGTTTATGGGAAAGCAACTAAAACCATCGGAATATGATGCATAACTATTAACATAAGCTAACGTAGTGGATCAGACTTGTATACCAAGGCAGACCTTAAACATCTAAAACTTAGCAGTAAAGTCAATGGACCTTTTAAGAAATAAAGCTAATAATGATTGGCTAATAACTATAATTTGAAGTCTTCCAACTCAACCCATTAAATATTTTAACAGGAAATCTCTAATAATATGCGTTCTTGCAAGAAACAAATTGATGAGAATAGGGCTTTATTCGTTTCTAAAATGTACAACAAAATTGCAAACTGGTTCCTCCTGAAATGGAGAAAGCAAAGATTCAGTTCATATCAAATATGCTGAAGGAGGGGGAAAAGTGCTTTTCTGAGTTAAATCATCACATTTCTTTCAAGATTATAGTATTTAATTGTACAAGGTTCGTCTAAAGTAAGCTTGTCTCTAAAGTGAAAAAATAAATGAGTATTTATTATTAAATTTTAGTTGATTAAAATCACGATATACTTTAGATTAAATTAAGAGTGGATACACCTTTCTTTGCTCACTTTAAAAATAAGTTCACACTTTAGAGGAGTTTTTTCCTTACCTATATTTGGACTGATCTGCATTTGTTTGTAAAAGTTTTTCATTTTTATTTGTGTCATGTTAACTTATTTTCACTGGTTGATTTCTTTGACTATTGTAGAACTTATCAAATAATACTTACCTTTCAAAATATGGTTAACCACACCCTGTCGATCAGAGACACAACCACTTCCGCCTTTTCTGCCATCTCCCTGGTGCCTCTTGGGACAAGAGCACGTATAACTCCCCGGTATGTTAATGCAAATTTTTGAACAGTCATTTTGACTCCGATCGGCACACTCATCAATATCTTGTAAAGAAACAACCAGTAAGCCACAGGAAATGTTTTAATATTCAATTCATTGTTACATCAAGGAACTACCACTTAGTAAAATGATTATAAAAGTGAGGACTAATTAACTACAACTTTATAGTCAGTAGTACCTTGGCATCCACCAAGAAGGTAAGGATTTCCCTCATGACCTTTTGAGCATCTGCAGAGGTACCCTGGTCCATTGTCAGAGTCAGCACATACGCTATTTGCTTGGCATGCATAACTTGTCAAATTCTTCTTGGCTTCTTGGCATGTCTGAATCCCAACAGACCAATCAAGCACTGAGGGAACATTGCTTCTCTTCTTCAGATTGATGAAGTCATCAGTGGAAAAGTTGAAAGAGTCTTCTTCCACCAAAAGAGAATAGCTACAAGGATTGTACACATCCCTATTCTTTTCATTGGAGCTCAGGACATAAGCTTCATATGCCAGAAGGTTTTTAGGGATAGAGGTTTGGCAGCAACCAATACCAACGCATGATACATTGGTTGAACTTTCTATACTGCTACAAAATGATAAACACCCCCCGGTTGAGTAACTTTTCCCAATCGTTACATTGATTACTGCAAGGGTATCACATCCAAAACCAATGAACTTGTTCCTGGTAGTAGAGAAGGGGAATGCTTGCAAAGCCATAGAAGCTTTCCTTGTATCCACTTGCATACCATTTTCATCATAGCAGTCATAAGCAACAAAGGAATTTATCCGCAAATGACCATTCAGGGACACCTCTAGGACCTCAATATTTGAGGTCAAATTCCACAAAAATGGTTTGGGTGGTGAGTGACTTGTGTTACAAGCAACAAAGAAGTTGCTATTCAAGTAGCAGTCCTCAGTTGTACCAAAAGGGTAGGGAATGCTTACATTTCCACATTTGTCTTGGCAGTGAGGATGGATCGTTTTTTGCATTGCTGAGATCAATAATGGTAACCAAGCAACTAGCACTATCTTTATATTATCTTTGAATGAAGCCATGGTTGCCACCATCAAGAATTGGAAGCGCTCAAAATTCAGTTTTAACTGCAGGAAGTAAGGCTTTTCAATTGTTGCTCTTATTTTGTAATAGTATTGAATTTGTCTTTTGGTTTATCAGAAGGAGTATTTTTTTGGATGACCTTAGCGGTAAACTTCTACTGGACCTAATTTTTTTTTTTTTTTATGATTCGCCTTATAGAACTTCTCCGTAAAATAATCATTATCATGGACTGAGTTCATGGAGGGTGATTTGGTTAATCTATACTATGTAAAGGGAACTCCCCATCAATCCAATTCATCTATTTTTAAAATTATTATTATTAATTAAAAAATCTTTAGATACTCTTGAAATAAGAGATTTATTTTGCTCTGTATTTTTAAATTGTGCTATATTAACTTTATTGATCATCATTGTATCTTACTTTAACTAATTTTAATATTATCGCTAATATGACAATATTTAATTATATAGAGTAAGAAATTTCTTACTTTACAATCACATAAAAACATTTTCTTATTAGTTACTAATAAGTAGTAACTCATAAAAGTAGGTAATGCCACTTAATGCTTAAGTTAACTCATCAAATAAAACTTCTATGCTAGTAACTTGAGAAGCTCTATGCAAAGCATTTATGTTAGGGAGAATTAATAGGAAGAACGATTAACGATATCAAAATTATTAAAAAAGACCAATTAAATATTCAAAATAGTCAATCAGCGATTCTGAACAATCCTTATTGTTACAGAAATGGTTATTAGTCCTTCAAGAATATAAATCTTATTATTGATAAGCTCTCGACTATTATGAGGGAGAGTTTTCCTTTACCCTAAATTTTTTATGAAACTAACTAATATACTTATTTTTAAGCTTTGCTGACCTTAATACAAGAGAGTAAAATAAAAAATAAAAATGCCAATAGGTCCTTTCCTTCACCTTCCATTAAATCACTAATAAAAGAGTGATGTGGCTAAATTTAAGTCTTCAATTTCTGTGAATTGTAATTGTTCTTTATTTTTTTTTAATTTTAATTTTAATTAGTTTTTATTCCTACTTAAAGTTAAAATACAATTATATCCAAAACTAATAAATGAATATAAATAAATTACTAATTACAATTAATTGACTTGATTATTCTATCATTAAGAAGAAACAAATAAAAATAAATAAAGAAAAAGAAAAACAAATAAAGTTATGACCTTTAGGCTATGTTTGGATATTTAGTAATTGATGGAATAAAATGAGATGGGATGAGATATGATGAGATGGAATAGAATGAAATAGAATAAAAGTATCATTCCATTGTTTGAATATTTTTAAGATGGAATGAAGTAAAGTTATCATTCTATTATTTGGGATGAGATGAAATCCTAATTATAATAATAATAAAAAAGATGATTTCATCTCATATCTCCCAAATTGAGGGGGATAAATTTATGATTTTTGGGGGAATGAGATGAAATTTATCTCACTCACTTTCATCTCATTTAATCTTTTTTTAACATAATCAAATAATAGAACATATTTCTATTTCATTCAATTCTTTTCTATTCCAATCAATTTCACCAATTCAAACATAGCCTTAATGAACTTCTCTGACGAGGTGGTTTAGTTCTCTAGTTTTGTTTGATAATTCCAACTTACGTTTTGTTTTTCTTTCTTTTCTAAGAAAATTGACTAAAGAAAGGTTTTATGAGCTTTGTGAGTTAA
This sequence comes from Ormosia semicastrata, assembly GCA_029884595.1. NCBI lineage: Eukaryota > Viridiplantae > Streptophyta > Magnoliopsida > Fabales > Fabaceae > Ormosia > Ormosia semicastrata. Next base: position 23,911,636 of record JAQQTO010000046.1, on the reverse strand, counting down.
TTAGGTTATTAGGGATTAATGAGCCTATTAACCCCAAATGACATTCGGGATCTAATATGAACTTGAATCATGCCTGGGTAAATGGGTTGTTGTCATCTTCTAATTCTTTGTCTTTTGTAATTTCTTCTTGTCACTTCTTTCTTCTTTCTCTTCCTCTTCATTGCTTAATGGTGGTGATTTGTGTGGAATTAGACCTATTTTTGTGTTTGTTGTGAATATATGCTCTATTGAGAATGAGTTGTCAAAAAATAATGTATTGTTGGTATTAAACTAGTTAACGGATAATACTTTAGTGAGTTTGGTTATCTTTTATTAGTTTTGAATATTATTTTTTTAATTTAGAAAGATTTTTTTATTAAAAAAAGTTAATGCCACCAGCAAAGCCACCATCGAAACCCAACCTTGCTTGACTTTGGGGAAGATGAAGGTTGAGAAATAGTGATGGAGAATAGTATGGTTGAAGTTTTAAATATTTATTGCTTAAGGAGTTTATTATAATTGTAAAAATTTAACCGACTGTGTAAGTAATCAATAATTAATTTTTACCGTTAGATCAACTCTTCAATCAAGATGTATCCACTAAACCATTTGTGTTACCAGACATTTGCTTGTTGCTAACAATGGGCAAGAGCCATGTTTTTAGGCTAAGGTTAGATTTTTATTGAGATTGGGTCATTAGGTATGAATCTAATTTTAGGTTTAAGCTTTCTAGTTAATGGGTTTAACACCATAACCTTGTTTTTTAGTTAGTGTTTGTTTCCTTTGTTGCTGTGTTGGACAAATTTTCATCGCTTAATGGGTTAGATATTTATTTTAGTGTAGTTTGTTAAGCATAGTAATACAAAAAATAAAAGAAGAAATGATCAAATAAAAAATGATAAAAATACAAAAAAAAAAATTCTGGGTTGGTTTAATTTGAGTTTTATTTACCTTTGTTACTTAGTTGATTTATGTTATATTGCTTTGACTGTTATGTCGGTCTGCATGTTATTGTTGTTTTAATCAATTTTTTTGTTAACAATTTGTTTTGAATATTTTAAAATTTCTTTAATTAATTAAAATTAATTAATCTACAATTATTTTATAAAAAAAGCAGCGACTTTAAATTATCTATTATATAAGGAGATACATAAGAGCAAAAATTATTTTTTGCACGCTTAAAATTAAATTTTCATAATTTAATCTTTGAATTTTATTTTTATATTTTCTTAATTTGTAAATATTTAATTCATGTTATTTTTATGAGTAAATATTGTGGTTTATATTTTTTTGATATTATAAGTATTGTGATCATTGATGTTTTTATTTATTTATTTTATGAGATAAATTTAATATGTTTAAGTTATTTGATTTGCACAATTACTTTTAGAATAATCATCTTTAGACGAATGTATACAGATACAACGGCGTTTAAACTTCGCCATATTTTGTGTATAACCGACTCTTAGACTTAACTTTGATTTTGGATATTGATTTTCTAAAGTTTTAAAAATATTTTCTAATTTTTCTCTAACCAAAAAATTGGTACCAATTTCCTTTAAAACAAATTTATTTTAAAAAAAATTGAATTGCCTTTCCGCCGGGGTCCTCGTTACGACAGTCATCTAAGAGTATGTTAGTTGACTTGAAGTACCTATGGATGATTGGCATGGAGGCAACAGAATATAAGTATGTTAGTTGACTAAAAATTTTGGCTGTCTCAGCTGATCCTTCTTTTGAAATTTGCCGCTGTAACATTAAGCCACTATTTTGCTTAAAATATCTTTCTGTGAGTCTCATCAGTTTTCTTTTACGGACCACATGGTATAGCCAGCCACTACCAATTAACAATACCATGAGGCCTATGCCAAAACCTTCAATGGCAAAGTAGCCTGTTTAATTAGTCTTTAGCAATGGTTTTGCAAATGTGTCATTCATAGATATTTATCATTTACATTTATATTAAGATAAACTATCTCTTGAACTTCATTTTGCTTAGTACATACTAATTATTACACCCTATATACTTGCAAAGAAATGTTACTTCTATTACAAAGATTTGGAGAGTTGTGAATCTAGACAATTCCTATAGAATATCCACTGACAGAGAGTAGTAAAAAGTCAGAAGTTGTAGGCTAAAAAAATCTCTAAAAAGAGAAAACATTATACTAGAACTGAAGAAAATTCAAGGATGCTAAAGATGGAAGTCAATGGACAAACAGAGCAAATATCTGAATTTGTTTGTATGCCTTCCTTTTCCTTTTTATTTAACATAATTTATTTTCACTGTTTGAGTTCTATCATGCAAACTTAGCAAGTACTCATTACCTATCCCAGGAAGGTTAAAGCAAGTTTCTGAACAGTCATTTAGACTCAGATGGGCACACTCATCAAGATCGTGTTAAGAAACAACCAAAAAACCATTAAGATTCTACTCAGTTCAACATCAAGGAAGTACTTAGTAAACAAATTATAAATTAATGATATTAGTTACTACTTTGTGAAAACATAATCTATACCTTGGCATCCGCCAGGAATGTAAGGATTTCCCACATAACCTTCTGAGCATCTGCAGAGGTACCCTGGCCCATTATCAGAGTCAACACATACGCTATTTGCTTGGCATGCATAACTTGTTATGTTCTTCTTTGCTTCTTCATATGTCTGATTCCCAACAGACCAATCAAGCACTTGAGGGACATTGCTTCTCTTCTGATTGATGAAGTCATTTGTGGAAAAGTTGAAAGAGTTTTCTTCCACCAAAAGAGAGTAGCTACAAGGACTATACACGCCTGTATGGGTTTTTGATCTCAAGACATAAGCTTCATATGCTAAAAGGTGTGGTATTCCCCAAAGAGATTGACAGGGATGTGATATTCCCTAATAAGATTGAAAGAGGATGCAATATTTCCCCCAACAAGTGGTATCAGAGCCAATGATTTGAGAATCTAGGTGATGGTATGGTTCCTTTGGGCCCTTATGTTGAAAATTTACCTGACAATGGAGGTCAAGTTACCTGTCTCGTTATGATGGCGACAAATGTGACAAATGTGTCAAAAGTTTTCTTGACATAGAGGTCAAATGACGTGTTCCATATAACAACGATGCAAGCACGGAAATAGATTTGATTTGAAGATTTGGAAGATTGAGCGCTATGAATGGCGGCAGGTGTTGTCGAAAGTCTTCTTGGCATAGAGGTCAAGCGGTGTGTTCCATTGATAACGATAGGTTTGAAGGTTTGAAGATTGTTTTGTTAAAGATGATGATGGAATTTGGATCAAGGTAGAGATTATTGGGTTTGACCCAAATTTCATTAAAAATTGTTATCGCTAGTTTCCTATTTTGTGAAGATATGAAAGATTTTGTGAAGATTTGTAAAAATATGAAAGATATGAAAAGATATATGAAGATATATTAAAGATTTGTTAAAATATTTGAAAAATATGTTAGAGATTTGTGAAATATGAATAAGATTTGTAAGAAATTTGTTTACAATAGCAAAATAAGAATGATGAGTTATAAATACTTGTATTTTGGAATTGGTAGGGTTATGAGAGTGAGAATGAGAGTCTGAAAGAGAATGTCTTATATAACATCCGAATGCCAATATCTCAGTATAAACATCGTATAAGAGATATTTAGCATTACAATGTTACTACATATGTACTAATCATATATTATATCCATAATGTTAGTTGGAAACACTATGGAGAGTCATATGAAATGTGAAAATATAATATTTATACCATAATGCATCGAGGTACATTTACATCATTAGCCTTAGCAAATGCTTGAAGTACTATATAACTCTATACATTTTAAAAGGAATACTAAAAAGTACAACAGTTTGAAACATAATACATAAGCTAATTTAATCTTTACTCTTTTTCTTCTTCTTATTCTTGGAAGAAGATTCACTTATTACATGATATACAGCGGGGTGAGAAACTACAATCTCAGTATGAGTAATCAAAACCAGTCATACATAATATATGAAAACATAATCACAATTACTTAAAATGAAATATGTTTAAAACATCTACAAGGTCTAATCATAACATTAGATAAACCAAGTTATTACACATCTCATATATACATCTAGTTCAACTTAGAACCAAAATGTAAAACTTAGGAATTACTGGTTTCTTGTGTTATTTTGTAGCAAGTAGAGGTATATCCTCGCACTACACATATATCCTGACACATGAGAAGTTCGGTCTAAATCCTAATTCCAAAGAACCTTATGGATCCCTACTACTCTCTTCTGGCCTTGGCACTATCGACTTATCAGGGTTATGTCATTCCTTCATTGAGTCAATCAAACACCCTTTCGATTTCTCTTAGCTTTCATGAATACTGTCAAAGGATACTCATAAAATCAACACTACCAATTTTATTGATCATCGTTGTATCTTACTTTAACTAATTTTAATATTATAGCTAATATGACAATATTTAATGATATAAAGTAAGAAATTCCTTACTTTACAATCACATAAAAACATTTTCTTATTAGTTACTAATAAGTAGTAACTCATAAAAGTAGGTAATGCCACTTAATGCTTAAGTTAACTCATCAAATAAAACTTCTATGCTAGTAACTTGAGAAGCTCTATGCAAAGTATTTATATTAAGGAGAATTAATAGGAAGAACGATTAACGATATCAAAATTATTAAGACCAATTAAATATTCAAAATAGTCAATTAACCATTTTGATTAGTCATTACTGCTACAGAAATGGTTATTAGTCCTTCAAGAATATAAATCTTGTTATTGATAAGCTCTCAACTAATATGAGAGAGAGTTTTTCCTTGTCCTAAATTTTTTAAGAAACTAACTAATATACTTATTTTTAAGCTTTGCCAGCCTTAATACAAGAGAGTGATTATCAAATGAATATTAGAAACTTGTATTTGTCACTTAATTAGATTAAGGAAACTATTAATTATTCATTTTTTAAATCAATATTTTGTTTATCAACAATAATATGAAATCATTCTTAATAAAAAATGTAATATAACAAAAAAAAAAATTATATTGATCTTTCATGTCATAAAAATAATAAAGACATTTAACAAAAAAATAAAAAATAAAAATACCAATAGGTCCTTTCCTTCACCTTCCATTAAATCACTAATAAAAGAGTGATGTGGCTAAATTTAAGTCTTCAATTTCTATGAAATTGTAATTGTTCTTTAATTTTTTTAATTTTAATTTTACTTAGTTTTTATTCCTACTTAAAGTTAAAATACAATTATATCCAAAACTAATAAATGAATATAAATAAATTACTAATTACAATTGATTGACTTGATTATTCTTTCATTAAGAAAAAACAAATAAAAAAAATAAAGAAAAAGAAAAAGAAAAACAAATAAAGTCATGACCTTTAGACTATATTTGGATATTTAGTAATTGATGGAATAGAATGAGATGAGATGAGATATGATAGGATGGAATAGAATAAAATAGAATAAAAGTATCATTCCATTGTTTTTATATTTTAAGATAGAATAGAGTAAAATTATTATTTTATTATTTGGAAAGTAAATGATTTTTTGTGGGATGAGATGAAATTCTAATTATAATAATAATAAAAAAGACGATTTCATCTCATATCTCCCAAATTAAAGGGAAGAAAATTAATAATTTTTGGGGGGATGAGATGAAATCTATCCCACTCACTTTCATCTCATTTCATCTTTTTTTAACATAACCAAATAATAGAATATATCTCTATTCTATTTAATTCTCTTCCATTCCAATCAATCTCACCAATCCAAACATAGCTTTAATGAACTTCTTCGACGAGGTGGTTTAGTTCTCTAGTTTTGTTTCAATAAGATAATTCCAACTTACATTTTGTTTTTCTTTCTTTTCTAGGAAAATTGACTAAAGAAAGGTTTTCTGAGCTCTGTGAGTTAATTAGGTTATTAGGGATTAATGAGTCTATCAACCCCAAATGACATTCAGGATCTAATATGGACTTGAATCATGCCTGGGTAAATGGGTTGTTGTCATCTTCTAATTCTTTATCTTCTGTGATTTCTTCTTGTCACTTCTTTCTTCTTTCTCTTCTTCTTCATTGCTTAATGGTGGTCATTTATGTGGGATTAGACTCATCTTTGTGTTTGTTGTGAATATATGCACTACTGAGAACAAGTTGTCAAAAAATAATGTGTTGTTGGTGTTGAACTAGTTAACGGATAATACTTTAGTGGGTTTGGTTATCTTTTATTGGTTTTGAATTATATTTTTTTAATTTAGAAAGATTTTTTTATTAAAAAAAGTTAATGCCACCAGCAGAGCCACCATCGAAACCTAGCCTTGCTTGACTTTGGGGAAGATGAAGGTTGAGAAATAGTGATGTAGAATTGTATGGTTGAAGTTTTAAATATTTATTGCTTAAGGAGTTTATTATAATTGTAAAAATTTAACCGATTGTGCAAGTAATCAATAATTAATTTTTACCGTTAGATCAACTCTTCAATCAAGATGTATCCACTAAACTATTTGTGTTACCAAAAATTTGTACATTAAAAAAACTTCATTGTAGCCTCCATATAGATAATCAGTCTCCAGTCATGAAGATGCACTAGACAAGCAAAGTGCCTCTAACTATCACTCATCATCTGCCATCCCATGATGGTGACATCACATCGTTGCACATGGTATCATCCTCAGCACATGTATAAGCATAATGACTATCATCAGTAATGTCTATATTACCTGATCTGTCACCAACTACGTATTCTGTTGCATTTGATCTGCCGTTTATCCATGTAGATGTTGCCATCATTCTCAGACTATCCAATTCTATGGCCACTTCCTTCATGGTGGGTCTTTCCTCACCTCTAAGTTTCAAGCACCATGTAGCACTTCCTTCACATGCTCCCTATTTCCCTCCTCACAGAATCCTCAAGAATTTGGAACAAGCAATCCTTTCTCAAAGTTGAAAGAAAGTACATGGCTAAATTTCTCTCCTCCTCTGGCTTATCAAAAGAAAGAGCTTTTCTCCCAGTTAAAAATTACTAGATGCTGGATTTCTCGTATTGGTGCATCTATTGGGGTTGTGGTAAGCTATTTAGCAATATGTTCTGCTCCTTACTGAATGTATTTTGTATTGATGATGACATATATTATATCTGTTTCTTAGGCTGACATTACAGAGAATCAATATGCTTGGGCTACGAACCCTAATTCGGGATTTAGTATGGTTAGCCTTCCAGAATTTGCCGAGAAAATCTTATCTTCATTGAAGGAGCATGATCGCTTTACAATGGTGCAACTTCATCCAGCTCCTCTCACAGATGACATTCCAGGGCCACCTGAGCAGTCCGACGAACAGAGGACGTGCCGTAGAATAAGAACAGGGTTAGCGAGTACTTAGACACGACTTCGACATTCAGAGGATTCTAATTCTTCAAGTGTGGCTAGGATTCATCCCCCAACCACTACTACTACTACTTACCCACCATCTCAACCACCACTTACATCTTACCCACTATATCTAGGTTACCTACCATCTACATGTTACCTACCATCTACAAGATGCTCACCACCTACTTACACTTGCCCATAGCATTATGCAAAGGTATCAGGTCCACTCGTAGTCCTAATCCTATTTATGCTTGTCATTTGAGTTATCATATTTTATCACCTTCCTATTATGCCTTTGTGTCCTCTTTGACCTCTGTTTCTATTTCTAAAACTACAGGTGAAGCTCTATCTCATCCAAGATAGCGACAGACTATGGTTGATGAAATGCCTGCTTTACACTATAATGGTACTTGAGAACTTGTTCTCTTACCTCTTGGTAAAACGATTGTTGGTTGTTGATGGGTCTATACTGTTAAGATAGGTCCTTATGGGAAAGTTGATCATTTGAAAACCCACTTAGTGGCCAAAGGATACATACAGATATTTGGCCTTGATAATGGGAATACAGTTTCTCTTGTAGCTAAGATTGTTTCAGTTCACATTTTTCTTGCCATAACTGCTATTCATTCTTGGTCTCTTCATCAGTTAGACATCAAGAATGCATTCTTCCATAGTGAATTACAAGAAGAGGTCTATATGCAACAGCCAGCAGGATTTAGTCCGTTGACTACGCCAATCTCTCTATGGACTTAAGCAATCTCCTCGCACCTAGTTTGGGAGATTCAGCTTTGTCATCCAATAATTCGGCATGTTTGAATGTGCAGCTAATTGTTGAATCTCTAACATAAGTAAGTTTTTGGGTCAAATTAGTTTTAGAATTAAAGAATTTAGGTAGAATTTAGATAAGTTTTCATTATTTTTGAGTATTATAGGTTTTCGTGTTCACTGGCTAATGAGATTTAAATCTTTGATTGAAACAGGTTTGGATTTAACTTAAAAGAAAGGAAAAGAGTTACTTACTCAGTTCGTCGCCTGACAATGAATCAGTGTCGCAAGGCGAAGCTTCCAGTCGCTCCATCGCGAGGCGACAGTTCTCTATCGCGAGGCGAGAAGATGAATGAAAGGATTAATCGCGCCATCGCGAGGCGATAGTCTTCCATTGCTAGGCGAGAATGCGTTCCATCGCAAGGCGAGGAACATCCATTGCAAGGTGTTGATACCTAATTTTGTCCATAAAATTTTGTCACTTAATCAAGGATTAATGTTTAATTGCAGTGTTGTGAGCATTTTATTTTCTTGGTCAGTTTTTATTTTAGTTTATTTTTATTGGTGCAAACAAAAAAACAAATAAAAAAAACACAAACAAAACAAAAATAAAATAAAAAAATAAATAATAAAACATGACTTCCTTCTGTTGTTACAAGAAAAATGAATAATAAAAAAGAGGGGGCCGAGTGAAACGTAGCTTTCTCCTCCTGTGAATGGGTCTGGCTCCTCAGCATTCTGCACATCTTGGGGAGCTGCATGTCATTGGTTTGGGAAGGGCAGCAGGCATGGGAGAATGAGAGAACTTGGAGCAGAGGGTAGCAAACGCAATTGAGGAAATGCCATGGTGACCCAAGCTGGGTTAACCCTGGCAACATCTCCACCTCGGACAAAGAGGCCTCTGTTTTTCAGATACAAAGGAAAAGGGGAAGGGAAGCGGAGAGGGGGATTTTCTCAGAGCTCTCCAAGAGACGAAGACCACACCCTGGCCTTCACAGAGAACCAATCTCCATAGCCAACACCACAGCATCACCTCAGCAAGCCAACCCTTCTCCTCATCAACTCCATTCACGTAACCCCTCATCTACAAAACCCAACCCCCAACACCTGATTACCTTCTTGAAGCCTCTCCAAACTCCCAACTGACATAACCGACAAGAACCCATTACCATCTTCACCATCTCCTTCCTTCAACCACTAAAACACCACCCAAACCGTAACCATCATTCTCTAACCTTCAACACAACCCAAAACAGAATCACCAACCATTCATCCTCACCCAAACCAAACCAAAAACACCTCCCATTCCACCACCTCCACCGAGTTAACTCATCACCCTCCACTATTCATCATCTTCAACCTCCAACACCACTTCCCATAAACCTTCAACCGAGTCAACTCACTCTTCACTCTCACCACCTCTCACCCAAGCAACCACCATGGAGCCTCCCCACGAGCCACGAACGGCATCGCAGATCTGCCATCGGGAGCACCACCCAGATCCGCACGCCGGCACCGCCAGCCCGCCTCTGTCTGCGTCGCCCACTGCGCACCGCCTCGGCCCAGATCCTCACGCCGGCGATGCAAGCCCGCCTCCGTCCGCGTCGCCCACTGCGCACCGCCTCGGCCCAGATCCGCACGCCGGCGTCGCAAGCCCGCCTTCGTCCGAGCCGCTCCACCGCACGAACTCGGCAGCCTTCGTCCGAGCCGCCGCTCACGCCGCGCACCGCACCAGCGTGATCGAGCCGCTTCGACGCGCGCAAGACCCAACCCGTGACTCACGCGCGATCCGCTCGAACCTCGCCGTTGTCCTCCAAAACTACTCCTCTCACCGCCTAATTATGCAGAGGTCTCCACCGTCACAAAGACTCCATAGTAATCTCCTTCCTTTTTCTCTTGTTTTTGTTTCTCACTCAACCAAATCGAGCTCACCACTTTGTCTTACTTTTGTAAATGGTTTAGATGGCTTTGAAGCAAAAGGGGGTCCATTCCATTACTTGAAAATTTGAAATATTTCGATACTTTTTTTTTTTTTCATCTCTTGGGCTTTGTATTGGGTTATTTGGATAGGTAGGGAGTTTTTATTTCTTTTCAACTAAGTTATATAATTTTGGATTAATTACGGTTTTATTTATAAATATGTATCTTTATGTAACTCACAAAGGTTAGGAAAAAGGATATAAAAATTCAAAGGAAAAATGGTAAAGGATAAAAAAAAAATATTTTTGTTTTGTGTTTGTTGTGCTAAATTTGGTTTTTTTGTTATATTTACTTGGCTCCTAATATGATAATATGTTGCTTGTGTTTATTTGTTTGCCCTGTGTGTTTCTAAAACAAAACAAAAAAATAAAAACAAAAAAACAAAAAATTAAAAAAATCTTTAAATTAATGCGGTGACCACTAATGTTGATTGAATAACGGATGTTATCTTCAATGTTAGTTGAATCATAAGGGTTTATTGAGTAGCTTTGTGCTAACTTGAACCTCGTGCAAGAATGGATTTGTTTTCCAACAAAATCTTTTTTGTCAAAAATCTCTTTCTTAATTAAAATCAACCAACCCACAATCATTTTTTAAAGAACTACGTGACTTTGAGTTCTCTATTGCACCAGGAGATACGTAGGAGCATGATCAGGTGCAAATCCATTTCTCACTGTCAAGCCAAAAAAAATAAATTTTCATAATTTGGTTGTTTCTTTTATTTCTTTTCAAAAAATAAAAAAATAATAAAAATAAAAAATAAAAAATAAAAGAATAATTACAAAGTCTTTTTTATTTAAAGGGGTTAAAATAAATATATTTGAGATTATTAAAATTTGCACAACTAACTTAAGGTACCGTTCATGGAACGAGGCTCTTACCTCTGGTGTAGGTGTTAATACCTTCCCTACCTGTAATTGACTCGACTTAAATCCAAACTCATTTTCAAAAAGACTAGTTTTCCTAATTAAAGGTTTTTCTAATGTTTTCCCAATTTAAATAAACATTGGTGGCGACTCCATTGTTTTTATCTTTTTTTTCGGTATTATAGGTTTTCGTCCCGTCAATGATCCCGATTGCGACACAAGGCGAGATCTTGGATGGAAGGACTTTTGAAGTCAATCGCTTTGTGAGTCTTCTTTTCCATCGCGCAGAACCATCGCGAGGCGATGAGGACTTTTGAAGTCGCCATCGCAAGGCGATGGCCGTTACCAGCCAATTTTAAATATCCAGATGAAACATTTGTTACGGATCTTTTCATATTTTTCGGTTTCTGAACTCAGAAATATTGGGATTTTTACCCATAGCTCTGCTAGGGTTCCTTTTTCTGCCACTTCCATTGATGATTCAAGCTTGGGAACAACACCTTGAAGAATCAATGGCTTTTTCCTCTCCCATTTGTTTGATTTCTCTCATCTCTTCTTCTTCCATTATGAGTAGCTAAATTTCTCATGGCTAGGGTCAGATGAACATTGTAAATACTCTTATGTGATCTGATTTGTTTTTCTTTACAAGTTAATTCATGGATTTGAACATTCTACTCATTGCTTAATGCTAATCAATACTTGATCATTATTGGTTTGAATGTGGGTATTGCTTCAAATTGGAAAATTCGTTTTAACGCTGGATCTGAGTAGAGTTGACATAATTATGATTGAGTATAAGGATATATCATTGTAATTATGTGTTCCATTAAATCACTGTTATTAATGCTTAACTTGAATTAACAATTACCTAAGGAATTGGGAGTTGTGATTGGGTTCAGGAGGTTTTGAATCAGGGAATTGATCTTGGCCTAATTTGTTGATTGGAACTTCAAATGCATGATTATTGCTTGTATTGAGAATTCATCAGTAGCATAAGAGGGAAAACAATGGGATTCGACCCCTAGCCGCTTTTCTTGATTAATTTTCTTCTCCTTAAAAGTCCAAAAACATTCTTTAATTTGTCAATTGCTCTGTTTTTAGTACATTTCTTTTATACTTATTTAAAAACCAATACAATTCAAAGTTATCAAATTATATTCTCAATTCAATTAGTGATTTCTAAGTTTACATTGATAATTGACACACAATCCTCGTAGGATCGACAACCTTATTCACTCTTTATTACTTGTATGATTTGGTATACTTGCCAAATTATCAACAAGTTTTTGGCGCTGTTGCCGGGGATTGTTGAGTTGATTATCAACAAGGCAAAGGAGTTACTACTTTGGACATTTATTTTATTTTCAGTTTATTTGTTTAGAAATTTTACTGCATTATTTTAATTCATTTTTACATATAGTTAACTTGTACTTACAATTCTCCTAGTTGCTGTTTATGCGAGGGAAAAAGGCAGCTGAATTTTTGCTTGATCTTGAGATTATGAAAATAGAAAAAGCAAATAGGAAGCAAGCAAAGAAAGCAAAGCAACAGAAAATAACTCAAGAAAAACAAGAATCTACGTCTTCTTCTTCTAATACTCTCACAGTAGAAGTCATGGCTGCACAACCACCACCTAGGCGGACTTTGGGAGATTTTGGCCGGAGGAATAACCGTCAGAGGTTGGCTATTGAGTATCAACCAGTGGAGGCTAATGCATTTGAGATCAGAACTTCTTTATTGAATGTTCTCAAACATAATCAATTTTCTGGAGCAGATAATGAAGATCCTAACCAGCACTTGGTCAATTTCTTTGAGATTTGTGGTACTTTGAAGCTGAATGGTGTTTCTGAAGAAGCTAAGAGGATGAGATTATTTCTTTTTACTTTGAGAGACAGGGCAAATGATTGGTTACAATCACTTCCTCAAGGAAGTATTACTACTTGAAATGAATTGGAGGACAAATTTATGGACCGATTCTTCCCTACCTCCAAATTCATCAAAAGAAGGGCTGAAATCACCAGTTTTGAGCAAAAAGATGGAGAAAATCTTTTTGAAGCATGGGAACGGTTCAAAGGACTTTTGAAAAGATGTCCCGATCATGGTTTTGATGACTTGACACAAATGCAAACACTTTGCCATGGGTTGAGACCGAATACAAAGATGATGTTAGATGTTTCAGCAGGGGGTACAATGAATAACAAGACAGCTGAAGAAGCAAGAGAGTTAGTGGAAGCAATGACCTCAAATGAGTATCTTATTCAGCATGATAGAGGAGTGCAAGTTAGGAGGGGTGTTTTAGAGCTGGATGCACATAATGCTCTATTAGCCCAAAATAAGTTGGTTTCTCAACAATTGGAGGTTCTCACCAAACAACTTCAAGCCTTACAAGCAGGTTCTTCTCAATCTCATCATCCCAAGGCTGTGATGCAATGTATGAGGTGTGATTTTTGTGGAGGAGGACATGAGAATGGTAATTGTGAAGCTCAAAGTGATTCAAATGAGCAAGCCAATTATATGGGAAATTTTCAGGGGCAAAAAAGAAACTCTTATTCTAACACCTATAATGTAGGGTGGAGGAATCATCCCAACTTTTCTTGGCAACAACATGAAGCTCCTCAATTAAGCAAACCTCCTCAACTACAGCAACCTAAAGAGAAGCCTACTGCCTTAGAAGAAGCATTGACTCAATTCATGCATATGACTCAAACTAATTTTCAGAATCATGAGGCTCATTTCAAAAATCAAGATGCATCCATCAAGAACCTTGAAAACCATATTGGACAGCTCTCAAAGCAACTTGTTGAACAATCCAAGAGACAATTTTCTGGAAATACAGTGGATAACCCCAAGAATGAGACGTGCAAAGCCATAACTTTAAGAAGTAGAAAAACTGTCTCACCGGATGTGGTGGAGCCATTAGTTTCAGGATCTGCTGAGACAAATGTGAGGGGGATGTTGGATGAAAAGTCAAATAAAAATAGTGACATTGTGAATATAGAAGAAGATGAAAAAGAAGTGGAGGCTGAAAATCAGAAAAAAGGGGATAAAAAGAGTTCTAACTTAGTAGATGAAGACTCCATCTTGAGGAGAACAAAGCGTCAGATTTTGCAAGATGGGGATAAGCCTCAAGTGATTCCACCATATGTGAAGTTACCATATCCTCACTTGAGCAAGAAAAAGGAGAAAGAGGAGCAGTTTGCAAGGTTCTTGGACATTTTCAAACGTCTCCAAATCAACATTCCTTTTGCAGAGGCATTGGAACAAATGCCTACATATGCTAAATTCATGAAGGAATTATTGACTAAGAAGAGGAAGTTCAAAGAAGATGAAACAGTGGCATTGACAGAAGAGTGTAGTGCAATACTTCAAAGGAAGCTTCCCCCAAAATTAAAAGATCTGGGGAGTTTTACAATCCCATGCACTATTGGCAACATGACCATTGGAAAAGCTCTTTGTGACTTGAGAGCAAACATAAATTTGATGCCATTGTCTATGCTTAAAAAGCTTGGTGGAGGTGAGGTCAAGCAAACAAGAATGACTTTGCAACTGGCAGATAGGTCAATTAAGCACCCGTATGGAGTCATAGAGGATGTGCTAGTGAAAGTCAATAAATTTATATTTTCAGATTTTGTCGTATTGGACATGGATGAGGACGCAGAAATACCTCTGATTCTTGGAAGACCATTTTTAGCTACCGGGAGAGCCATTATTGATGTCCAGTAAGGGCAATTAATGTTGCGAGTGAAGGATGAGAAAGTCACCTTTAATGTTTTTGAGGCAATGCAACACCCGGATGATAAAGAAACTTCTTATAGGGTGGATTTGATTGATACTACAGTTGAGGAATCTTTTCATCAAAATACTTCAATTGCACCTCTTGAAAGAGTGATTGTGAATTCAGTTGAAGAACATGAAGAGGTGGATGATGAAGTCATTGGGGAGTGTTTGCAATATCTAGAAATACATCCAACAGAAAACGCTGTTAACAAGGTGAAAGAAGAGCTGAGTAATGACAAGGTGGAGGAAAAAATAAAACTAGAGTTGAAACCCTTGCCATCTCACTTGAAATATGCCTTTCTTAGCAATCAAGATGCAAATCCAGTGATAATCAGCAGTCTTTTATCAAAACCTGAAGAAGAGAAGCTTGTAAGGGTCCTTCAAGAACATCAAACTGCAATTGGATTGACTATCTCTAATTTAACAGGGATTAGACCAGCTTTCTGTATGCACAAGATCAAACTTGAGGAGGAATTCAAGCCAATGGTTCAGCCATAAAGAAGATTAAGTCCCACAATGAAAGAAGTAGTGAAAAAGGAGGTGCTGAAACTCTTTGAAGCCGGAATGATTTACCATATTTTGAATAGTGCTTGGGTGAATCCGGTTCAGGTTGCTCCTAAAAAGATGAAGGTCTACCACAACAAGTACATTTCACACAGAAAATTTTATTTTGGACAACAGGTGTTATTGTTTAATTCACGGCTGAAGTTGTTTCCAAGAAAATTGAAGTCTAAATAGTTAGGACCATTCATAGTCAAAAAAGTGCCACCCTGTGGAGCAGTAGAAGTGGAGGATCCAGCTTCAAAAAGGATTTTCAAAGTCAATGGCCAGAAGCTGAAACCTTATCTTGGTGGGGTAATAAAAAGAGCACAAGCTGCTTTTGTTTTGCATGAGCCATAAAAATCATAAGGCGTCGAGCTAACGACGTTAAACTAACGCTTCTTGGGAGGCAACCCAAGTAAATTTTCTTTTTTTAATCATTTCTCTTTTTCTATTTTCTTCGTTTTGTTTTTGTCATAATAAAATGCTAATTTTGATCTGATTTAATACTTGTTGCTGCAGGGATAATGTTGCAATTGTGTTGTTTTTAAGCAAGGAATGAAGTGTTAGGAGCTAGAGTTAAAATATGGAGAAGTCAAGCTCCTCGCCAGGCGAATGTGTTTTCTCGCCTAACGAAATCAGTATTTCAGTCTTCATCGCGAGGCGATGGATCTTCATCGCGAGGTGATTTGCAAGAAAAAAGGGGAAGCTGTGTCACGATCAGACATCGCGAGGCGATAGTTCTTCATCGCGAGGCGATGTGAAAGACAAAAGGGTTCTATGTGCCTCCATTCGTGCCATCGCCAGGCGATAAGTTTTCATTGTGAGGCGAATTTCCTCCAATTTGCTTCTGACTTTCATCGCGAGGCGATGGTTCTTCATCGCGAGGCGAGATGTGAGTTGTAAATTCAAGATTTTCTTCCCAGTGCTCATCGCCTCGCGGTAGATCTTCCATCGCGCAACGAATTTCTACCCAAAGGCTATTGACTTATATCGCGAGGCGAGGATGAAGCCTTCTCGAGGCGAGATGGGATGTGTAAATTCAGGTTTCTTTTCCAGTACCCATCGCCTCGCGATATTTCTTCATCGCAGGGCGTTTCCAGCAAGAGCTTACTGACTTTCATCACGAGGCGATGGAAAGCACTCGCCAGGCGACAGATCGTGAACCATCTTTTCTTCTTGCCAGAATGTGATGTCGCGGAGTGACATATTGTTGTCGCCAGGCGATGGATTGCATTTTATAAACAGTTGGCCTATTTGAAGTGATTTCCCATGAACTTCTTCCAAAAGCTCTGCTTGGGTTTTTCTCTCAACCCCTCACCTAATATTCATTTCTTCCATTTCTCTCATTTTAACCCCTTCTATACACTCAATTTATCTGCAATCCATTCTCAGGTATGTCTTTTCTCTCTATCTTCACTCTAAGGATCATGGTAAATCTTTCTTTTCCTTAATGCTACCATGCTGCGACCACAAGTTGTGCTTGATAACAAGAGAATTTAAGAGTGTTTTGTGGTTGAAATAAATTGTGGATTTGTGATTTTGGTTCAAGTTGTGGATTTATGGAATGGTAATTTACAGGCATTTTTGTTCTTAAATTCAATCATTTCATGTGCTTCACCCATCACATGTTTGTTAAAAATTCACAATGATTATGCACCCCCTTGTAAGCTCATTGCATATTCAATTTTCTTGAATGTTGTGTCTGCATTGAACTCATTCCTTGCTTAAATTTCAAATCTTGCACACATTGTGAACTTGACACCTAGTTTTGCATGAGTTGTGTAATTAAGGAGCTGAAATTTTGCTTGAGTGTGTACCTTTTCAGCAGCTCACTGTAACTTTATTCAAAGTGAAATTGATTGTGACATGTCTTTCCTCACTCTCTCACACACTTGTGAGTATTTGGGCCTAAACACTATCATTTCTTTCATGTGTGTTTCCATTGCATGTGGCATTTTTCAGAACTTGACTTTGTTCTTAGTTGTTTTTGCTTGCTTGTTCAAACACACTGAGGCACTTTTCTTGTTCTTCACTAGAGCCTAAATAAACCACCTGCATACTTTGATCCTTTGCTACCCCATTGAGCCTTTAGCTTTTTCTTTGATTTTCACCCTCATTACAAGCCAAAAAAAAACTGGAAAACCATTGTCCCTACTTACTTGGAGTTAGGTATGAGTCATTTCATGGCATGTCTTGGCACATTCTTAAGTTTGGGGTTGCTTGAGGGCAAGCAATGTTTTAAGTTTGGGGTGGTTGTGGATTTTTTTCTAGTCCAATGTTGAAAAAAAAATAAAAAACAAAAACAAAAAAAAAAAAAAAAAATAAAAAATAAATTTGAAAAAAAATGAAAAAATATGAGAATGATAAAAAAAAAAAAAGAGAAAATAAAATATATAAAAAAAAGAAAAAAAATTGCATCGTATTCTATTTTTCATTTCTTTTATTTTGAAGAATTGTTTTGGGGAATTTGGTACTGAATAAATTGAAGGATGACTTAAGAGTGTCATGAAATGACTTGTGTCTAATTCCAAGTACAAAAAGCCTCTTGTCCAAATAATTTCCTACTTTTACCTAAACCCCATTACAACCCAAAAAGACCTCTTTTTGTGTGTGTGTGCATTGCATTGCATTTACTTCTCTAGAACTTTGTCAAGCTTATGGTAAGGTGCTGCTTGTGATGTGAATTGAGTGTAATTTACACCTCTAAACACTTGAGTTGAGTGAAACACTTTTTCTGGAGAGGAGTAGTGAGGATTGATATGTTGCTCTTAGTGGATCAATGATTCTGGTTACCTAAAGCTGTGATGATTGGAAAACACAAATGCAAAAGAGTAAGTGAATTGATTGTGCAATGATTGATAAAACTTTGGTGGATTATTCAATCTTCTGACCCTTGTTTGAAATTGTTGTTTGCTTGAGGACAAGCAAAACTCTAAGTTTGGGGTTGCGTTGAATCTCTAACACAAGTAAGTTTTTGGGTCAAATTAGTTTTAGAATTAAATAATTTAGGTAGAATTTAGATAAGTTTTCATTGTTTTTGAGTATTATAGGTTTTTGTGTTCACTGGCTAATGAGATTTAAATCTTTGATTGAAATAGATTTGGATTTAACTTAGAAGAAAGGAAAAGAGTTGCTTACTCAGTTCGTCGCCTGGCGATGAATCAGTGTCGCAAGGCGAAGCTTCCAGTCGCTCCATCGCGAGGCGAGAAGATGAATGAAAGGATTAATCGCGCCATCGCGAGGCGATAGTCTTCCATCGCTAGGCGAGAATACGTTCCATCGCGAGGCGAGGAACATCCATTGCGAGGCGAGATGCTGGATGGAAGGACTTTTGAAGCTGCTGTGAGTCTTGCTGTCGCACGGGCCATTGCGAGGCGATGAGGGGCCATCGCGAGGCAATGGCCGTTACCAGCCAATTTTAAATAGCCAGATGAAACATTTGTTATGGATCTTTTTATATTTTTCGATTTCTGAACTCAGAAATATTGGGGTTTTTACCCATAGCTCTGCTAGGATTCCTTTTTCTTCCACTTCCATTGATGATTCAAGCTTGGGAACAACACCTTGAAGAATCAATGGCTTTTTCCTCTCCCATTTATTTGATTTCTCTCATCTTTTCTTCTTCCATTATGAGTAGCTAAATTTCTCAAGGCTATGGTCAGATGAACATTGTAAATACTCTTATGTGATCTGATTTGTTTTTCTTTACAAGTTAATTCATGGATTTGAACATTCTACTCATTGCTTAATGCTAATCAATACTTGATCATTATTGGTTTGAATATGGGTATTACTTCAAATTGGAAAATTCATTTTAATGCTGGATCTGAGTAGAGTTGACATAATTATGATTGAATATAGGGATATATCATTGTAATTATGTGTTCTATTAAATCACTGTTATTAATGCTTAACTTGAATTAACAATTACCTAAGGAATTGGGAGTTGTGATTGGGTTAAAGAGGTTTTGAATCAAGGAATTGATCTTAGCCTAATTTGTTGATTGGAACTTCAAATGCATGATTATTGCTTGTATTGAGAATTCATCAGTAGCATAAGAGGGAAAATAATGGGATTCGACCCCTAGCCGCTTTTCTTGATTAATTTTCTTCTCCTTAAAAATCCAAAAACATTCTTTAATTTGTCAATTGCTCTGTTTTTAGTACATTTCTTTTATACTTGTTTAAAAACCAATACAATTCAAAGTTATCAAATCATATTCTCAGTTCAATTAGTGATTTCTAAGTTTACATTGATAATTGACACACAATCCTCGTGGGATCGACAACCTTATTCACTCTTTATTACTTGTACGATTTGGTACACTTGCCAAATTATCAACACTAATCACTCTGTGTTCTTCTGGAACTCTTCACCTGACCTTTGTATCTACCTTGTTGTTTATGTAGATGACATTGTCCTTACAGGGAATGATAAGGCTGATATCTAACATCTAAAGCAACATCTGTCAAACCATTTTCAAACAACATATTTGGCCCCTCTAAAATACTTATTGGGCATTGAGGTTACTCAGTCTCATACAGGAGTTATCATCACGCAAAAACAATATGCTTTAGACATACTTGAAGAAAAGTATGTTGGATTATCGTCCCAGTGATACTTTGATGGATCCTAATATCAAACTATTATCAGGTCAGGGGGAGCCACTACAAGACCTTGGCAGATATAGACGTCTAGTTGGTAAACTTAACTACCTTACAATAACTAGACCAGACATTACTTTTGCTGTAAGTGTGGTAAGCTATTTTCTAAATGGTTCTTGTGATAGTCATTAGGATGCCGTCGTTCGCATTATAGATACATCAAGAGTGCACCAGAAAAATAGTTACTTTATAAAAACAAAGGCAATGCTCAAGTTGTTGGCTATTTTGATGTTGATTGAGCGGGTTCACCATCAGATAGAAGATCAACCTTAAGGTATTGTGTCTTTGTTAGAGGTAACTTAATCTCATGGCGGAGTAAAAAACAGAACACAGTTGCTAGATCCAGCGCAGAGGACGAGTATCGTGCTATGACAGCAGCAACATGTAAACTGACGTGGCTAAAGCAATTGCTTCAGCAGTTGAAATTGGGAGACGTCAAGGAAGTAAAACTGATTTGTGACAACCAAGCTATTTTATGTATTACTTCTAACCTAGTTTTTCATGAAAGGACCAAACATATAGAGGTTAACTACGATTTTATCATAGAAAATGTTCTTTTAGGCGAGATCAATGTTGGTTTTGTTAACTCCAATGAACAATTAACTGATATATTTACTAAGTCCTTTAGAGGGTCTCAAGTTGATTTTATTTGTAACAAGCTTGGAACATATGATATATATGCTCCAATTTGATGAGGAGTGTTAGAATAAAGTCTATGTTTCACATGTTAAACATGTGAAACATGTGTCATAACTGACTTATAATGGTGATTACAAGATATTGTAATCACCACTTCATAGGACTTATAGTGTTTGTATTTAATTCATTCATGTACTACTATGTATATAAATATTAGTTTATTTGTGTGCCAAAACACACAATTTCTCATATCATCTCTAATTCTATAATTTTATATTTTATTTTGTATGTGTTTTGAAAAATATTAGGCAGAAGATTTTATGTCTATATCTCAAGAGGCAACCAGAACTAAAGAGGCAACATATTCTGGGAAACTTTTAGTCATCCAGCTTTCAAAGTTTTGGCTAGAAAGTGCTATGAGACAAAAAGATATCAATCTTCACCACATGTGCAGTAAGGAACACCCTGTAAAAGCACTTGCAATGATATGAAACATGACTAATTATTGTGAAAAATTTAAATTCTTTTCTTCCATAAAATTGTTCTTGCTTTTAGTTGCTTCATTTTGCCCTGAGAGTAATTGAATTGTATGTGAATTTATATGTATATAAAAAATGTTTTGATATCACACGGTAAATAAATTTAATTTAATAGTGTACCAGAGAAACAGTAAAGATACTAATAGTAACTCCTAAAGAGAACTACACCAGAAACATCAACAAGTTGCATAGAAAGGAAAGCCTGATGAGGCTCAGGAAGTCCATCAATTCAACTTGTGGCAACCTTCTTGGAAGAACATGAATGATAGCATCATCCCAATTCAGGCTTATAAGTATCCTCCAGAGCAACATCATACAACTGAAAATGATTTAGATTTTGATGAACAAGCCTTATAACATCTAAAGAGGTGGTCTTACAACTTATCTTTTGACAACCCCTATCCTCTAAAATTACGAAGTCTGATAAAGCGTAATTCAACACATGAAGGTTAATTGTAAAACCAATGTATATCACCTGAAAATCCATTCATCCACTCCCCCCACAAATTCATGGCTAAAACTAATTAAATTTCTATGTCTAAATTCACAGCTCAAAACTAAAATGTAAAAACACAAACCCATGAAATTAGAGTGAGCTACAAATTAACTGATACATGAAGCCAGATTCACTTGCAAGTCTATGTACATATATACACATAGCTAAAGCTAGAAATGAGTTGAGCTGGCTTAGGCTAGGTCAATAAAAAATTGAGTTCATTTTATTGACTTGAGCTCAATTTATCTTAAGTTCATAAGCTACTCAAATTTAATGAGTACTCATTAAGGCTGATTTGATTTAACAAGATTTTACTTCTTTATTATTATTCCACATCCGATGGTGGGAATGAAACTCTAAAACTTTATCCATTTAACTTCTAAAATATTTATGATATTTACAAGTAATTTTCTAAAAATTTCTTTAGAGTTTACTTATTTTATTTAAGGATTTATATTATTCTTAAATTCTTAGGTTCAAATTTATAATTTGATAATTTTTTTTATATCTATTTAGTTAAAATATAATATAATAAAAAAATTAAAATAAAATAAAAATAAATATTAAATTAAAATATTATTATTATTATTAAAATATAAATAAATATATATCGAACCGAGTCACACACCAAACAAGTGAAAATTTAAAGTCGACTCATTTTAACAAGCGAGCTTTTAATGAACAAAGCCACATAGTCAATAATAGGTTCACGAGCTCTCGGTTCATTGTAAATATATCAATATAGTATCCGATACAACACGGAAATACAGCATACTACATAACCACCATTTTGAAGTAAAATTAGCATATAGTCCTGAGTAAGGATAGACTTGTCAATTATTGTAATATCACAATTTCTATCAGCTAATCATCTTCCACCACGCAATGACATCGAAATCTGGCTTAAGCTATCAAACCCAGAGCTAATGCCACTTCCACCAGCACCATCTTCAACATTGAAAACAGATGCTTCTACTTTGAGCAAGCTTTCAGTCTCTTCTGAAGGCATATTGACACTTTCCCATCGATGATTTGCCACAACTCTCAGTCCCTCAAGTTCCATTGCCACTTCTTTCATGGTAGGCCTTTCCTCTCCCTTCAACCTCAAACACTGTTTTGCAATATTGGCAACTTCCATTAGTTGCTCAACATTTGCCTCATCTATTATGTGGTTGTCCACAATGTGAAGTAACCGACCTTCTTTTATTGAAGAAACAAAGTACAGTGCAAGGTTCCTATCAGCTTCGGGCCTGTCAAAAGAGAGCGCCTTCTTTCCTGTCAGTAGCTCTGCTAGGACAACCCCAAAGCTATAGACATCACTCTTATCTGTTAAGTGGCTTGTGTGGAAGTATTCTGGGTCAAGATACCCCAGTGTCCCCTGCACCAAAGTGGTTAACTGAGTTTGATCAAGAGGAACAATCCTTGAAGCTCCAAAATCAGAAACCTTTGCAGTGAGATCACTATCCAGTAGTATATTTGTAGTTTTCACATCTCTGTGTATGATTGGTGTGGAAGTAGCAGAATGCAAGTATGCCAAGGCCCCTGCAGTTTCTGTTGCTACTCTCAATCTTGTTTCCCATGTAAGTTTTAAAGATTGGGTTTGATCATGAAGATGCTCAGAAATAGTACCATTGGGAATGAATTCATAAACAAGCAAGGGAACTTCTGTCTCTAAACAACAACCCAAGAGCTTAACCACATTCCTATGGATGATTTGAGAAAGCACAATCAACTCATTGATGAACTGCTGAATCTGGTTTGGGTCACTGATTTTGGACTTTTTTATTGCTACAGTTCTGTTATCAAGTAATACTCCTTTGTAAACTGTTCCCTGGCCCCCTTGGCCTAGGACCCTGCTTTCATCAAAGTTGTTGGTGGCCTTCTTGAGCTCCTCCTCAGTGAAGACTTTAGCTATTTCAGTTGATCCTCTATGTCTGGCTATCTGTTGTTTAAACAATAGGCCACCATTTTGTTCAAAAATTTGTTCTTTAAGTTTGATGAGCTTTCTTTTCTTCAATCTCCAATACATATAAAAGCTCACCACAAGTAGTGCTAAGACGCTTACAGTGACACCTGGACATTAACAAGTGGAAACAGTCATTTTCTGTTTTGTTCATGTAATCATGTCTCTACTTCATGTTGCTAGTGTCACATGTCAAAAAACTAAAATGCCACACTATTTGGATATTTCCTGACCTGACAAGCATACCTTTGTAGGACCTCTCTTCTAAATTGAACTTGAATAGTACCAAAATCACCTTGAATATATACAATTTTGAATTTAAATTCACAAACAGCAATTTATAACATGGATTTTTTTAAGTAAAATTTATAACATGGATCAATATTGTTAATTATCCCCCCAAAAAAATTAACAGAATGCAGTGTAATAGTAAACTTTGTTGACATTATTTGTATAATTCTATGTTATGACTGAACCGAGAATAGAAAGTGCTATAATTCCAGCAGACAGTAGTATACTCACTCAAAGCACTTATCAGTATGATAACTATCCTGGATTTGCGACGGCATCCTGTTCCATTATTTTTCCCATCTCCGTCATATCCTTTAGGACACAAACAATTGTAGCTCCCAGGAAAGTTGAGGCACGTTGCCCCATTAATGCAAGGTTTGAATTCCATGCATTCATTAACATCTGAAAGATAATGTGTCAGTTATGATTTCTATTTTCACAATGATGGATAGGTATAGGTATAACGCAGTTAAACATCTCATTTAAACTTGCAATAGAAGCTTGTTAAGTCAGAGAAAAATAAGACAAAGAAGAAAGGGTCGTGGCTACATATTGATATATTTTTCTATTTAGTTCACAAATTGCCTTTTTTTCTTCAAAAAATTTACCATGAGGCACGTATCGGCGAGTTAATTATGCTAATGTACTAATGAAGAACTAATTTGTTTTATTAACAAATCCAAATTGAAAGTTTCCCAAAGTTGATTTGCTTAACTAAGCACAAAAGTGATAGAATACATAGATTGAAATCTCCTTAGTTAGGTGCATTTTGTACTCAATTAGAGGGCTAAATGTAAGCTTATTAATTTTTTTTTTAACTTATGCAATTAATTTTTTACACATTAAATTTAAACTGACTGGAATAACACATATGGGAGAATTCCCTATTAGTCAAGTTAGCGGATAAATGAAAGTATATAAGATTGGGTTGGACCAAAACCAAGAAGCTTTTTTGGGTTATATTGTTCCAATCCAAGTGTTGCCCTCATGTCAAACATGTCCACATGGTTCCAAGCTTCCAACCAAAGCCAATCATTCAAGCCCAAAGCTCAAAAATCCAATATTGTAAAAGAATTTTAATGATCTTAAACGAACCTATGAGTAAAAGAAGACTAAAAGGGATTCATACAAAATCCATATAAGACAAGTGATTGAATTGACTATTATATAAACAAATTAATGATCGGTTGTTAAGTTTGGAAAACCGATTATGAAAAAAAGATATATGGAGAATTTAATTGTAGTTCAGCTCCGGTGTGAAGAACAGAAAAAAGAAAAATAATGAAAAAGAAAAAGAGAAAAAAAAAAAAGAGATCCTCACATGTGAGCAGGAGTACTAGAATAACACACACGTGAGAGTTCCACAAAGTTAGAGGATAAATAAAAGTATGTAAACTTGAGTTGGGCGAAAACCAATAAACTAATTTTTTGGGTTATATAGTTCCAACCTCAGTATGAAACGCTCATGTTAAACGTGGCCACATGGTTCCACATTTCCAAACACTGCCAATCATCATGCCCAAAGCCCAAATAAAAATCCAACAAAACTATATACAAATCAAGCAAAATCAAGTTAACAAAAAAAAAAAAAAAGTTCAAGCAAAAAGAAATCCAAACGAGAAATCTGAAAAGAATACCTTGGCAACCATGAAGGAGGTAAGGGTTTCCACGAAAACCAGGAGTGCAGTTGCAAAGGTAACCAGGTTCCTCCACCGAATCATAACAATAACTGTTCTCTGCCTTACAAGCATACCTTGTAACTTCCTTCTTAGCTTCCTGGCACGTCTGGTTCCCCACAGCCCAATCCAACACCACAGGAAACGTCGTCTTCTCAAATTTCTCTAAGTCTGTGGACGAGAATTTGTAGGCTCCAACTTCCACCAAGAAAGCATAACCACAAGGATTGAAGTCATGAACATTAGTGTGGTTATCCAAGGCACCAGAAATATACAAGAAACCTGATAGCCCATGTGGTATTGAAGTCTCACAACAACCGGTGCCGGAACAAGAACCATCAGCAACTATATCATCAATCCTGTTGCACAAAGACAAACATCCTGTGCTGTAGTTCTTCTCATCTGAATCATATGCCAAGACTAATCCAAGCGTGTCACAACCAACCGCTGTAAACTTGTTTCGACTTGATGACACGTTAAAGTGTGTAGTGTTGAGGTCTGGAATGGTTTTATTCGCAGCAAGCTCGCCTCCATCAATGTAGCAATCACTGGCTACTGGCGATGCAACGCGGAGTTGGCCGTTGAATGAGATGTTTAGCACGGTTAGATTGGTTTGTGGCAAGAATGGGGTGGGTGGTGATGATGATGAAGTTTGGTTGCATGTGATAAGAAATGAGGTGTCCAGGGAACAATCCTCGGTGGTGCCAAATGGGAAGGGAATGCTGAGGGAGCCACACTGTCTTAAGCAGTTTTGCATGGGTTGAGTTGCTGCCTGTGCTGAAAAAGTAAGGGTCGCAAGAAGTAGTAGCAGCAGCAGGTGCTGGTGCTGGTGCTTTGAGAGCGCAGCCATCACTATATGCTTTTCTGGTTCCTGTGGACAATATTAAGAAGACATAGAAATCCCAAGTTTTTATTTTTTTTATAGAGAACTGCTATATGCTACGAAATACTATTTCACGAATTGTAAGAATATAAGCGTTTTGGTAAATTTCAAACTTACTTTCTGCTTTATACAGACTCACGTGCCACCGTTAACTTTTGAGTGAGTGAAAAAATAAGATGATACATCATTTCATCAAAATTCATAAAAACATCACTCATACTGATTATTATTTTATTAATAATTTTGATCGTAACGCGTAACGCGTAACGCGTGGAGCGACGTGCTTCTACCATTGAATGACTAAGTATAAAAGAAAAAGTAAACAAAACCATTGAATGACTCCGAGTCAGTCAGTTGCTCCATGACAAATTAAACTTCCGTTAGTTATTTTGTGGTTTTCTTGATCATTATACGACTTTTCCCTGAAAGAGAATAATATTGTCCCATCAAAGAGAAAAGAATTATATATAAAATAGCTGGTCGTGTCAGCCCGTAAGAATCACGCCCACGGCGGTAGCCTTAATTCATCGTTCCATTGTCTAACTCTTATTAAA
This sequence comes from Ormosia semicastrata, assembly GCA_029884595.1. Classification (NCBI taxonomy): domain Eukaryota; kingdom Viridiplantae; phylum Streptophyta; class Magnoliopsida; order Fabales; family Fabaceae; genus Ormosia; species Ormosia semicastrata. The sequence goes on along the minus strand of JAQQTO010000046.1, from coordinate 23,884,638 downwards.
AATATTAATTATTATAACTTAAGTTTATAAAAAAATTAACTTATAAGATTAGTCTATTAAATAAAAAAATTTACAGTTTAAGTACTATATTATATTTATTTATTTATTTAATATCAAAATCAGAATACCTTTAATTAAAATTGCCTTTTACCAGTTATACGTAATATAATTGGAAAATAACTAACAAAGAAAAATATCTTTCATTGTTATTTGGATGTTTGTGAATTAAACCTTGAATGGTGGAAACCTTGAATAGTCTAATGATGGAGGTAGTCCGGTAGACATGTGAATTTGATGTATAATTAGGGATATTCAGATAAAATCACTATTCTCTTCCTCTTCCCTTCGAATTAAGGAAAGAAAACTCTTAAATTATTTAAGTTTATCTAAACATGGTATAATTATACTGAGTTTTGTTTAGCTTTTTAAGTACGTAAGCTCAGAAACCAGCGTGAAGGGGTCAACCCAGTACCAGATAAAAATGAAATCCAACTACTTTCATGTTACGTTGGGACATTATGGGACCACTTTTAACTTGTGGTGGCTCGCATTTTAAAAATGGGCGGAAGACTTTTTCGTTTGAGATATTCGCTTGGATGGGTGACTGATGGAAGTTGACAAACATAAGCATTAAATGTGATGCTTAAGAGGTCTCTACAAACAAATAAAGATATTTGTTTCATCCGAAAATTAACAATGAATAAAGAGTATAAAGAAATTTTAAGAATATAGTGTATTAGTATATATTGAGAATTTTAGATTTATTTTTTAATTTTTATAATATCATAAATTATAGTAAAAGAGAGTTTTATTGAAAAATATTATATGTTTTATATATTTTATGTGAGATTATAAATAAGATATTATAATTATCTTTAATATAGTAAAATATTTCTTAAAATTTGTCTCGTGATTTTTTTTCTTAGTGTATAAGAAAGTTTTTAACGTTAAAATTTAGTGTGCAATTCTTGATCTATTTTGCTGGAATAAATAGTATTGACTAGTGGGTCTCATTGTAAAAGTACTATTTGCGTTTTACTATATTATTAATTTTTTTACGGATCTGAGTGCGCTTCCGTTCAGATCTGTAAAGTGTTCAAGACACTTGGGGTGTATCCAACTTTGATTTCCTAACAAGTGGTATTAGAGTCACTTGATCAAATTTTAGATCGAAGATGTCGATGCCAAAATTTGATGTAGAGAAGTTCGATGGATCCAACGATTTCAATCAATGGAAGCTGAAACTACAGACATTACTAGACTAGTAAGGCTTGTCAAAGGCGTTGGAAGGCGAGAGCAAGTTGTTAGAAACATTATCTTCTAATAAAAATGAGGAGATAATGGTCAAAACACGTAGTACAATGCAACTGAGTCTGACAGACAATGTGCTGCGAGAGGTTATGAACGAGAAGACTGCAGATGGACTCTAGAAAGCTTTGGAAGAAAAGTACTCTGTAAAAACTTTGTCAAACTAACTTTACCAGAGGAAGAAATTGTACACATTCAAACTTTCAGGAAAAAAACCAATTCAAGATCATATTGACGACTTTAATCGAATGATCTCTAATGTACAAGCGGCTGGAATTACAGTCAAAGATATTGATTAAGTTATGATCTTATTGACTTCATTACCTCTCTTCTATGATAATTTCTGTGATACCATAATGTATGGTAGGGTCCACCATCTCCGTCAAAACTGTCAATGAGGTGTTGATGACAAAGGAGTATCAGAAATTAGCATCAAGATCAAGTGCTGATAATCCTACAAATGGATTGTTCGTGACGAGAGGGCGAAGTCAAGAAAGAGGATCGGGAAGTAAAAGTAAGGGAAAATCAAAGTCCAAAAATCACAAGTCCTTAAAGTATTTTCATTATCACCAACCAAGGCATATCCGAAAAAATTGCTATGAGAGAAAGGAGAAACCAGAAAATACTATCAACATAACAGTTGCAAGTTCTGATGATAGTGATGCTGAATCTGTCCTAACAGTTTCTGCTAGTGACTCGGGCAACGAGTGAATCCTGGATTCTGGCACATCTTTTCACATGACATGTAATAGGAACTTTTTCTCTTCGTATCAAAAACAGGAAGGAAAGGTCCGATTGGGAGACAATAGGGCAATTGCTATTATAGGTGGAAGAGATGTACGAATTAGATTGGATGATGGTATTGCAAAGACATTTCAAGCATGACATGTACCAGAGCTGGGCAAGAACCTTATCTCTTTGATTGCCCTAGACAACCAGGGGTACAAGTTCTCTGAAGATGGTAGTTTTTTGAAGGTGACCAAAGGCTCGATGGTAGTGATGAAAGGAAAGCTGTAGGGCGGGATCTATCTATTGCTAGGGACCACAATTAGTGGCACTACTGTTGTTCTATCGTCTGAAAGATCTAATGATGATGTTACACAATTGTGACACATGTGCCTTGGTCATATGAGTAAGAAGAGAATGACAATACTTGCTGGCAGAAGACTGCTGAAAGGCGTAAAGAATTGTAAACTCGATTTCTGTAAAAATTGTGTATTTGAAAAATAGAAACAAGTGAAGTTCAGTTATGTAAAATACACCAACAAAGGCATTCTGGAGTATGTCCACTCCGATGTTTGGGGTCCAACCTCTGTTAACTAGTTAGATGCAGATCCTATAGCCTTTGCTTTGGCTATGGCAGATGGTGGAGTAGAAGATGAACCATCTACCTACCGTGATGCAGTAAACAACAAGGAGTCAAAAGAATGGCTAATAATAATGAATGAGGGGATTAAATCTCTTCAGAAAAATCAAATGTGGGAGCTGGTACAACTTCTAGAGGGGAAAAGAATAGTTAGATGCAAATGGGTCTTCAAAAGGAAAGAGGGAATCCCTAGCATTGAACCTCTGAGGTTCAAGGCAAGACTAGTAGCAAAGGGTTATAATCAAAAGGAGGACATTGACTTCCATGAAGTATTCTCTCCTATGGTGAAGCATAACTCTATCTGAATCCTATTAGCTAATTGATGTGGAATTTGGCAAGTGCACCAAATCGACAAAAGTAATAAAGAGTGAGTAAAGTATCGTTCCCACGAGAATTATGTTATTAATTACTAAATTCGTCAAATCAACACTATTCAAGCTAACGAAAAAAGAGTTGTTGAAAATTAAATTAAAAAGAAATATAAAATCAGCAAACAGTAAATCAAAGGGGTGAAAACAATAATGTTAAAGCGTTAGGGTTCAGATTTCACTTGAACTCTTTAGATGCACACTCAAATATTGGTTTAACTATGTTCTATTTTAATGATTTATGGTCAATTCTCAAAATTAATTAATACTCAATCCCTTGGTATATTAATCCTCTTACGCTGATTGGAATTAACTAATCCCTTAGTCTAACCCCAATTAGAAAGGCATTATCAAGAACGAGGGAATTAAAAGAAAGACCACATAGCCCACAATGTCTATTCCTAGCGATTGCAGAAGTTATGGTGTTTATCACAAGTTCTAGATTCATGCAAATTTTCTCAAATCATATATAAACCCAAAAGATCATTCCCAAATTCGCCAGATTTAGAAAAACATTAAGAATAGAGATAAACACGTAAATCATGAAATAGAAACATAAATTAAACCCACAAAAGAATTTACATCATTCAAGAACAAGATCTATCATCTCCCTAACAAAGGAAAAATTAGTTACACATGGAAAAAGAAGAACACAAAGGGAAGAATATGACAAACTCTATTGTAGAAAGGTGGAAAGGTTGAAGAAAATCCCTAATCTTCAATCCTAATTGCGCCTACACCACATTAGGATTTGTGCTACTTGACTTTTACTGCCTTCTCTACAAGTGTCTAAGAGTGTAAAAAGTATAAAAAAGATCCCTTCTATTTGGCAAAACTTTCTTTTTTATAAGAAATTCACGCTGCTGTTACGCGTCCAGCGCTCAGGCGCTCATTCTCTAGCGCTCAGTCACTCAAGTCAAGGTGTAGTATTCGCAACCAGCGCTAAACGCCAACGCTCAGGCGCTCAACGCGCGCTCAGGCGGTGAAACTCCAGCGCTTAGGCGCTCAACGAGCTCTTGACTTGATTTTTCAGCTTTTCTTCATCATTCAAGTGTCCAGTCTTTTCCATATGCAAATACCTAACAAAAACACATAAAAACACACAATTAAAACATAATTTAAAATAACTAAAAACAAAAGAAACTTAAGCACAAACTCAATAAAAAAGAATAAAAAGAATGAAAACTCAAGACTTTGAACCATAAAAATATGAATTTTTGTAGATTCATTACTCTCTCAAACTTACTTGTCCTTAAGTAAAAGAAAAACAAAACAAAACAAAATAATCTAAAACTCAAAACAGACTCAAACATGGCAATACCGGGTATTAAAAATCATTCATATCCTCAGAAATTGCTTCACAATCTAATTTCAAAGTGTCACACATGAACAACCTAATTATCACATCGTCTCTCGCATGCAACTCTTATGCACAAATGACTTCTCAAAAACATGAATGAAAGACCCAATTTCTTCATAGAGTACAAACTCAGATAGGTTTATAAAACTGCAAATGCACATCAAACCCACATCCATAGGATTGTTCTTCATCTCTCTCTCCACTAATGTAAACAATACACAACTAATGATCAAAAGGGACTTTATAAGCTTGTAATGTAAAGCTCAGAGTATAGGTTAAGAAAGAAGTGGTAGGAAAATGAAAACAAAAATTGAGATACAAAATCAAGTAAATTTCATAATTCAAGCCTTAAAATACTGAACAAGTGTAAAAAGGAGCAAAAGAATCAACACAACATTCATTTTTTTTCTTTTCTTTTTCTTTTTCAACAACCTCCACCCCCAAACTTATTTCTTCGCAATACTTTGGGTAGACTTCTTTTTTTCTTTTTTTTTCTTTTTTTTTTGAAATTTTTCAATTCCATAAAACTTAATGCAAAAAAAAAAATAAAGACTTGAATAATAAAATAATACAAAATATGCACTCAACAGAGGTTATGTAAAAGAGAGAATTTTTTATGGGTATGGGAAAGGAAAAATATGGGTAAAGAAAAGAAATAGAGGCCAAACAATAGCAAGGCTACAAAAGGGACCTAAGGATAAACTGCGTATACAGGTTAGCTTGAAAGGCTCAAACGGTCTAAAGAAGGCCCTTATTATTTCCTTAATCATGCACTGCCTAGGATTTTGCCTCAAAAGAGAATCAAACAACTTCTAGATGCAAATCATCTACACACATGCAATCCCATAAACTTTCTCTAAGCTTGACATGCAATCAAATTCCAAGGCCTATCAATTATAAAGATGGAAAGAATATCAATACACAATTGAAACAATAGAGATAAGTGCAACTCATAGATTCTCATGTGATATCCCAAAAAATTAGATCAATCCATAATTCAAGCAATCATTAGATATTCAATTCAATACACTGACATGCACATAATTAACACAGAGACTCAAAACACAAAATGGATGATGATGATGGTGTGGTGTGGAATACGATTAAAAATTAATATTAAAAACAGTTGCCAAGTTCCACCAAAAATATAAAAACCTTGCAACCAGTTGTAGTAAGCAAGGGTCGATCCACAGAGAACCAATTTAATTAACACTATCAATCCAATTCCTAAATTAAACTCTGATGAACAATAAATAGTAAAAGTAAAAGGGGGTTTTGTTGATTAAAACTAAAAAGAGAAATTAAACTTAAACCAAAACAGTAAACACAAATTGAATTATCAAGTTAAAGATATTGGTTAAGAGATGGAATCCACCACTAGATTTATATGATTATGCTAACTTACATATCCTTTATACCAACATGATCAATTATGTTCTTATGTAATTGTGAGATAAATCTCATGTCTTCCTTAAGTTTCGCTTAATTCAGCAACCACTCAAATCAAACTCTAACCATTAGTTATTTGTAAAGCAACCGCTCTTACACCTACCTAATGATTGCATTAAGAATTAGAAAACCAATCACACTAAGGTCTAAGCACACACCGGGATTAAATTACTTAGATCATATGTCTCACTAGTCATACCACCGCAACCGCGCATAGCAATCCTAGTTTTACCACTTTCGAAGTTTGGCAAAAATATAAAAACCTTTATATTGATTTATGAACAGATACATATGAATAAAAACATAATTGTATTGATATAAAGAGGTATGCAAGATTTACATAATCAAAACTAGAGTTTCATCCTCCCTTAACCAATCAAGAAGTTTAGCCACACATGGCAAATTCAAAAACGAAGAAGAATTAAAAGAAAACATTGTTCATAACAAAAGAAGAAAAGAAAAACTAAAGATCAAACTAGTTTCCAAGGCTTGAGAGTGATTGATCTTTGATCGCTCGAATCCGAGTCTCCAATCCTCGATCGAATCCTTCCCTTCTTGGTCTTTGTGTTTCTCTCGGTTTCCTTCACGTCTCTCTACGTCCGATTCCCTTAAAGGGGGCTCTAAGCCACACTATTTATAGGTTTGGGAACCTAATTTAACATTAAAGCACGAAATTAACTTCACAGTGCGACGACACGGGCCGTGTCATTCTACACGCCCAACCCGTGTCTGATTCTGGAGACAAATTTTCAGCTATTCCAAGGTCAGAAAGGAACACGGCCTACCCCGTGTCAATTGACATGGGCCGTGTTCTCGGTCAAGGCTTCAAATCATCCTTCCTCGTGAAGTCAGAGGCATACACGGCCTACCCCGTGTCAATTGACACAGGCCGTGTTGATCAAAACTTTCCAGTCTTCAAAGTCAGAATGACACACGGCCTACCCCGTGTTATTTCACACGGGCCGTGTCAATCACTTTCTTCGAATTCAGCCTTGATTCTTCATTAATGCTCTTCTTCCTTTGCTTCTAGAGGTTGATACTGATTCCCTTAAGTCTCTTAACTCTCTTCTCAACAGCTCAATACCAATGGACTCCATCACTCATAGATCTCCTGAAAATCACAATACGTTTATGAGTGTCTATAACCTCATTTAAGCAAAGTTTCACAATAAACATCCAAAAACAACTCTAAATCAGAAACTTAACTAAATGTCAGCAATTAAACACATTTGGAATCCAATTAGATCAAACAAAGAACATTCAAGAGCTAAAATTATTAACAGATCAAATACCCCCACACTTAACCTTTTGCACTCCTGGGCAAAAACATAAAACCAAGCACATGCTTCCCAAAAAGTAACAAAAGTATTGAACATTGAGCAAAAATCTATACACATCAGTTCTTTCAAGGAATCTAAGCATTCAGGAATTCCCTCTCTCAACAATCCAAATCAGCAAGCCAGGTCTATTCAAAATCAGGGTTAAGCCAACATAATAAATCCTCACAGATGTACTTCCTTTCACTCAAGTATTTCGGCTTGTATTTACTCTCAACCAACTCATGAAAACATGCCTTACCATAGGCTTGACAAGCCTCTACTTCTCCACCACCTAAATCACATGTACACAAAGATCAAAAGGTCTTTAATCCGGTTGTAATGGGGTTAAGGTCAAGGTAAGATATATCAAGGATAAACAAAGTTAGACCATCGGAAAAAGAAGAGCCAAGGGGAATAAAAACCAAACACTTTTGCACAATTACCCTAACACTTTGCAATTCATCTTCATCTTTTACTTGACTTTCTCCATTTATCAACCAACTTATCAATCTTTTTTTTTTTTCGCTCCTTTTGTTTTTTTTTTTGAATAAAAACATAATTGTAACAGTGTAATCACCCCCACACTTATTCAAACACAATTCCCAACATAATTATTAAGCTCTTCTACTCCCTAAGGTAGAGTAGCAATGGTTTTTCACTATTAGGCTTGTATTGAGCTATAATAAAAAGAAAGGATATAATTCAAGCTCAAAGGGGTGAAACAATGGATCAAAGTACAAGGCCAGCTATTTGGCCAGTGGCTGAAAGAAAGAAATGCCTTTATCATCTCAAAAATGTGCAGTGATCATTTGCAGCTTTAAAGAGAGTCAAATCAAATTTTGAAAAACATATAATCACAAGTGGAATCACACGACAAAGAACAGAAGTGACTTAAAATTAGTCATTCATATTAAGGCCCAAAAGCTCACTAGGTTCAAATTTTATCAAATTCTCAAAACCCTTTCAATTTTCAAAACCTCTTAGTGCAAATTTAGAAGCAAGAAAGTCAAGTCCTTTAGGCTTAAAAACCTGTCCAATTAAAAATCAATCACCTGCTCATTGCTCAATATACTCTAAAAACCAGTTAGAAAAAACATGCACCAGATATGCCATTAAGATCAGGATGTGCAATGAGGCTCAAAACCAACTTCCCCCCCACACTTGAAACAGACAGTGTCCTCAATGTCAAAGCATACACAACAGATAAAATGAATCCAAGTAAATAAACAAAGTATATGCGAAGAAATGAAGTATTGCATCATGAAATTCAGTTCAATACAAAAGAGTAACAATAGTAATCAGAACAATGTACAATAAATCATCAAAATGAAGGACACAAACCTCAAAAGAAAATGAAAATACATCGAAGGGGAGGGGGAGATGAAAAATGCTGAAGCAAAAGGTCAAGCTTGCCATCAATGGCATCCATTCTTTGATCACGTGCGACCTCCATAGCCTGAAAACGATCCTCTGGCGCCGAAAGCGAGCAACATGGTCCACTCCAAGCAATCAATACGGGCCAAGATAACATCATAAGAAGTCAGCGCCAGGTGAGTGGAAGGACCCGCATCACCAGAAACACAGGGGGAGGAGAGACAGCAGTATCCTCATGTGGCTCAGGGTCCGGATCAACTCTAGGCAAGGCAGCTCCATCAGCGCCAAGCAAGACGAGAGCACCATTTAGACGAGTGCAGAGCTTCATAGCCACCAAAATGGCCCCATCAATAGCACTGGGACCCTGAACCGGTTCCTCTTCCACCAAATCCAAATACTCAAAGTGATCAGCAATAGCAGTCACATACCCTCCTAACACAATACGACCAGCTAAAGTGGTCCCGACATAATGAAACTGATTACAGAGTCAATACCCTCCATTAACAGGCACTCCCTCAATCATACAATGTAAGAAAAATAACTCAGAACGGCTAATCGTCCCTTGACTCTCCCCTCGACCACACAGAGTATTAGCTAACCATTTCTGAATATAGCGATGGGCAGGGGACCTAAGCTGAGAGGCTTTAGACATCTTAGGATCATAGTTATCAGACTCAGGCACAGTGAGGGCAGACCACACATGATCAGCATTAAAATCATGGGGTAACATATTTTCCCCCTCAGGAAAACCAAAAATAACTCGAAATATATGAATATCAATGGAATGGGAGTTACCTAGCAACCTAAAGGTGATTTCCCCAGGCCATCTAGTTTGATCAGACAGAGGGTAAAGCTTACGATTAAAACTAGAAACAAACTCCCTAGTCAATGCAGCAAAAGTAGGCTTCTGTAATAATGCAAAATCAACCCAACCAATTCTTCCCAACAGAGCAAACACCTCATCATATAACCCTATAGTCCTAAGGGTATCTACGTCTAAAAAATGAGTGGGAACCACTACCTTTCTGTCGATGGGGTTGACTGGCACCTGAGGGGGTGATGGAGACCGAGCACGTCTAGAGCCAGCACGATGGGGATGAAGCGAACATGACGCAGCAGTGGTCTTGACACGCTTTTTAGGACCCATCAAGAGAAGAAGCAGAAGAAAGGAGAGAATGTGGTGGTGGATGGAGGGTGAAATCAGAAAAATTAGGGAGAGTAGGGAGAGAAACTGCGCGTGGAAAGAGGGAGAGATGATAATGATGGAAAACAGGGGAGAATGATGGATAGCGATGGGGAATGGTGGAATACGGTGGAGATTGGAGGCTATTGAAGGTAATGTGGAGATTGGAAGGGAATGGGCGTGAGACCGGCGCATAGAAGAAGAAGAAGAAGAAGAAACAAAGGTGGAAAGAGGAGGAACAAGGGGAAATGCGTGAGGGGAAGAAGGGAGAATGTGTGTGGGGAGAGGTGATAATGAAGAAAAATGGTGAAGAAGGGAGGAAAATGGTGGTGGCTGCGCAGAGGGGAAGAAGAGAAGAGGAAATTGGGGGAGAAAACCTTAAATCAGGGTTTAAGTGAGGCGCTGGTACGAGTACACGGGCCGTGTCATATGACACGGCCCACCCCGTGTACTACGCTGTCTTAGCAATAAGCTGCGCAAGACAACACGGGCCGTGTCATATGACACGGCCTGCCCCATGTACTTCTCTAGAAAACAGGGGTTCTGATGGACAGGACAACACGGGCCGTGTCATATGACACGGCCATCCCCGTGTACCTCTCTGGAATCTTCACAAAAGTCTTATCCTCGAAAACACGGGCCGTGTCATGTGACACGGCCCTCCCCGTGTAGACTTCTGCAGTAATGGGGTTGCTGTCATGAGGACACGGGCCGTGTCATGAGGACACGGGCCGTGTCATGGGACACGGCCCTCCCCGTGTAGATTGCTGACTTACACGATGCGCTCTAAACTTTTCCTCAGGACTACATACACTCAACAAACCATGAACTTAAGTAATCAAACTAAAAACTGAGCAAATCCAAACACAAATATCAGCAAGGAAACAGAGATCAAGCAAGAAACACTTAAAAATAGGCTAAACTAAGAAACTAAACAATGTAAAAGAGAAAGGAAAAAGAAAGCAAATCTGATTGGGTTGCCTCCCAATAAGCGCTTGGTTTATTGTCCTCACCAGTTGTTTGTGGTGCTCCTCAGGATTCTTCATAAGATGGATGGAGAAGATGCATGTTTTCAACCTCTGCATTCTCCGGAAGTTCATGGTAAGGTTTGAGACGGTGCCCATTAACTTTGAATGCCTTGCCAGAGGCCTCGTTCAAGATCTCCACTGCACCAGAAGAAAAAACAGTTGTTACTACAAATGGGCCAATCTATTTAGAACGTAACTTACCTAGAAATAATTTGAGTCTGGATTGGTATAGCAACACTTTTTGGCCTTGGTGAAAACTTTTCCTCGAAATCATTTGATCATGAAATGCTTTGGCTTTGGCCTTGTAAATGAGGGCACTCTCAAAGGCCTCATTCCTCAATTCTTCTAACTCCTGAATTTGGAGTTTTCTCTCGCTGCCGACCTTCCAAGTTCAAGTTAACTTGCTTGATAGCCCAAGAAGACCGATGTTCTAGCTCCACCGGCAAGTGATGGGGCTTCCCATAAACCAATCGAATGGGGACATACCAATAGGGGTCTTGTATGCCATCCGATAAGCCCACAAGGCATCAGCAAGTCTAGTACTCCAATCCTTGCACGTGGGATTCACAGTTTTTTCAAGGATGGACTTGATCTCCCTATTGGATACCTCGATTTGGCCATTCGTCTGAGGATGGTAAGGAGTAGAGGTCCGGTGCACCACACCATATTTCTTCAAAAGGGATTCAAAGATTCTGTTGCAAAAATGTGTCCCTTGGTCACTAATGATGGCTCTGGGAGTACCAAACCTGGAAAAGATAAAGGACTTCACAAAATTCACAACAGTCTTAGAATCATCAGATTTAGTGGCTTTAGCTTCCACCCATTTGGAAATATAATCCACAGCTAAAAGAATATAAGAGAAACCAAAAGAAGGAGGAAACGGTCCCATGAAGTCAATGCCCCAAACATCAAAAACTTCCACAAAGATTATGGGAGTTTGAGGCATTTGATTTCATGGACCAATATTACCTGTTCTCTCGACAAGGGTCACATGACTTACAGAAATCATAAGCATCTTTAAAGATGGTAGGCCGATGAAACCACTGTCAAGCACTTTGTTGGTCAGTCCTCTTTATGCCGAAATGTCCTTCACAGGGCATAAGTATGGCAAAAGATAAAACGGAGTGAGTCTCTCGAATCCGGATACATCTCCGAATCACTTGATCCGCGCAATGCTTCCAAAGGTAAGGATCATCCCAAATGTAATACTTGCAATCACTCCTCGCTTATCTCGGCCGTGCTTTGTTCAAGCCTCACGGAAAGTCTTTGGTAGCCAAGTAATTGGCAATATCATACCACGGAATAGTGGTTGCGATAGCCATTAAATGCTCATCCGGAAAGCTCTCTCGGTATAGGTATGTCCTCCTCTTCGATCCACCAACCCGCTCAAATGGTGCCGCCACTAAGTTTTCGCTCCCTTTTTGTCTTTAATTTCCAAGTCAAACTCTTGGAGTAACAGAATCCATCGGAGCAATCGTGGCTTCGCTTCCTTCTTTGCCGTAGGTACTTCAATGCTTTGCATGATCGAAAAATAATTACTTTAGAGCCAATTAAATATGATCTAAATTTCTCTAAAGCAAAAACAACGAAGAAGTTCTTTCTCGGTTGTAGAGTAATTCATTGAGCATCATTTAGGGTCCTTGATGCATAGTAAATAGCATAAGGAACCCTATCAACTCGTCCTAAGACAGCCCTACCGCAAAGTCACTCGCATCACACATTAATTCGAATGGAAGCTCCCAATTTGGCGGCCTAATGATAGGTGCCTCAGTCATCAACTCCTTAAGTGTGAGGAAAGCCTTCATACACTTCTCATTAAACTGAAATGGAACATCTTTTTAGAGAAGTGTGCATAGGGGTGCTGATATCTTGGAGAAATCCTTGATGAAGCGCCGATAGAAACCTGCATGACCAAGAAAAGAACGAATATCCCGCACACTAGTGGGCGGGGGTAATGAACGTACAAGCTCTACCTTAGCTTTATCAACTTCAATGCCCCTAGCAGAGATTACATGACCTAACACAATACCTTCTTCTACCATGAAATGACATTTTTCCCAATTTAAAACAAGGTTTTTGTCAATGCATCTCTTCAAAACCAAAGTCAAATGGTCCAAACATTTCTCAAAGCCATTCCCAAATACACTAAAGTCATCCATGAAGACCTCAATGATATTCTCTATGTAATCAGAAAAAAGACTCACCATACATCTCTGAAAAGTCCCTGGCGCATTGCACAGTCCAAAAGGCATTCGCCTATAAGCAAAGGTGCCAAAAGGACAAGTGAAAGTGGTCTTGTCCTGATCTTCCGGAGCAATAGCAATCTGGTTATAACCTGAAAATCCATCTAAGAAACAATAATGAGAATGACCAGCTAACCTTTCTAACATTTGATCAATAAAAGGTAAAGGAAAATGGTCTTTTCTAGTGGCAGCATTCAATTTTCTATAGTCTATACAAACACGCTACCCTGTCTGTAATCTAGTGGGAATAAGCTCATTCTCAGCATTTCTTACCACGGTAATGCCAGATTTCTTTGGTACTACCTGGACTGGGCTTACCCACTTGCTGTCAGAAATGGGGTAGATAACTCCCACACTTAGGAGCTTCAGTATCTCCTTCTTCACAACATCCATCATCGGGGGATTCAACCTCCTCTGTGGTTCTCTTACTGGTTTAGCCCCCTCCTCCATTAAGATTCGATGCATGCAAATGGAGGGGCTAATACCTCTGATGTCCGCAATAGTCCACCCAATGGCTGTCTTGTGTTCTTTCAACACAGAAATCAAGCTCTCCTCTTGCTCTTTGGTGAAGGATTTAGCAATTATTACCGGGAGTGTCTCCTTCTCACCCAGAAAAATGTATTTCAAATGGGAGGGCAGTTCCTTCAATTCCAGCTCTGGTGCCTGCACAACAGAAAGTTTAGGTACATCAGTAGTAAAAGGCAATTCAACATATGATACCTCATGCCCTTCTGAGGTGGAAGAGACTGTATGTAAGGCTGCCACCACTTCATTAACTTCTTCGCTCCATGGTTCTCCTTGGTCATCCTTCGTTGAATCCTGAAAATCTAAACTGCGAGTCATAACTGTATCAAGGACATCAAATTGATCAGACTCAAGAACAGTAAAAATTAAAGATTCCAAGATGTCAAAAGAGTCAATAACACAAGCAGAGTGCACATCACTCGGGTATCTCATGGCTTCAAAGATGTTGAATCTAATCAACTCTCCATTAAATTCCATAGTCAATGTTCCCGAATGCACATCAATTTTAGTTCGGGCAGTCTTGAGGAAAGGCCTCCCCAACAGAATGGGGGTAGAGTTGGGAGATTTGTCCTCCTCTATATCCAAAGACATAAAAATCACGCGAAACACCAGTTCATTGACTCGCACCAAAACATCCTCAACAACCCCTTAGGGTATGCATTAGACACATGCCGCGCTGAATGATAACTCCAGTAGGTTCTAAAGGTCCTAGATGTAAAGATGCATAAATAGAAAAAGGCATAACATTAATGGATGCACCTAAGTCTAGCATGGCCCTCTCAAACCTGGCATTACCGATAGTGCATGGTATAGTAAATGTGCCAGGATCTTTATATTTAGTTGGGAGTTTCCTATTAAAAACAGCTGAAACATTTGCTCCCACTTGGACTCGTTCATTACCTTTCAACTTCCTTTTGTTAGTGCACAACTCTTTTAAGAATTTAGCATATCTAGGCACTTGCTTTATGGCATCTAACAGAGGAATGTTAACTTCAACTTTCCTAAAAGTCTCTAAGATTTCTTTATCCGCTTCTTCTTTTTTATTTTTAATCAACCTGCTCAGAAAAGGGGCCTTAGTGACATATTTAGGACATGGGTCAGAAACACTTACCTTA